>VZRI01000614.1:41105-58316 GCA_013397515.1 Upupa epops
TAGAGGGGGAGCAGACCCTCCCTTGATCTGCTAACCACTCCCCTTCTGATCCCCCCCAGGATGCTCTTGGCCCTCTTGGCCACCAGAGCCCATTGCTGGCTCAGAGTCACCCTGCTGGCCACTAGGACCATCAGGTCCCTTTCTCCTACGCTGCTCTAGCGAGAGCCTCGCTGGTCACTGAGTAACACCCAGAATAACCAAACCCAGTCAGTGTCTGGAGGTGCTGGGAGGATGTGTGCTGCAGTCCTTTGTGCCCTCGATGATGCAAACAGAAAGATCAGCTTGAATTCCTGGCTCTAAAGGTCAGTAGGTAAAACGTGAAGGAGCTGTTGGAACCCCAGTGCCCGCAGTCGGTGTGGACGCAGTACCCAGCTCCACCTGCTCCCGCATGGATGGGGGATGGCGGGAGGACTTTGCTCCAGGCTTGTGTGAAGCTCAGAAAAAGAAGTAAAGGGGGGAAGCTGTGAACCCAAAGCCAGGGGATCCAGAAGCTGCCTCCCGCACCCTCCTGCTGGCTGGGAACGCCGGGCTCTGCACTGCTGTGAAGGAATGGGGATGTGATTCCTACCATGAGACTCCCGCAGCCCAGGGAGAAGCAGCTCCCTTCTCCTGGGAATAAACAGCAGACAGTGAGGAGGTGGAAGCTGAAAGCAAAGGAGGAATAAATAAATGATGACGTGATTTTGATTGTTCAATGTCTGGTGAGGAATGCTATGGACCAGGTGCGCTGAGAGAGGGGAGGCTGGAAGGAGGCAGAGCCTCCAGGCTCATCAAAAATGCATGGAAACACAAATCAATTCACCCCAGTGAAAAAAAAACACCTTTCATTTAAGGCCCTAATGCTTCCTAAATCGATAGAGCAATGGCTGGTTAGAAACTCCTCTGGTGCTGCAGCCCAGGATACGCTCAACCCCTCCAACAGCATCGTGAACGAGCAGCTCTCTCCAACTCCTTTTGCCAGGGGACCTTTGGAAGGAGCCTCCCTGCTCCCACTCTGCTCTGCACAACCCAGTGGCCCGTGAAAGGTGCTGGCAACCTTCCTGTGGTCTGACTCTTCGAGAGCTTCAGAGTATGGAGGAGAAAAGGCCCTGGCGAGTGCTTCCCCAGGGCTGGCTGGCGCAGCGGGGAGAGCTGTCACCGTGGATCCCTCTCCAGACCCCGCTGCCACGCCGGCGCCGCCAGGGCACACTGGGAGATGTCCAAGTGGGGAGGCTGCAGCCACAAAACGGGGACAGCCAGCAGAAAGGAAAGCCCTGAGCTGTGTCCCTGCCTGCCAGCGGGGTAAAAAGGAGAGGACAGGCTGCCTCAGCTGAGGAGGGTGAAGCAGGTCTTGCAGGGCTTCGTCTCAGCATTGAAGTGGTGAGTGCTCCTGCACACAAGTCAAGAGCAAACCCACCCGCTGCTGAGGAGCTGGTAGAGTTAAAAATCTCCCAGTATAGAAGACAGCTTGGGTGTCTCTGTCTGTTCCCAGTGCTACGGTTGCATTTCAGCTAAGCAGCAGGAGCAGACAGAGCCCTACCCATCACCCCTGGGAATAAAACGTTCCCAGCCTGGCCTCCTAATGCTGCCCTTGTGGAGCCACCTCCCTGCCTCTCCTTCCGCCCCATCCATCACCCTAAGGACAGCAGACACAGCAGCACCTGGCAGGAAAGGGACCCCAGAGGGAGTAAATGCCAGCTCTGGGGTGTCTCATACAGGCTAATCCTGCTCCAAATCTTTCTCCCCAAAAATGCTGAAAGGTGAGATAAGGGGAACCCTCCCCACTGAGCAGCCAGAGAAGGGAGCACGGAGAGGGGAAGGTCTTTCAGCTGGCAAAAGCCATGTGTGTGTGTCCTGCAACCTGCTCACCCTACAAAGAACAAAGGGTCAGGAGAACAAAGACAATGGGGGACGCGCAGCATCCACAGAGGCACCCACACGGGACGTGGTCACCATGACCAAGACAAGGACTTTCCAAGGCACAGGCAACCCACGAGGCCATTCCTGCAGTGAGACAACGCCGGGACGTGCCCTGCTGCTTCACACAGCTCAGCCTCAGCTACACTTCACTTAATTTTCTTTAAAGACTCCATAGCAACCGGGGACGGTGGCGATGCGGCTGTGCAGTGACCCAGGCTGGGCACACAAAGCAGCGCCGAGCTTGCTTTGGCTGCCATCACAGCAGCCAGCAGACCAGCCAGAACCCTAACAAGAACTTAATTAGCCAAGATAGAGCAGCTCTTGCCCTGGCAGCAGGAGCCCGAGGCCTCCATGTACCTCTCTGTTTTGCTTTACACAGGCCCTGAAGCTCCTGCTGGACGAACAGCCACCGGAGCCAACAGAGCCCGGCTGACGCTGCTGTCAGACGTAGTTGCTCCACGGCAGCAGCTTCGAGCAGCTTTTCAAACAAACACGTCTTTGCCGTCACTAGAACAGGCTCTCAGATCTGCTGGAGGTGGTACAAGGTTCACCCCAAAGCCAGGAGCTCAGCTCCTGCTCCTATAACAACACGGTCATGGACCAGGTAGCACAGAGGAAAACCAGTGCTGTCACCAGCCCCCCCTGACCAGAGCTGCAGGAAGAGCAGGACAGAAGGGCTGTTTCTGCTTCCAACCTGCAAAGCTGGGCTGTGGCAGAGCCAGCCGGGATGCAGCTCCTCAGCTCAGTACATAGCAACAAAGAAGAGAGGGACAGTGGCGCTGCTCTGCACCGCAGAGAAGAAACAAACCACTAGCACAGCTCCCGCTCTCCCAGGGGCACCACTCACGTCTATCATCGTCCGCCAGCCCTCCGTCTTCCCCGAGAGCAGAGGCTCTGGGCGAGCCAGTCCCGCGTTGTTGATGCAGACATCAACTCCTTGATGAAGGGTCTTGATGGCCGAGAACATGGACAGGATCTCCTCTTCGTTGGAGAGATCACACTTGTATGGGATGAGGGTCCCCGGGTAGCCGGCGCTCTGGCATTCCGCTGCCAGTTTCTAGGGGAGAGAGAGAGAGGAAGGAAGAAGAAAACAGCCATCAGCCTCCTCTCCTCACAGCCCAGGGCTACCAGCATACAGCAGGATCCCCAGCGATCCCGTTGGCAAACAGGCACCAGGGAAGAATCACTGGGAATGCTAATCAGGAATAAAACAGAAGAGCCCCAGCGCTTCAGCCGTTCTTAAACTCAAGGACACCCTGGGCTCATCCATCACCCCAAGCAGGGAGAATGCACATGAATACCACTGGGGCACCGGGCTGTCCCATTCCTGTGTGGATAAAGGATGTGGAAAGCAAACGTAAGGGGAAAACCTAGGAAACCTGTGCTGGGAGGGTGATGGAGCCCTGGCCCAGGCTGTCCAGGAAGGTAGTGGAGTCTCCTGCTCTGGAGACATCCCAAACCCTCCTGGATGAGTTCCTGTGTGATCCACTGTAGAAGATCCTGCCCTGGCAGGGGGGTTGGAATAGATGATCACCAGAAGTCCCTTCCAACCCCTGGCAGTTTGTGATGTGGCCAAGAGGGCCAACAGAATCCTGGGGGGGTCAGAAGGGGGGTGGTTAGCTGATCGAGGAAGGTGCTTTTCCCCCTCTACTCTGCACTGGTGAGACTGCATCTGGAGGACTGTGTCCAGTACTGGGCCTCTCAGTCCCAGAAGGACACAGAGCTGCTGGAGGGTGTCCANTCAGCAGGACCTTCTTCCCAGGGAGGGTCCCAGAGCTGGAAGGGGCTGCCCAGGGGTCTGTGGAGTCTCCTTCTCTGCAGACGTTCCAGCCCCGCCTGGCTGTGTTCCTGTGCCACTGGGTCTGGGGGATCCTGCTGTGGCAGGGGGGTTGGACTGGATGATCTTTCCAGGTCCTAATTATTCTTCCACGATTCACTCTCCCACCAGACCACTCCTCGTTAGCCAGGACCAACCACTACTCCGAGTACCCAGATCTTTTATCAACCTTAAATGATAGAAGAGCGAAGGAAAGGCCAAGCGCTGCTGCCGGCTGCCCGCGTTAACGATGCAGCCAAAACCCTCTGGAGGATGCTCTTTCCCCCCCTGATGCTAATGAGAAGCAGCAGCTCATCTCAGATGTGTCACATCAGCGACAGCAACAGCTTCCAGCGTGGGGCCACAGCCACGTGATGTCTGGTTTCCGCGGAGAGACGGACGCTGGCTACGAACGTCCACCCAGTCGCTCCAACGCGCTGTCGCCCACAGCTCTTCCAGCACCGTGACCTTTCGGAGGGTTCAGTAAAGCTCTTCTCCTACCACGGGCAGCTCTCCCACTCCTCCCAGCTCGTCCCTGCATACCCAGCACCGAGGTTCTCAGCTCTTAGAAAAGGAGGAGCGAGGTCCAGCGCAGCCTGGATGGACGCAGAGGATGCGGGACGGTGATTGCACACAAAGGGAGATGCTGGACAGCCCAGCTGACTTGGCTTCTGCCCGGAGATCTGTAGATCCCAGCAGCTCTGTCCTCTCTGAGGGGCTCTGCTTGGCCTGAGCTGGGCACAGTGTCTGCTTGATGGAGAACAAAGGTGCCCCTGAGAGCGAGTCAGACCTGCCTGAGCCCTCTCGGGGTGATCCCTGCGAGCTGCTTGGGTCTGTGCTGGGAGTAATAGCAAATCACCTCCTTCTGAAAGATCAGAGCACCCATCTGAGACAACAGCAGGAGGAGTAAAAGCCTGCAAGAGCAGCAGTTCAAGGCCAGGTTGGATGGGGCTCTGGGCAACCTGGTCTGGTAAGAGTTGGTGCTGCCGGTGCCAGGGGGTTGGCACTTGCAACCACACTAATTAAAAAGATTCATTTCAAATGTAAAGCAGGATGAAAGGTTCCACAAAGGTGCTAACCCACTCCAGGACGGGGCAAAGACACAGGACCAGTAGCCTTCAGCCTCAGTCAACAGCCGCCACACTGGTGCCAGGACTCAGTAACCACTCAGGGATCCATCCTGTGCAGAATTTGCCCATAAAGCACCCCAGCTCTGGCACCTCTTCCTTCCCAGTTCACCAGCTCATGGCCACAAGCCTGGTCTTAACCTGCTCTTGAAGAGTGCTGTCCTGGCACCTCCTGCCATCGCCAGGTCAAGCTTAGTTTGCTTGAACAAGAGTTCTCTGCCCAGCAGCTCCTCCAGTTGGCACTGCTGGTGCCAGTGCTCGTCACAGGGTGCTGCCACTCAGTGCTCACGTAAGGAGAAGCAGAGCACCCATCGTGTCCCAAGGCAGAGCTGTGGGGAGGACAGCTTCCAGGAACCAAGCTCAGCCCTGCTGGGCTCGAATCGAGTGACACCAATGACTTTAAAGGATGAGAAAGACATGCACGAGGGACTGGGATCAGTGTCCCCAAAGAGGACTCGTGCCAGGAGGAACTGGGTGGCAGGGAGAAGGGCCCATCAGAACAGATGGGAAAGGACAGACAAGCTCTTCTACAGCCCAGAGGAAACAGTGTGTTAGTGTCTCCATTTCCACATCCAGCTGTCGCTTTTCACCTCTCAGCGAAGCCTTTCCCTGTGCAGCACAGCTCTCCACGGAGGCAGACGGGGTCTAAGCACCACAGGCTGCAGCACAGTCCCTGGGATGAAGGAGTGGATGAAACAAGGGGTGCTCCGGACAGCAGGGGCTGCCGTGGTGGAGCTGCCCACCTGTCTTCCCAATCTCCTTGACTCAGGTCCTAGAAGCTCCAAGAGAAACTCTTCCTCCCTCGGAGAAACAACTGACCAGAGACATCGAGCATCTCTCAAGCTCCTTTTCCTGGCTGATGTCTCACCGCCTCAAAGGAGACTCCACGTGGATCCTTTCATCTCTCAGGCTACGCTGGAGTTAACGAATTCTCTTTGAAAACAAAGTGCTGAGCGCTACCGACACCCAGGCAGAGCTTCAGCCAGCTCTAGACACAGAGTCATCACAGGCTCTTCAAAGGAACGTCAACCGCGGGCAGGAGCGCAAGAACAGCCTTCTGCAGAGCAGCTGCCCAGCTCGGGGAGCTCACAGCGCTGGTTCAGAGCAGCCGTGAAGTCACTCAAGTGATGCTCATCCCACCTCGAGCAAAGCATGTGCAGGACAAGGGGGGGAAATTAAAGTATTAGGAATAAAAGGGTTCTGCTTAGTTGTCTGGCCTTATTCTAGAGGTCCCCCTGGACTGGGCACTGGGGGAGGACTGCCCTAGAGTACTGGGGGCAGTGCTGAGCCCCTCACTTCAAGAAAGAGATGGAGGGGCTGGAGCGGGTGCAGAGGAGCAACAAGGCTGGGGAAGGGACTGGAGGGAAAGGCTAATGAGGAAAGGATGAAGAAGCTGGGGCTGTTGAGCCTGGAAAAGAGGAGACTCAGGGGGGACCTTCTCCCTCGCTCCTGCTCACTGAAGGGAAGGTGCAGTCAGGTGGGGGTCAGGCTCTTCTCCCAGGCACCCAGTGCCAGGACAAGAGGACAGGGCCTGAAGCTGCCAGGGGAGGGTGAGGTTGGCTGTTAGGAAGCCCTTCCTCCTGGAAAGGGTGCTCAGAGCCTGGACTGTGCTGCCCAGAGCAGTGGGGGAGTCCTCGTGTCTGGAGGTGTTGAAGGACCCTGAGTGCCCTGGGGTGGCCGCTGGGGTGCTGTTAGGTGCTGGGCTGGGCTGGAGGAGCTCAGAGGGCTCTGCCAGCCTCAACATTTCTGTGTCTAACAGGATGCCTCACCTTTCTGGGGTGTTTTTCCACACCAGCTCTCCCAGGGAGGGGTTAATAAAGCTCTTGGTACCTATGAGCTTGGCAAGGGCACAGTGCCACACGGTTAGACCGGGTCTGGGTAAAACAGCTTTAAAGACTAATTGATACCAACATTTCAGGGGACTCTTCAGGGGAGGGGAAAAGAAGAAGAAGATAGCCACACAGGGCTTTATTTGTCAAACCATCCTATTAACCTCAGACACATTTAGTGCAGGGAGATTAAAGGCAGCAGAAGCCATTAGGTAATTTTTAATCTGACCTGCTGCTCCTCACAGGTACTTGCATCCTACTGATTGAGCCTCCGCTTAACTACAGGACTGTACTGCGAAACCCAGGGGGAAGGAAGCAGAGTCACCCCAATTAGCTCTACTGTCTAAGGGAAACGGAGGAGAAACATCCTAACGAGCAGCATCCCGGTTGAGAAAGAGAACTGGGGGGTTACAGATCCTCTCGGTTTGGTTTGAAGCTTCTTTTGACTCAGATGTAATAGCAGTGCAACGGCATGAGGGAGATGTATAGTGAGTAAAGGACTGCACTGGGGTGCTCTGCGACCACAGGAGCTGCTGCCTCACCTGTGAACTGGGGAGAACCACACTGAGCCCTTCCTCGGGCAGCTCGAATCTTTCGCTCTGCTCCAGACACCCAAACCCCAGCTCTCGGCACCAAGCTGGGCAGGATTCCTGCCTCTCTATGTGTTTTGTCAGCCTGTATCATCCTCGAGGCACCGGCTTCACAGTCCCTGCAAAGACTCGCTGGTGGCACCTGAAATCAGCTCTTGAACAACGAAGCAGCAGACCCAGATCCCATTTTGTGGAAGAGAAAGGAATAACCCCCTGGGGAACCTCTTGGAGCTCTCTGCTGTCTATCAGCTTCCAGCAGTGAGAATAAGAACAGGGAGAGGCATCTAACCCACTCCGTGTCTGAAGGCTGCTCCCACCTGCCAGGTTTTACATGGGGAAACTGAGGCACAGCACAGACACCTGCTGTGCCTTGCGACACGGCAAAGCAGAGGCAGGAGGAACACCACAGCACAGCTCAGAGATCCCAGGAGAAGCTCTCTAACAGCTTGAAAAGGCTGCCTGACAGCCCCTGGTTGTGCAGAAGAGAAGCTGAGGAGGGGTGGCTGCTGCAACAGGACATTCTTAAAGCAGAGCTGTGGGGGAAGAACCCAACCTGGATTGAAAGCAACCCTTCCCCTCTCTGCTCCTGAGCTCCAGCGCTGAGGAAAACCACTGGGACAGCAGAGCTCTTGTTCCCACTGCTCATGGGATCTCTGTCTCGTTTATCAGGAAAGGACCTGGTCAGGGACAGGCGGCAATAAAGCACCTCAGAGGCCTTGAGTCCCCCTCTCATCTGTGCAAAGCCTTCACCAAACAGCAAACCAACCCTTCCAGAGGCCAAGGAGACCAGGGAGAGGCATTCAATAGCCCCAGCATGTGACCATGCTCCTTACACCCATGCAGCTGCCACGATGATCCCCAGCAGAGACCATGCAAAGACACCCCTGCATATCCCTGGCATCAGCTCTCTGGGGTGACTCCTGGATGCCACTCAAGCTCTGGACACTGAACATCAACGTGATACCTGCCCTTCACCCATCAAACCACCCACAGGCTCTGGAGAGGACCAGCAGCATCTCCTGCCCTCCTTCTGCCTGTGGATGCAACGTGGCCCTGGTGCAAGGAGCCACTGGGCTGGTTTCATCCCAGGCATCGAGGCCACACTCTCTGCTCATCAGAGAGCTGCTTGAGAGGTCGTATCTGGTCAGACTCACGCTGCTTCCTTCCAAGCCCTCTCTGCTCCCTGGGCTTTGTCAGGAGGTCAACATCCAAGAGTGTTCTGTTCCCAGCTCAATCCTGCATTTCCAGTGTCACACACAGGAGCCAAGTCCCCCTATTTATGCAGCTCCCAACGTCCCCGCTACCTTCAGGCATCCAAACAATCTTCCCTTGCGTCAGGGCTGGAGGCACTTGATGGGGTTTTTTCACCCATCACGTTGCTACCGGCTGGCATGGGGGGAGGAGGAAACCCGCTGCTGCTGCTGCTGTGCTGACAGCTCATTAGAGCGGTAACTCTTGCCAGTGCTGAGCTATGACTGCCCTACAACAACATCCCAGGTGCCTGCCTGCTCCTCAGCTCCTGCATGCACACCAGCAGGTTCCCACCGAGCAGTGCATATAGGTGCTTCCCCTCCCCAAAGACCCCCAGTGCCCCTCATTGAGGGTGAAAGTGCTGTTCCGCAGCCACCTGCCACCCTCCACCAGCCCTCATCTGCCCGCACACAGTGGCTTCAAAGACCAGGACTCCCGAGTGTCCACACAGGCAGAGCTGATGGCCATAGAATCACAGAATCAGAGAGTCACAGGGTGGGAAGGGAGCTCCAAAGGGCATCCAGTCCAACCCACCTGCACCGAGCAGGGCCAGCACTCACCAAACCAGGTTGCCCAGAGCCCCAGCCAGCCTGAGCTTGAATGGTTCCAGGGATGGAGCAGCCTGGTCCAGGGATGGTCCAGGGATCCTCCAGCCTCAGATCCCAGCCCTTGTTCCTCCTGTGCAGCCTCACTCTGCCCTTCTCCAGCTTCAAACCAGGACCCCTCATCCTGTTGTTCCCTGCCCTTGGGAACAGCCTTCCCGAACCCTCTGGCAGCCCTTCTCAGAGACTGGAAGGTGGCTGTAAGATCCCCCTGGAGCCTTCTCCTCTGCAGGCTGAACAGCCCCGACTCTCTCAGCCTGCCCTCGGTGCAGGCTGGTTCTCTGCCCGCTCAAGCACAGATTTCCAAGGCAACCTGCAAACACAGCGTAGGGAGGGCAGAGCCTGGGCTGAGCTGCAGCCCCGACACCCTCGGATCACAGCACATGTCTGGTGTGTCATCCTCACTGCGGGCTCCACGCTCCTCCTCCTCTCCACTCGCAGTGCTTTTCATTAAAGCAAACTCCAGCTCATCCCGCAGCAGCCAAGGTCCGAGATGCCCAGCGATGCCCTGAAGATGTCGTGTGCGATCAGAGGTCCAGCAGCAGGTGCCCACCCCGAGTAAGGTGTTGCCACGGGGTGTTACCATCGTTCCTTGTGGGCAACACTCAGGAGAGCCTCCAAGACATCCAGAACCTCTTCCCAGCCCACTGGAGAGAGGACTCTCCTCCTCCTCAGCCCCATGGGTGAGACAAAGCAGCAGCGGATCACAACCCACTCGAGAGCTCTGAGCAACTCACTCAGGATCCCCAGGAAAACCTGAGCATCCATCAGTCGGAGCCACTGGGCTGGAAGAGCTCGGCCAAGCCCTACCTACACCCCTGCGTGACACCACACGCCTGTCAGCACCTCTGGCTGCGAAGCACCCGCCGCTGTCACCGAAAGAGCTGTCCTAGAACAGCGGGTTCCTGCCCTCAGACCACGGGATCTCAGCACCCGCTGGCACTGCCCTGGCTCTTCTCCAGTGCTGCTGTCGCTGGGTGGTTTCCTGCTCTCCCCTGGCAGCAAACACAAAGCCAGGGTGGCCACCGCAGTCCCCGATCGGCTCCGTCTCATGGGCTCCCGTAATCCTCGATGAATCCTCTTCTGAAAAGAGATCACCGGGGGCTGGGAGGGCAGGAGCCTTCTCCCCCCTGGCTGAACCGCAGGAGATGGGTCCTGAATGCTCCCACAGCCCGGATCTGTGACCCACTGACAGGCACACAAAGGCGGCTGTGTGTCCTGGGGAGGGAGCAGCGGGCATCACCCCATCCGTCGCTGTGGGTGAGGCCAATGGCCATCTGCAGCAGTGCCAAGGCCAGCGGGCACGGGGGGCTCAGTGCCACTCGTCTCTGCGCCCATGCTAATCTCTGCTTAAACTGAGCTGCGTGAGCCTATCAGGGTCAAGGGGGGGAGCAAGACCACCAGTCCTGCAGGACTTCTGCTCCCACAGGGCCCACTTCACCCCACAGGACCAGGCGCAAACCCACTGGGACCAACCAAGGCACCACGATGATGCCCTCTGTTAGGAAACGACCACAAACACTATCACATGGCAGAGGTAAAGCTCGACTCTAGCTCAGACTCTGCTCTCTGCAGAGCTTAAACTGCTAACAAGCCCTAAGAGAACCTCTGCCATAGCTACTTCCCAACACTATGCAGCTGTCTGGATCTCCCTGCCTTGGAGAAGTCTCCACAAAGCCAAGACAGAGGCTAGAAAAACCCCCTTCATGTCTGAAGGCTGCTCCCACCTGCCAGGTTTTACATGGGGAAACTGAGGCACGGTGCAGGCACCTGCTGTGCCTTGCGACACGGCAAAGCAGAGGCAGGAGGAGCACCACAGCACAGCTCAGAGATCCCAGGAGAAGCTCTCTAACAGCTTGAAAAGGCTGCCTGACAGCCCCTGGTCGTGCAGAAGAGAAGCTGAGGAGGGGTGGCTGCTGCAACAGGACATTCTTAAAGCAGAGCTGTGGGGGAAGAACCCAACCTGGATTGAAAGCAACCCTTCCCCTCCCTGCTCCTGAGCTCCAGCGCCGAGGAAAACCACTGGGACAGCAGAGCTCTTGTTCCCACTGCTCATGGGATCTCTGTCTCGTTTATCAGGAAAGGACCTGGTCAGGGACAGGCGGCAATAAAGCACCTCAGAGGCCTTGAGTACCCCCCTCATCTGTGCAAAGCCTTCACCAAACAGCAAACCAACCCTTCCAGAGGCCAAGGAGAGGCTGAAAGTCATGTTTACACAGGGGCACTGCCTTGGGATTATCCATCCCGAAGCTGCTCCTTCTGCCTCAGAAAAGCACTTCAGGGGGCTCTGCCCTGAGTGAAGGGGCCAGGGGAAGAGGAGATGGCGAGCGATGAGGTCTGTGTCTGGTGGATGGGAGCCAGGCACCAAAATTCATGCTCCTTGCCCTCTGCCACAGGACAGACTCCACCACAACAGCCACCCAGCACTGCAGGGACACCCACAGCTCGACGCCCTGCAGAAGACACCCACAGTGGGAGGCCAAGACTCTACCCGGGTGACCTCAAGCCATCAGTATGGCTTTGTAATTAAAACCCACACTCAGCTCCGATGAAGCAATCGAGCTGTTAATTAACCACCGTGTAGTGCCGAAGGGGACGAGAGCCTCCCCTGCACCTTAGGACCTGGGCAGAGATCGGTGGAAGCCAAGAGGCAGCCGCTGGGGATGCCCAGCTTCGGTGAGGAAGACTCAGCTGCTTCTTCCTCCTCCCACACCTCTACCTGACAAAGAGAGCACCGGCCTCTTGGGAGAGCTGGGGCTGCTGCAATCAAAAGCTCAGCTTATCAAAGGCTGTTCCTTGAGCAAGACTTAACCCCGGCCATGCAGCCCTGGCTATAAACGTTACCTTTGATCAATACCTGTCACCCCTGCATCGGAACCGAGCAGTTAAACCCTGCGGGTTAAGCCAGGTTTATTGCTCAGCTCACTCTGCACCCCCCAGCAAAGGAGGAATGAGTTCTTCTGTAAGAACACTGCATAGAATCACAGAATCCTTAGGGATGGGAAGGGACCTGGAAAGAGCATCCAGTCCAACCCCCCTGCCACAGCAGGATCCCCCAGACCCAGTGGCACAGGAACACAGCCAGGCGGGGCTGGAACGTCTGCAGAGAAGGAGACTCCACAGCCCCCCTGGGCAGCCCCTTCCAGGGCTCCGGGACCCTTCCTGGGAAGAAGATCCTGCTGAGATTGAGAGGGAACCTCCTCTGTTCCAGCTGGCACCCAGTGCCCCTTGTCCTGTCCCCAGATGCCCTTGAGCAGAGCCTGGCTCCTGACACCCACCCCTCACAGATTGAGAGACAGCAATGAGGTCCCCCCTCAGCCTCCTCTTCTCCCAGCTCCAGAGCCCCAGCTTCCTCAGCCTTTCCTCAGCAGGGAGCTGCTCTCCTTCCTTCATCATCTTCATTTGCCACCAAAGCTGGAGTCTCGCAGGGTGCTGCAAGTTCCTGGCTAATTCACTCAAGCACTGACACTCGCTCCCGGCTCGGAAGGGCCCCGTAGGTACTAGAAGAGCAGAAAACACTCATGAGAGCACGCGTCAAAAAGGCTACGACAGCTGTTAGTACCTTCAGGCTTCATCACTGAAGCTTTCAACCCAAATTATCTCCTGGCATGCAAAGTACAACACAGACACTCCAATTCCACTTGAGGTCTGGCTCTTACTGATGCTCTTGTTGCCCCTCAGGAGGAGCCTCCCCTCACATGAAACAGCACGCGTGGGGAACTCCTTGTGAGTGGAGATTGCAGGAGGGTCAGCCCTGGGGTTTAAAGGGAGCCTGTGTGTGGTGTGTCTCCACTCCAGAGCTGGGGGCAGGTTGGGCACTGCAGTGCAGGAAGGACACGGAGAGGGGACAGAGAAGGGCGAGAGGGCTAGAGGACAGGGCTGATGGGGAGAGGCTGAGGGAGCTGGGGCTGTTCAGCTTGGAGAAGAGGAGGATGAGGGGAGAGCTCACTGCTCTCTACAGATCCTTGAAGTGAGGCAGGGGTTGGCCTCTTCTCCCTAGGAACTGGTGACAGAAGCAGAGGGAATGGGGTCAGGCTGTGCCAGGGAAGATTCAGACTGGCTCTTAGGGAAAAACCTCTTTGCAAGAGTCGGAGGCCTTGGCACAGGCTGCCCAGAGAGGGGTTGGAGGCTCCGTCCCTGCAGGGGTTCAACAACCAGGCAGCCAGGGTGTTTGAGGAGCTGGGGTAGCGGTTGGGGGTTGTAGGGTAGACGGTTGGACTGGATGATCTTGAAGGGCTTTTCCAGCCTTGATGACTCTATGACACAAAGATGCGATGAAGGGAAAATGAGACCCAACTTCAAACCCAAGCACTACCTGAAGGCAAGCAGAGCACGCAGCTTTTCTACACTGGAGGAGAGACAAGAGCCTCCCGCCGTTATCACAAGCCATTAACATCTTGACTTCAAAAGTCAGACGCAGGGCACGGGAGTCGTGACACAGGTTTAATTCCAACGCACAGCTCTGCAATTCCTTCGTTATCTTGCCTCCAGCCCTTATCTGATTTTCCAAGAGATTAAGAAATCTTGACGTCGCATTTATTGCCCGAGTTAAAACTCCCCAGCAGACCACAGACTCCTTCAGCCGCTGGTTTACAGCGGGTTATAAACCACCATCCCGAGTGGTTCCAGCCACTTGACTTTAAAATGGATGACTGGTGCAGAGTGGTAATGAAAACAGACTCTGCTGTGCTGCAGGCTGAGTGCTGCACTCCTGCTTCTAAACTGTTTGCACTCCTTCCATCTCCAGCTGACTCGATTTACGTTGGGGTTTGCCCCTCAGGACAGCGTCATCCATGGTGGGAGCAACAGAGTCCTCTAGTTCATGCGGCAACAAGATTTGTCCTGAAGCTGTTAGAGGCTCCATGCTCTGCCGTCTACTCTATCCACGGCCCGGGCATCCTGGTCTAGTGGGTGCTGTCACTGCTTTCACAGAATCCGTAGGGATGGGAAGGGACCTGGAAAGAGCATCCAGTCCAATCCCCCTGCCACAGCAGGATCCCCCAGACCCAGTGGCACAGGAACACAGCCAGGCGTGGCTGGAACATCTCCAGAGAAGGAGACTCCACAGCCCCCCTGGGCAGCCTGGTCCAGTGCTCCAGGACCCTCCCTGGGAAGAAGGTCCTGCTGAGATTAAGAGGGAACCTCCTCTGTTCCAGCTGGCACCCAGTGCCCCTTGTCCTATCCCCAGATGCCCTTGAGCAGAGCCTGGCTCCATCCTCCTGACACCCACCCCTCACAGACAGGAATGAGGTCTTTACAGTCCCTTCCCACCCAACCTGTTGACCCAGCAACACCAAGCTCTCATCTCCTTACTCCTCTCTTTTCATGGTTCCGTCCCCACAGCTAACCACCAGCCCGTCTTGCCCCATCATGCCTGAGCCACTCTACCCCAGTGAGCACATCCTTCGAACCCTCACCAAGGCTTCTACACGGATCCTGCTCCAGCTCCAGCCCAACCATGACATGGAAAGTCAGCAGCTGGAGATAAAAGATGAGTTATCTCAGCTAGGCAGAGCTGGTTATACAATAACTCATCAAGCTAACGACACCATCGCAGACCACCGATGGCACAGACCTTCCCGTTGCCATCCTACTGCCCAGAGACCACAGAGCCACTCCAGCGGGCAGGAGCTCCTGAGACAGGGTCTGGCTGCATCACCCACAGCACCATCATCCCCTGCACACTGCAGCAACTCCTGCTCCTCGAGTTGGCTTCTAACAGCCACGGCCAAAGTCCCAAGTCCCAGTGTGAGCTCAACAGTTCAAACCCTGAGTATCTCCCTCCTTTCGTTTTTAAAGTAAAACTCCACAAGGCAAAGCTCCCGGAGGAGAGCTGAGCTATCATAAACAGCTCTGCTCCGATGGCATGGCCGGAGCCCGTGCAACATCTCCTCTGTGCCAACACAAGTGTCCCTGGCAGCCAGTCTGAGGTGATGGACCTGTTCCCAGAGTGACCCCGGGCTACCTCGTGCTCCTCCGCCTTCCTTCCCGGAGGAGCGAGCAGCACCTCTGGGATTTTCTTGCTCTATAAGGAAGCAGGCTTCCTGCTAAATACAACCGTAACAGCAACAGAGCAAAACACAGTCCAGACTCCCACCAAAACAAAGCACCACGGGCTGCAAACACAACTGGCTCCTCACAGAGGATGGAGCGAGAGGCAGGGACAAACAGGGGCTGCGGAGTTTTGGGAACACAGCACGAAGGAGACTCGGAAGGTGCTGACCTGTCGGCTGCTCAGGGCACATCCCACGAGCCAAATCCAGCACCCTCGTGGAGTGGCATCGCATGGGATAGAACTTAAAGAATCCAAACGAGGAATAAACAGGCAAAGCTGCTAGAAAATGACTCTGTCTTAAACCTGCGAGGGATTTTCTCCAGGAAGGGTTCACAAAGGAGAGGAACTGCTCTCGCAGCACTCAACTGTATGTTTTGCCAGCTCTCTTCACCAAAGAAAACTGAGAGGTTTCGGAAGAAATCCCAAAGGAAATGTCACGGGGGAAATGGCTTTCTGTTCTTTTTGGAGAGGAAGGGGAAACATCCGCTAACAGCATCCTTCCCCGGGTACCGTGAGGCTCCAGCAGCTGCGTGGAGCTCAGCTGTGAAACGCCATCAAACCCCACACGTGGGAAAGCTTTCGGAAAAGCTCAGCTCACCCTGCAAACCTCGGTATCCAAACACTGGGAAGTCCAGAATTAGAAGCAAGTCCCGAAGGACAGTTCAGTCCCAGCAGGGTGCTTTGGAAGTGTCAGTGACTCGCGGATCTATGGACAGAGCATCCTGTGTGACTTGGTCTAGGGGATCCTGCTGTGGCAGGGGGATTGGACTGGATGATCTTTCCAGGTCCCTTCCAATCCCCAAGGATTCTAGGATTCTCCTCTCTGCAAGAGGTGTCCTTCTGCTTCACAGTGAATGGAAAAGTTTAGTCTCTGCTGAGAGTCTCCTCATTTCAGCTCCCTTCAGCAACGTCAAGCCTTGCTGTTCACGGCTTTTGGGATCATTTATTCTTGGTGTTGTCAGCCTCGTGTGGTCAATCCTACTGCCCTTGCTAAGGAAACACAGGCACAGATGGTCCTAGAGGTGGTTTGGATAGATTTCCCTTGGCTTGGGTGGCACCAAAGAACCAAGAGGATGAGGTTTAACCAGCCTGGTTGTAACTTATTTCTTCCCTCACAAGAAAAACTTATAGATTTATGAAAATACTTAAAATCAAATAAGCTTTAGCTCATGCCACTGTGAGGTAAAGCCAAACAACACTGAGTTCCTGCTGGATTTATTACCCTTAAAGGTCTTTCCCAATCCCAACGATCCCAAGGCTGCATCCAGCTACAAAACAGGAACTGCTGCTTCTCAGCATCTTTAAGTGTATGGTGTGCGGCTGGTCCTGTAGCTCTAGGGATGCTTCTTGTAGGGGTCGACATGACAGCAAGGACTGAAATGCTGCTTTAATAAGAATCCAAGTGTGTGTCCCAGCTGCTGACCATCAGTGTGGAGACAAGAAACACCCTAACCCCTATGGGAAGGGCTTAACCCCCATGGGAAGGACCTTAACCCCCACGGGAATGGGCTGGGAACCCCCCCGAAGCACCTTAACCACCATGGGAAGCACTGTAACCCCTATGGGGAGCACCTTAACCACCACGGGAAGCACTGTAACCCTTACGGGGAGCACCCTAACCCTACTAGATAACACCTTACCCACCACGGAAAGGACCTCATCCCCCATGAAAAGCACTGTAACCCTACTAGAGAACACTTTACCCCCCCACGGAAAGCACCTTAACCCTAAGGAGAAGCCTTAGGAGAGGTTACCCCACACCAAGGGGATTCCACAAACCCCACAGCCCACCCTGCTCCTCACAGCCGGCTCCTATTTTTAACCTCGATAAGCGGCAGCTCAACCCCCCCACCCTCAAACCCACTCCCAGGACAAACTCCTCCTGGGCTGGGAACCCCCCCACTACCGCCCCCCGCAACCGAGGAGCCGCTCCGGGCTCAGACCCGCCATCCCCGCGGAGGGCTCAGCGCAGGCCCACCCCGCGCCCCCTCCTCCAGGCCTCGCAGCGGGCAGCATCCCCCACGTCACCCCCTCAGACCCTC
>VZRI01000614.1:64988-79112 GCA_013397515.1 Upupa epops
CCCCTCAGCCTCCTCTTCTCCTAGCTCAAGAGACTCAGCTCCCTCAGCAGGGAGCTGTTCTTCCTTCATCATCTTTCTTGCTTTACGCTGGACACCCTACAGCAGCTCTGTCCCCTTCTGGAACTGAGGGGCTCAGAACTGGACACAGTACTCCAGATGTGGTCTCACCAGTGCAGAGTAGAGGGGGAGAACCTCCTCTCCGGATCTGTTAACCATCCCCTTTCTGATTCCCCCCCGCCCCAGGATGCTTTGGCCCTCTTGGCCATCAGAGCCCATTGCTGGCTCACAGGCATCCTGCTGGCCACTAGGCCCCCCAGGTGCCTTTCTCCTACACTGCTCTCCAACTGGCTGGTCCCCAACGTAAATGTAACAGGATAAACGTAACAGTCACTTCTGTAGCACCGGAGGGGTACTATGCTGCTGGCATAGGTTAAAGGAACTGCACGGTGCTCTGACCGACCTTTAGGATCCAACAGAGTGCATGTGGAACACACTCAATCCAAGAATCTGCTTTGTGCTTGTGATTCAAAAGCAGATCCTCCAGTTTTTAATAGCCTGTTGTACCCAGAGCTAGTTTAAATGCCATCAGGTAGTTCCAGAGGTGTTTCACTGTGATCCACACAAGATCCTGAGCTGCACGGCACAGTACACTGAAGTACAAGCCAGCCTCAATCCTTCATGTTCCAGTAGACTTCACATCGGAATGCAGCTCGGCTGTGCACTGCTATCACACAACAGCTGCCTGTAGCGAGGGCTGAACACAACACTCCTGCAGCTTCTTCCAGCCCCACAGTAGTAGAAAGCTGAAAAATAATTCCAGTGAAACCTCACACAGTTCCTACAGCGATTGAAATACAAGACAGATTACCCTCCGTTTTTACCTCAAAGCTCTTGCGCAGCGCGTCAACACCCAGGTAAAAAAGCATCTGCCACGTTTGCTCCTCGGCCCGCAACTTCTGCCAGATTCGGTGCAATCTTTCGTAAAGGTGAATACCCAGGCAGGTCAAAACTTCTTCTTGGGCTATGTCTATTGTCTTAGCATGCCTTTCTCTTCGTCTAAAGGAAGAGTTGAACCAAAGCACAGTATGGTTAAAGTAGCTGGAAGCCTACCAAGAGATCAAAGCAGTTCAACGACGTCTTTTCTTTATGCACAGCTGAGGATATGTTGGCGTGAACGGCTTCTTAAGTCGAGTTCTGCTGTGCTGCATGCGGATGCAAAATAGAAAGGACCAGGCCAAAACCACTACTGCATTCCTGACACGCTAATCTGGGCACGGCACTGCTAAGCTGCTCTAATGCCTTCCCACCTGTGACTTCTGAAGTTGCTGCTCCATCAGTCCCTCCGCTTGCTCCTACTAGGAGCAATCAGTAGAGCTTTAATGCTGAGGAGAAGCAGCGTTCTTTTGTTTCCTAGAATTTGTGTTTAGTTTATATAGGAAATCACAGAACCAGAGAATGATAGGGGTTGGAAAGATCATCTAGTCCAACCTCCTGCCAGAGCAGCTTATACTTCAGCTTCCTAATCACTTGTGTTAGAATTGAAGTTGAATAAACAAAGTTCATTAAAAAAAGCTTATACACTGCCTACTGTATAAAAATTAATTCAGTAATAAGTGGTATCCATCATCTATTAAGATAAAGAATACAAAAAGCTTTACTTCCCTTATCAAATAGTTAGGATTGAGTTCTAAGGATACTGGGCTCACAACTGCAGTTTTCACTGGAAGACTTGAAGGTGCTAAAACCAGTCCTCAAATCGCTGTACCATACAAGTGGTGACAGAACTAAACGGAATACTTGGTTCAAAAACAAGTTGCCCTTTCTATTTTGCATGTTTTGAACCCCTCGATGGAGAAGCGTGCAGCCCTAGGGAGAGCACATGAATTGGAAGAGGTCTGGCGATTCCTTTAGGTAGTGCCTTGGCAGTTAGATGCACTTTCAAGTCAAAAGCACATACAAAAAATCTCCGTTCCTTTGAAGCGCTATCTTGCCAGTCTCACTCCACGTGAATATTCACACCCAGAAGTTGACTGTGCAGCAAAGAGGCAAAACACACTTGAGCAAACACATTCAGTAATAAAATAAAGAAGCAAAGCGCTAGATAGCCCACTCTAGCAAATTACATACTCATACCCTCCTGCGAACTCTGGCTCAGCTCGACCCAAGAGGTGTGCGATGAAATCTGTTTCACAGCACACATGGATGTGGCGTTCGTGGGGGCAGCAACGCAAACCCTCGTAGAGCGCAGCACAGTAGCCCTTCTCTTTGCTGCAGTCTAGCTCACCGATAAGGATATTGTACGCCCGCAGTACTTTGTTCTTGCAGTCAGTGCAAAACCTGTGTGAAAACAGAGCAGGACACAACTGAATTTTTATTCAAGCACCAGCGGAGCCCCACTTAGTCTAAGTTTTAATATACTGAGCAATTTAACCGGGCAGGTTATACTGAAACCAGGTCACAGAAGGTTTGTGTTCCTTCAGAAGGTAAAATAGTGAGATTCCAGCTGTAAACCACATAATTTTACTCTAAATATTGTAGTACCTATCTTATATTTTAAGTCTGGATATTAACTCTCATGCTCCAAGGTGTAAATCAGTCTAAGTGTCAAGATGACATAATTCTGATATGAATATGCAATTCCATATTCATTCAAAGATCAGAAATTTAATGGTGAACAAGCCAGGACAAACTCCTCCTCTAGTAACAGGCTCCTAGTTACTTTAGAGCAATTACTTAAAGTAGACTCAAGTGAGTGATAAGCAATAAAAGAAGTTCCCTCTGTTCTCCGTTGCAGAGCAGCGTTTCCTCTACGAGATCTTTAAATGCATTTTAAGTTATTAGATTATTGCACAGACAGCTGAACAAGCTTTCTTTGTAACACAGTGTATTCTATCTGAACGTGATAGCTCAGATAACTGATATCACAAGACTATAGTTATAAAGGCTGTTAGGCTATAACCAAATTAAGCTCATTGTATTTTATAAGAGGAGTAAATCTTCCAGAAGCTATAAAACCTTTTGCTGTATTATTCTAAGCAATGCAAGTCAGACAAGCTGCTCACATTCCAGCTCTTCGTGCCATCCCTGGACGGTGCTTTTCCCTTTCCTAGTTTGTCCAGTCACTTGACAACACTAACTCAAGCATATTTTGCTGTGTGATACAACTACAACTGGCTAGTTTCTGCGGTGAAAGGGAAAGAAAACAGTAATATTATTGCAGGTTAACATCAGGAACTCAGCCAGCACCATGTTTAATGTCACAGGAGATTGAAGTTAGTTTGTTTCCCCAAGTGTTATTTCCACACCACCCCCACCCCCGCATCCATCTGTGCCCCCAGAGCTTCTCTCAGAACCTTGAGACTACTGCAAATGAAAAACTTTTCCATCAGCACAGTAGCTTCCCTACACACGCAACAACAATTTGCTGCTTATTTTTTTAACCCTACAGGAAAGGCCAAGCATTGAGGTCAAAAACAGCTGCTTTCAAACAGGGATTGACAAGCAACACCAAGGTTTAAACCTGCTTCTAGGGGTTTAGTTCCCATTAGTTGGTAATTGATCATACACCTTGAAAGCCTAAAAAGGCAGCTTCACCCTAAACAGAGTAGGCTCCTTGTGAAAGAGCCAAGAAATACCCAAAGGTTTCATAGAGAACACTGTAAATCATTTAATCCTAACCAAAATAATTCAGACAGGTAGCTATGACTTCACCTGAGGTCCCCACATTTTCCCTAGCGTAAGCCAGATAAACAGGAAAACACACAGGATACTCCACCACCTTAGTCCCATCAGTTGTTACAACGTGATCTGACAAGGACCTCCACCAGCATAGCTGTGTTAGCAGGGTACCAGAAGAATCCTCTACACTCGAGTGCTGTGTGAACTCTACATATATTTAGTTAAATCAAGAGACACGCACAGCACGTGCTCCTCCAGAGGCAGGCGTGCCCTTGCTCTGCTGACATACCTGTGTTTTCGTAGATAGGTTTCTAATGTTTCTAAGAGGCAACTAGAGTCGATTAAAACTACTTCATCTCGGCATTCCTGGGACATGAGTTCCCACACATCCATCCAACAACCCCTGCAGAGAGAAATCATAAAAGAGAGTCTGTTATCCTGTTACAAGACTTAGAAAAGCAGCAAAATGAAGCATCATTAATTACTTGATGGCTCCCTGCTAAGGTCCCAAGTGGAAAGTGATGCTACACTTGCTCTCCTTCCTGCTGTCTTCATTGTTTTTCTTATTTGTATTAAAGGTTTCTCTCAGACCTGAGCGTGAGACTGTTCCTTTCCCTGACCATAGTATCGAAACATTTTTAATATGAATTTTTATACTTTTCTGTTGACTCTGAACTAATTATTTTTGAACTGATTATTTTTCCTAAACAAATGCTATGGAATCCATGTTCCTATGTTTACTTAGGATCCTGTGTAGGCTACACCTTAACTTCTAGTACAGATAGAGTCAGCCACATGAGTTTTGCTCTCTGTGTTTATAAACCCAGGACTTTTGCAAAGTTAGGGCTGAAAGCCAGTGCTAATTTTTCAGAGTATTGCTTGAGTACGGACGTAGCCAAGTTTTAAGCCTTCTGGCAGATGAAACTGTATACAAAACACTCACGAGAGAAGACACCAGAGGAAAAAGAGCAAGAACCCTAGGACTTCCACACATCTGCCAGCATAAAGAAACCACAGAACACTTGATGATAGATCCTTCAAAATTTGTTTAAAATAAATCAAACTCTATTTTACAGCCTACACTTGCAGCTGACATCGCTATCAGAACGGCCATTTCTGTTGGAGATCACATATGGATACGAGTGAGCAGGACAGCAGCTCCCCTATACAGTAGTTACCTCCTCAAGAATATTTCTGTACACTCTTAGCTACTTGGTCAGACCACATAGTTTGGGCTTAGGAGAGGTTAAAATGCTCCTTAGCCCCAAATAGCAGCGAGAAGCCATAAACCAGGCACACTGAAAGCCAGAACATCAAGTAACTCTGGAGTGGTATTAGTCAGTTACGTAACTCAGACAATTAAACACACCATTACAATTCAAAGCCCTTTTTGTGTGCACAAAATGCCCAACAGATGCAGCTCCTCTGAAGAAGTTTCTTGCAAGGAAGTCAAGTTGCAAGAAGTTATCTCAGTTGATAAACAGGATTTGTTCTCTAAGACAATTCAATTTGATGCCTGCACGCCGGGGGCCTTTAGTGTATTTGCTTCTACTCAAGGCAGCAGATTTATTTGGAGAAATACCAGCGCTGATACACCCTGATCGCTCCTGTAGCATAACAAACAGGTATTGACTGAGCAACTGGAGTGCAAGCTGTGTTTCTTCAGCAAACTACACTGATTGCCCACAAGCCATGTTATCAGCTAAAACCAAAAGCTTTACTCGTGGTAAATTAAAGACTGCTCTTGCACAGGCTCCCTATTACCCCGCCAGCACTCTGAACACTAAAGGGATTTAATCCAGTGTGAATTGAGGAAACGAAGGCAACGTTTTCCTCTTTATTTGTTAAGGTTCAGAATTGTTCTGCCTTGCCAACGCGCGAAGTGCAGCTGCCACGATATAAACTCTTACGCAGAGAAGATCTTACTAAGAGCAAAGCAGGAATAAAAAACACTTTCATAATGCTTCGAATGTCCTTTATTTAAGCAAAGCCAAACCATTCCTCTATACCCCATGACCTTTTGCCTGTGTAACATAAGCTTTAGACTAATTATATGAGAGGCCTGTAACCAAAATATAATCAGAGATAATGATTAGCTACCGCTGTCCTCAAGCAGCACAAGTGAAAATGAAGTGTCAAATTCCATGCGCCTCACATCTCAAGGGATGTAGCTAAACCCAGAGAGGCTCGAGACTGCATAGAAAAATCCATGTCCTGTAACTGGAAACCACGATGAAGCTTTCCCAGGTTGTCTGTTTAACCACAGGGGAACACAAATAACTGAAAAAGGTCCTGGCCACTCCACCTAAGCTTTGTAGTCCAATCTCCTGGTCATCGTATTTAAATAATTATAACACTCAGTCCACAAGCAAGAAAACTCCCCAAATGATTTACTGGAAGCAGGAATCTTATTAAGCAGTTGGAATAAGTCACCTTAAAGACACAGAGGTGCCTATGTGCCTCTTCCACCCCCATGTCCAAACCACACGGTCACGTTCTGCATTTAGAGTCTTTGTTTTCGCTTTAGAGCCCAACCACAATAAAGCCATGCGAGGCGTTTTTAATACTCCCAAGCAAAACAATGTATATTGGTTCAGCACCTCAACGTGAGGAAATCTGCTGACAAACCATTTCAGTGGAGAGCACAAAAACCAGTTCGTCTCTCCAGAGTACTGTTTGTCCCACAATGCAGGAGTCATCTGTGCCCCAAACAGACTGTACTCCAAGTTAGGTCTACTAAGATATGAAAAGCACATCAGAGACCACTGATCTCTAATGACTGAGATGGGTTTGGCAACTGGCTTTGAAGTTAAATCTAGATATTTAAAAGAAGCCAAATAAAACTCCCCACCATCAAGTACAAGACCCAAAAGCCAAGAGACAGAAATGGAACAGCTAGAACTGACAAGCAAGCTTGAGTAAAACAGCTGATTTCATACAATAGCCTTAATCTTCATATGAAGTGATCTGTCACCTCAGGGAGCTCTAACAATCAGCAGAGGGACAAACACTCACAGAGAGGTACAGACCTTACACTGGGAGGGCAGAAGACCTTAGGTTGGATAAAACCAGTGCTNGAGAGGTACAGATCTTACACCAGGAGGGCAGAAGACCTCACAGCACTGGTTTTATCCAACCTAAGTATGAGCAAGGGCAGTAAGAAAAGTATTAAAATATCTTGCTGATCAGTCTTACTGCACAGAAAAGGATTAACTACCTTCACATGAAGGCCTGCAGAGAAAAGGCCTATGCTTCCCAAAATTGTGGGGGGCCTCTGTTATGCTCCCCCCACAACTCTTAGAGTCTACTATAATCCAAACAGGTCAGACACTACTACTCTGGCAAGCAGGTAACAGAGTAAGAATTGATCCCCAATGCTTAAAAATAAGTATTGGCAGCTTGGCTCCTTAAGATATTTTAGATGGAATTGTGCATATTAGAGTTACCCCAGAGGTTTTGGTTTGTGTGTGTCCAGGGAGTGTAACTGGCATCTCTTGTTCTTCTTACTCTTGGGAATTGCATCAATCATATCGTTCAGTTTGGACCTATGGAAAAGAAAAAGGTAACTTAGTATTGTAGCTGCAGTCTGAGAACTCTGTTCTCCAGAGACATTTTAAAGGGATTCACTCAGTTCAAGTATAACACTGAACATTCCATCTAAAGCTTCCTTCCTGCCCCCCATTTTCACAAGTCACACAACCCTGCAGTACATAAGGTATGGATTTTCCAGACAAATCCTAGAGAGTCAGATAAAGATAACCCACATCTATACAGACAATCGTCTAAATAACAGACCTCAAGCAATGACATTTCAGAAGTGCAGGGAACCACTACAACCGCTTTAACAAGTCACACCACCTAACCCTCCACCACATCCCCAGCTGACCCAGAGATCATTAAAAACCCACTGTCACTATTTCAGATTAATTATTATGTCTTTTAATACTGGTACCTCTCAATTGCAATCATGGCATTGCAACTGATAAGATTAGGTCTTCTAAGTTTGCTGTTTCCCAGTTTAGGCAATAACTAGTTTAGTAACACAGCTGTACAAGACAAGTGTAAACTAAAAGACTGAGACTTGGGACAACTTAGAATTGCCAAGCTGCAAAGACAAAACACACAGAAGCTAAGATTCCCTTTACCCAGAGAAGAATGATCTAAGCCACTTACCCGTGCACATAGAACAGCGTGTAGAGCTTCTTTGCATCAGTCATACAGCTTCGTGTTACAGAAAGAACCCCCTTTGGCCCTACAGTGAGTGGCTCCAGGGCAGGATTTCCAGACTCCACGAGCTGAGAAAACAAACGTTCCACACTACGACGACAGCCAACACACGGGACCAGCTGAGAAAGTGCACTCAAAACTTCACGAGATGTCACCATCATGGCAATATTTAGATCCTGCTGCTTAAGCATGCTATGCCTCTGAAAAAGAGCAAGAAATGATAAATAAATAAAAAAATAAATACACATCTTCAACTGCTCAAGATTTCTTTGCCTTTGACAGCATTTCCTTGTCAAAATACACTCGTGCAAGTTTTCATCTTCTACTCACACTGGTTTTATCTTTGGCACACAGAAAAGACACTCCTGAACGCTCACTGGCACATACAGAAAGCTCATTTACAACAAACTGGCTCTGTTCAGACCAAGACAATTTGCACTACTTTTCCTGGGAGGCTAAATGCCATTTCCCATCTCAATTCTAATACCTTAAATTAAAAAAAAAAAACCCACACACATTACTCTTTAAGGTGGAACATTTCCCTTCAGTAGCGAATACTCAATGTGTGCTAATAATAGAACACTAGAGAACCTGCTAACATTCCTTACATCAATAAATTTCAGGAGTTTCTCCTGGTTTCTCCAGCAATCACATCAATTTCTTAACTCTTCCTTCTTTCCATATTCTTCTGTTTTGTCTTCTGATAAATGACTTAGACTTCAACACTGAGCTGCCACTACACAGCAGCCACCACATCAACATGCAGAATATCAGCACTACCAGCACTTCCCAACAGCATCTGTAAAAGCAGAGCTCCACCAGTGTATTAACTGTGGCTGTCATTTTCCCCTCATTTACTAAGGTAGAGATTTGGAAGCCTCATTGTATCTCTACAGGGAATGTTTTGCCATGATGTGCATGTCTATATTATTCTCATATCACACCACTTCAACACTTGTCCTGCAGAAATTACTTGTCTCAACTTCTGCAGAAAGAGGAAGCAAAGGGCTATGCATCATAACAAAAACTAATCAATCCTGGAGAAGGTGTAAATACTTCCATTGAGAAAATATTTGCAGCTTATTTTACACAATTCACATCATGAAAAGTCAAGCTATTATCAGGTAATACCGAAGGTTTGTGCTTTTAAAGGCTGGCTTATTAAATAATCTGACAAGCACTATCACCCTGCAATAATCCTCTTTCCTGTAATTAATAGCAGTAGTCACGGAACAGCAGGAATGAGCTATTTTCACAACGTAGCTTCACTTTATATGCGGCATATGTCTGAACTGCTGCTTTCAAACCACACGTGAAATGCAAGCTGCACATCAGCAACTGGCCTGTTCCTCTGGGCAGCAACTGGCACCATTTTCCAGCTGCTGCAGGTGCTACGATTATTTGCCAAAGCATTAGCAGATATGCTTGTATTACTGAAGTCTCAGTGGTACCACAATACCCTCTCTCAATATCCAACTACAGATAATCTATAGACGGGCATGTTAATTCTATCCTGGTACAGGTCTAATCCTAAGAAACTCTCCTTAAGCAATGCACACTGCCACCTGAAAAGGCAGTTCTGAAGTATTTAGAAGAAAACCCCACAAAAATGTACATGGAGCCGTAGTTTCCATCAGATACCAACTAGCAACACAATCAGAAGACATATTGTTTTTACAAGTTTCAGATACACAGCAACTGCCTCCTGACAGCAGCGGCTTATAGACCACAAATGCACCCAGTGTACTTTGGTACCAAGACATGATTGCACACAGGCGCTGCTGACGTGTCTGTTAAGTCATTCCAGGAGTGACACCCTCCTACAGGGAAAATAGAAAAGCACGAAATCTAAGCAAAGCAAGATGTGGCATGCAGCTGCCTTAAAGACCTGAAGGATGCGTTTACCTGAATGAACTGCTTCAGCTGTGCACCGTTATTCTGATGTCCATCAAGGTTTAGCACATTATCGGGAAAATCCATCACCATCTACACGACAGAGGAAACAGTTCTCTCAGAAAAACATCAAACACAGGGCATGAATTTTGCCTTCTTGAAGGAAAGAAGACAAATGATGTTAAATGCTCTTTTCCCCCCCAATGATTAGAAGCCTGGGAAGTGATAAAGGTAACAGATTAAAGCAGTGACTTTTTTAGCAAAGTAACTAAGTATTTCACCAATACAACACTCTAGAGACAATTTATAAAGGGCAACTCTTAAACAGCTGTTACAGACAAAAGTAAAACTTGCTCAATCAGGATTTGTTTTTACGCTATCAACATGACTGGAGACCTTGTTTCAGTTTAAAAAAGTAATTGTACTTCACGACACCAAGATATAATTGATCCTAACTCTAGAAAGCTATGAAAAAATAGCCTCAACAGTTTAAGGAATGAGTGGGGTCCTTCAAAGGCTCCTTTAAAAACGTATCACCCCACCAAGGCACTGCAAGATGGACTTTGCGGCTGCAACCCTCGAGAGGGTCAGAGTAAAATAAATTGTTAAGTTTAGAGAACAATGTGATTACTCGTTGGTAATTAGTATTTCTTTTCACATTACTGAGCAACAAAGAGGATGGGGGGAGGAGTCAGTAAAATGCTTTTCAGTCAAAAAGCCAATTCTACACCCATGGAGGAAAATGAAGCCAACTAGATGAATGTGTGAAAGATAGACTTTATCCAAACTGAGAAATACAGGATTTATCCGGATCAATAATCAAAGTTCACTTTAAAAATCTGAAAGAGCAACTAACAGCTCTGGTTAATAACTCTTAATACTAATCAACACCAAATGAAATTGACAATTCATCCCTTCTCCTCCCTCAGACACCTAATAAAGAGAGAATTCCCCGTTCTCCTCGTAATTGCCCACGCTACCTCCAGAGAACTTGTACATTTACTTTCACAGGCACTCGATGCTGCTCCAAAATAAACACCTATTCCCCAAGGCCAAAAAGCCAGGCAGTATTTTGCTCTCACACGTGCTAGAACTGGAGCACAGCTGCCTTATCTTCGTGCAGAACAGTGCCACAGCCACTACCAAGTCTGACCTCTCCCACATTTCCTCCCCCGTTTCCCTTGTCCCTGACCCACACACTCGAAGCAGCTGCACTTCTTTTTACTGATAAATTACAGGTTTCCTGCATTGCTAATTTGATGTTTCTGTGGGGAATGAGCTGAGTGCAAAAGTAAAAGCTCTGTCTGCTCATAACAAGAAGATAAATCTGCATATTTTTCTCCCCCCTTCACCTTCATCTTCCACTATCACACAACACCCCAAGGTGTTTTGTACAGAGCAAAATAATCAAAGACTAAATTAATTCATGTGTCTGATGAGATTTTATTAAGTGGTTAAACATCAACCACCATCACACCCTCAACTGGAAGATGAAATTCCCATAACACCACATCAAACAGAACACCTTCTAGAAATCCTAAAAGCTGCTTAAGAAATGAGAAGGGTTAACTATTTCAACTTCCTCAATTTCTAGTTGAGCCATAAGAAAAAGAGTGATAGTGAACCAAGTCATTTAGTTGCACCTGAACAGCTTTATGTGCTGCTAGAAAACAAAGTTACAGGCTTAAAGAGCCATTCCACCACTAATCTGATTCACTATTTCCTAGATTTAAGGAACAGATTAACTCTTTCAGCTAAGACAAACCAACCAGTCCATTATTTTTAAAACCTGAGGTTTGCAAGAGGCCAGCACAAGCCAGTTACTATCAATAAACACACTCATTTTTTTAAGTTAATGCTGCAGATGTAAAATTAGGTTTCAAAAGACAACTGCGTTTCTCGCAATAGCTCTCATTAAGAATTTAAAACATAAATTATAAAAGACTGAGATGAGGAAGTTAAGAGTTCGGTCACTTGCTCCTGCAGATTTATTTAATAAAAGCCTCCATAAAGTACCTAGAAATCTGAGTACGTTGTCACAGGATGGAAAATAAATGGACACAAGATAAGATTTCTTTGTGGTGAGGATGACTTGCACTTGCATAAATGCCTTCCATCCAGACGGACACACAACTGAGCTACAGGGACCTCTCTGATCACACACAGGGTTTGCCTCTGGTGCAGAAAGTGGAAGGACTCTGACCACAGGGTGCAACTGCACCAAGTCTGGGCCTGGTGTTGAGTTCCGGAACCAAACCACAAACAGGTGAGCTGGTCACTTTCCTGATGCCTGGTATAGTCTAATTTTCACTCTCTCAAAGGCAATGAGTATAGCAAAGTCTTCTGCTTGACACAGCCTAATGAGCTATTTCTACTAGGGAGTATAGGGCAGGGGAAAAGAGAAATCAATGATGTTAAAACCACAAGGGCCAAAGTAACTTTAAGGTGTAGCCAAGTCACCAAAACCCACCAGACTTATGCAATTCCTACCCAGTGCTGGGTTGTCCACATAATCACCCAGTCTAGGAGAGGTAGATACTGCTCTAGATAAAGTTACTCCTTAAGTTGTCCAATGTATTAGCACAGATAACCAGAGATGACAGACTATGTAAAGTCAAAAACCAATGATGTTTGGTGAATTAACACTACTGAAACTATCAAAACTAAAAGACAGCACAGACCTTCTCTTCAGATATAAAAAAACAAGGTGGCATTGAGAGAGAAATAATTCTCTACCCCACTGCTAAAAGTTAAGAGACTGAAACTACTAAGTTGTTTTGTTCTAGAAGACCCAAGAAATGACATTACAAATTTGATCAAGTCAGGCACTCTTCCATAGTAAAACACAAGGCAAGGAATTTAAAGCACACATGTTATCCCATTTAAACTAACAGCAGCTACACCACTGGCAGCCACAGAAGTAAGATTAAAATAATTAAGCCACCCCACTACACTATCCCAGCCCAACTTTATTTTCTACCTAACATTTTCATGCATTAAGAAATAAACCAAAAAGAATCTGGCTAGTCAGAGATTCTTCCTTCTTCACCTACAATCAATTTCCAAGTTTTCTTCTAAACACTTGAGGAAGAAAAGAGACCAAAAAGCCTTCAAGCTGCATTTAGTTCAATCTTTTTTTTTTGCTGAATCTTCTGGAAATGTCAGAATAATACATACAATTGGAAACTCTCACAGATTATTGTTACTGTGGGCCTAGCAGCACAGTATCACAGCCTCGATAAACCCTCAGTTAAAGCCAACGCTTTCAGAAACACCTTTAGCCTTTCCTTACCTATTTAAGAGCATAATAATCACCTAGTTTTAAACGTGGGCTCTAACGTTAACATGGCTCCCTTCCTCATGGGCTAGCAAATGGCTTTGCTCCACATTTGGGCTCGGCCACCGAGACATGCTTGTCCCTTGCCAAAAATAAAACTCCTCACAGGCCCCGATGCAGCAGTAACTTTCTGATTGTGCGGTGTAGGTGTTTTTTAAGAGCTGAGAATCAGATGCAATTACCAAAAAAAGTTGCCATACGAAGTGCTGCCGAGTGCCAACGCTGAGCAAAGCGCTGCGGGAGCAAAGGAGGAGTCCGGGAGGCCTGTGCAAGGGGAACAGGCCTCGCCTGGGAACGGCCCTAGGCTGCGGGTGGGATTTGCGGGGACTCACCGTCAGGGTGTCATCGATGTACAGAGGGATCTGCCTCTTCTCGAACGGGAATTCCTCCTCGCCGTCTCTGCAAACCGCCACCAGCCGCGCCATCGCTGCTCACTGCTTCCTCCGAGCTCCTCCTGCCTGCAAACGGCCCAAGCCCGGGGAGGTAAATACCGGCCGCGATTCCCCGGCGACACTTTCCGCAGCCCGGCAGCGCCAGCCTGCGTTACCCCATCGCCTGATTCACCACGGCGAGCGCTCCCAGCCCACACCCGGGCCACACTCCGGCCCTGGAGGAGAGCAGCGGAGGCGTGAGGAGCGGGGAAAATCAGCTCACGGGCCGGGAACGGCGGGCGGGAATGCGACAGAACATGGAAGCCGGGGAGGAGCAGCGGGGCCTGCACCCGGCACGGCCGGGAGGGAAAGGCCGGAGCGGGATGGACCCGCTTCCCCGCCCGCCGCTTCTCCGTTCCCCACCCGCCCCTAGCCCAGTCAGCCCCGGGGGGACCCACCCAGCCCAGCGCAACTCGGGGTTGCAGCTCTCCCGGCGTGTCCGGCCCTACAGCGGTGCCCGGTTCCACCTGCGAAGTGGGGCCGCCTCGCCTCTCCCCACCAGCTTCCACCTAAGGTTCCAGCCCGGGAATGCGGGTACCGCGAGCTCCGGTGAGGGAT
>VZRI01000614.1:90564-108107 GCA_013397515.1 Upupa epops
TCACTAGTTGCTTGGGAGAAGAGCCTAACCCCTACCTGTTCATAAACTCCTTTCAGGTGGTTATAGAGAGTGATAAGGTCCCCTCATGAGTCTCCTCTAGACTCAACAGTGACAGCTCTCTCAGTCTATCTTCATAACACTTTCCCTCCAGTCCTTTCCCCAGCCTTGTTGCTCCTGTGGACCCACTCCAGCCCTTTCTTGAAACAAGGGGCCAAGAACTGCCCCCAGTACTCTAGGTGGAACCTCAGCAGTGGTCAGTACAGGGGGAGAATTACATTCCTAGTCCTGCTGGCCACAGGCCAGCTTGTTGTTGTTGATACAAGCCTGATACTGTTCTCTTAAATAGGAGTGTTCTCTTTTACTACCAGGATTTGAAGCCTCACATCTTTGCAGTGGCTGAGCAAACCTACAGAAACGTCCAAAGCCATATCGACCCTGTAAACCAGTCTATAATCGTGAGTGGAGAAAGCGGTGCTGGAAAGGTGAGCAGATGTTTTTCTGGCACTGCTTGGAAGCATTAAGGTTTACTGACGAGTTGCAGGGCATTGCATTTCAGTGAAGAGCAAAGAGAAAGGGATAAAATAATGTGTCAGAGCAAGTAGCCAGTCTGCTCTACCACAGAGCTCCTGTAATATATGTAGAGCATTAAGTGATGGCTGCAGCTACATAGACTCTACTAAATATAGCTTCTGTTTAGGTGGCAACTGCAATGTGGGGTGGGGGGGGCTGGATTTGAGTTTTCCCATGGGAACAGCAGTAGAGCAAATGTTTCAGTCTGTTAGGGAGCTAGGGTGGGCCTCAGCAAACCCTCTGAAGAAAGAGAGAGTTCATATCCTATCCTGGGCCCTTCTATAGTGGTCCATCCCTAGTTAGGAAGATACTGAGGATATTTTAAAGCCTTAGAACAAAATGTTTTGCAGAGAGTTAATGACTCCAAGTCCATTTATATTCAATTCATCTTGAGATAACTAGCTGTTAATTCTAGCTGAGCTTCCAGATGGTTACACTCGGATAAAACTGCCATTCAGCAGAGTGCTGCAGCTCCAGCAGTATTTCACTGTGTGTCTGTAGCACATCAGCATGTGCACAGAAAGTTTCCACTGAACTAGAGCTACAAACCTGACACAATTACTCTCTTTAGCGTCATCACCAGCTGCATACCTGCTGTGTTTGCAGGAGCTAATTCTGTGTCCCTAACTGAGATAACTAATAACCAGGTGAAAACAAAGACCTCTTGTCAAGCCTCTCTCTTACAGACCTGGACATCTCGCTGCCTTATGAAATTCTACGCTTCTGTTGCTGCTTCAGCTGTCTCCCCAAAAGCCAATGAAACTGTGGAAAGGATAGAGAAGAGAGTGCTGGATTCCAACCCTGTCATGGAAGCGTTTGGTAAATGAGATTGTTTTAGCAGCAGAAAGAAGGAGTGGCCACTATGGGAATCTTCTTTGATAAAACACAAGTCTAGGCTACCTCTTGGTCCTCTCCCTAATAGATAAACTCATCAAACTCTGAGTTATAGCCAGATCCCCACTAATACCTGTATGCCTTACCTGGAAGAGTGGAAGCACTCTGATTGATTGTCTGTGTCACTGGTGATTCCACAGGAAATGCCTGTACCCTGCGGAACAACAACAGCAGCCGCTTTGGAAAGTACATCCAGCTGCAGTTAGACAGGTAACCGTGTCAAGCCTTTTCTCATCTTGTTCCTTTTGTACTGTAACAACACAACATCCATCAGTTTCCATGAGGCAGTTCTGTTGAAGTGCTTGTTTTGTTTTTAACCTCCTCTAGATTCCACCATCTGAGCAGTGCTTCCATTCACACCTTCCTTTTGGAGAAGACTCGGGTTGCCTATCAGGCCCCCAGTGAAAGAAACTTTCACATTTTTTATCAGGTTTGCTTTTCTGTGACTTCTGCTAGATAATTCTGAGAGGCAGTGGGGGTGATGATCACCAGATTTAGCACTTCTCATGTTTAACCGTTCTCCTGCCTGCCATGCTTAGAGGTTAAATCGTGCTCGTGCTCTGTGAGCTGTAAATACCAAAGGCAGAATCCAGTCATTAACTTGTTTGTGTCTCCAGATCACAAAAGGTGCTACTGCAGAGGAGAGGCTGGAATGGAACCTTCCAGAAGGGGCTGACTACTGCTGGCTGCCAAATTCTGAAAGAAACTTAGACGGTACAGATGAATTTCACAGACTGTCTGTTAGCAATGGCTGTCAGTTTAAGGAAGGCAGGCAAAAGTAGATCCATCCTATTAAATCCCCCGACCCAGGCTGGTCAGCCAGCAGCAAGCATTTTGCAAAGCCACCTGCATTACTCTGATTCTTTCTAAGCTTCAGTCTGCACTGTTAAGAGTTTTCCCCTGGCTTAAAGCAGCAATTTTTGGAGTAGAATGTCTGCATTTCTCTGTAGGCTACGTTTAGAAACTGCCTTGTCTTTGCATGTGCTTCAGCCTCACTTGAGAACCCCACAGTCCATAACTTGGCTCTCCAGCTCGTTACTCTGGGGTTTCTGTGAAGATCTCCTCGAAGGAGAGGCCATGAGGATGATTGGAGGGCTAGAGCACCTCTCCTACAGAGACAGCCTGAGAGAGTTGGGGCTGTTCAGCCCGGAGAAAACGAGACTGCAGGGAGATCTCTAACAGCCTTCCAGTACCTGAAGGGGGCTACAGGACAGCTGGGGAGGGGCTGTTCCCAAGGGCTTGGAGTGGTAGGAGCAGGGGGAATGGTTTCCAGCTGGAAGAGGGGAGGTTGAGACTGGGAGTCAGGAGGGAGCTCTTCACAATGAGGGCGCTGAGACACTGGACCAGGTTGCCCGGGGAGGTTGTGGCTGCCCCCTCCCTGGAGGTGTTCAAGGCCAGATTGGCTGGGACCTTGAGCACCCTGGTCTAGTGGGGAGTGTCCCTGCTCCTGGCAGGGGGGTTGGAACTAGGTGATCTTTAAGGTCCCTTCCACCCTCAGCCCTTCTGTGAATCTATGAATTCCAGCTAACCTGGGTGAGCTGTAGAATTCTGCATGCTCGTGTGCGCAGCTGCCTTTTAAACAGCACCTTGTTTGGCTTTTCAGAGGACTGCTTCGAGGTGACCAGAGATGCAATGTTTCACCTGGGCATTGACCGCTGCACACAGAACAATATTTTCAAGGTCAGGTACAATGTGTGGTCACCGCGAGGCTGCTAACGATGTTTGGAATGTCCTTTTAGCATGGGATTTCTGCAGAAGTAAATCTCTATCAGTGTACTGAGCACAAGTGGGAGGGCCTGCAGCTACACATTAGGTTGCATAACCAAATACTAATTCTTAACTAAAAGCCTGCACCTTTGAACTTGAGTTTTCCTTCGGTAATTGCAGCATTAGGAATTAACACAGAAGCTTGGAATCTATTTGGCTGGGTTTTTTTTTTGTGCAGAAATGTTTTGATTTGTTTTGGCTAAAGAAAGACAAAGAGGGCCACTGACCTAGAGGGGAGTTGTGGTTTAGAAAACTCAGTGTTTGTTCATATTTCAGGTATTGTCAGGCCTTCTCCATCTGGGGAACATTCAATTCTCTAATCCAGTGGATGAATCTCAGCCTTGTGAACTGGAAAACAAAACAAAAGGTGAGGTGACAAACATGCTGTGCTCCAGAAAATCTTATCTTACTGCAGGTGCCTAGTGGGAAGGTTTACTGAGCTCTCCTGCTTGACAGGAACTATCAAGGTCATGGCCAGACCAAAACTTGAGCATGTTTTTGTTCAGTACTTCATGGTTTCAAAGCACTGAACAAACAAAAACCTAGTGGCTACCCTGCTCTGAGAGATAATATCCCTCTGTTACAGGTCAGGGCAACTGCAACATAAGACAGTAATTTCACAAGGATTATTAGCAGAACTGTTTCTCTTGATTGTAATCTTACCCTGACACCGCAAGACTTCCAGAAACCTGGCCTGGACTGGAGAGTAGGGCTTTTAAATGGACAGCTTTGAAGTTTGCATGATAAAAGACTTACAGTAAAACAGCAAAGCTGTTAAATTGCAGCACGGAACACAGGTCATCCTGCATGTTGTTAGGAGGTTTGTGGATCTAGTTTTCCTTCAGAACTACAGTGAGGACCTGAGTAGCGATGTTTCCTGCTTTTATTTCCCATGCTCTGAATTTACACTACTCAGTATTCAAATACTTTTCTATACGGCTCAGGTTAGCAAGATCTTAAAGACTCATTATTCTCCATTTCCTTACTATCCCCCATCTTTGTTTTCTGGCCATGACTATTTGATTTCTCTGTCTGGATTTAGAGGTCTCTGCTCAAAGAAGCTGAAAAGGGAACAAACAGAACTAGGATACTCTCTCTAAAAGAGACCTGCTTCAGTTTTAGAGGCAAACCACAGACTTTTGTGATACTGTTCTCTTGTTTTAAATAGTGCAACTGCAATTCTAGGGTACTGTGCATCCAAATTAAGATGTTGGTCTTGCAAAACTTCCTCTTGAGTTTGGATAAAAAGATCCCAAATCCATATTGTAGGTTGGTGGAGTTGATGGCAGTGTCACCGCTCTGCACTGTCTCTAGAACTTCCATAGCTGTAAAAGGGCTGCATTTGCCTGATGCTCCAGGTAACCTTGCAATGTTGGTTTTTTGCCCTGAACAAGATTTTCTGAAGAACAGTGGAGATTTGCTGAAGATTCCTGTCGAGGAACTACTGGAATCATTAAGAATTCGAACAATAACTGCAGGGAAACAACAGCAAGTCTTCAAGAAGCCATGCTCCAGAGCTGAATGTGAGACCAGGAGGGACTGCCTTGCCAAAGCCATCTATGCTAAGTAAGGACACATAAGCCAGGCTAATCCATGGAATAGTTGTGAGGGATTGGGGATGCCAGAGGGAGTTTCTTCCCCAGGCTCTCTGTTTGGGCTCCATAAGAGTGTAACCCTCCTTTCTCTGCCCAACGCACTGGTGACGTGGTTGTAGGTGGCAGTATTGCTGCAGTACCTTAAAGAGATCTTCAGAGAACTGCTGTCTTACGTCAGCAGGCAGCTTGTCCTCATTGTTTGTTTATTCCTTGTGATAGGGGTATAAACAGCAGGAAAAGAATCATAGAATCCTTAGGGATCAGAAGGGACCTCAAAAGATCATCCAGTCCAGTCCTCCTACCACAGCAGGATCACCCAGACCCAGTCCAGGCAGATTTCAAATGTCTCCAGAGCAGGAGTCCCCACAAACCCCCTGAGCAGCCTCCTCCAATTCCCCATCACCCTCACTGGGAAGAAGTTACAGAATCAGTCAGGGTTGGAAGGGACCACACGATCATCCAGTTCCAAAAGAAAGCACTGCTTATTGCTCTGAGCAAGAACATTCCAACTAATCCTGTTGTTGTCGTCTGCAGACTGTTTGAATGGCTTGTTTCGGTCATAAATGAAAGCATCTATGCAGAGCAGTCGGTGTGGACCAACTTCATAGGTACAATAATTCACTCTTGCTTTAACCAAGAAATCATATCTCCTTCCAGCTCCTCCTACACCCAAGCGTCTTTCCATGTTCCTCCTAGGTTTGTTGGATGTTTATGGTTTTGAAGCATTCCCTGAAAACAACTTGGAACAGCTTTGTATTAACTATGCCAATGAGAAGCTGCAGCAGCACTTCGTAGCCCACTATCTGAAGGCACAGCAGGTAATAAGCATTAGCATCAAATGCTCATTTGAAACCAGCATCTTTTGTCTCTTTGATTGTATTTCTGTGCCTCTGGTTAAATTACAGCCTCCAGTTGAGTCAGTAATGCCACAGAAGTCAGTAGGATGTGAGTAACAGCTGCTTTTTTACAGAGTATGAGGCCATTGTGGAATGAGGGAAATCTGTTCCTTATTATACAGCTCCATTGGCTCTTTGGCCTGTTAAACTATTTGTTTTCCCTCACAGAGCTGAACCCTTTAAATTCTTGAGGTAGAAGTAGCCTCAGTTGCAATTAACCATGTTAATCCTCTTCATCAAGTATAAAATACCTAAATAGGTGGGGAGCTTCTATACCTGAACTCAGTATGAAGGCCAAGAACCTCCCAGCACCTTGTAACCCAAATATCAACAGCACTTGGTACCTGGTGGAGGCGTTCTGCTGCTTCATTAACCCAGTTGTCAGCCTGGTGCTCTTAGGACACGCTGCACCTCAGCTTTTCCTTTTGAATGAGGATGTACACACGTAATGGAGTGCTTCACATTGGAGAAGATGCTTGCACCATGCTAAATACAGTGCAGTCACTTCCCTGTTAATTCCACTTCTCATCCGAGTGCTTTGAAAGCTACAGCCTGCCTGGGCTGCTGCTTTAACAGATGTGTCTCAGTCCTCATTGAATTCCTCCCCATCACAGCTACTTTACCGCAAAGCTCCTGACCGTTTATGTTCTTTATGGCACCAACATGACGGTACCTTCTGCCTCCTGGCATAGTTTTACTGGCTTATTAAGGAGATAAGTATCTCCTGGACCCTACTTTGTGCTTTCATACACCCAGCACTTTTCTTCCTGCCTGCCCTCATCAGTCTGCCAGGGGTTAATGGTCAGTGAAGATGGAAACCAAGTTCAAGCACACAATTACTTTCCCTGAATCTGATTCATGACCTCTGTTTATAGTACCCCTCCCAGTTACTGCCTGCCCTCTTACCTCTCTTGATCTGGCTGCATCCCAAACCACTTAAACACCATTAGTGGCTGTGCTGAGCAAGGCTTTTGGCAGGAGACTTCTAAAATAACTGGCCAGAGCTTACATCTGTTAAACACTCCTGACAGTTTGTTCTGTAATTCAGGGTAAATATTGTACGAACTACTTCAACCAGTGTCTTTCTCTCCACTTCCTTTTGGATCAGGCTTTGTTTTAAATAGAGCCCCATTAACAACGTCTGGCACAGGTTGGCTGCTTTAGGGCTGTGTCCCATTCGAAGGAAAGAGTTCTGCATGTTCCTTGCCCTCTAGACCAAACCCCAGTAGAGCTAAGAGAGGCTTAGACTGACTGCAGCCTGCATGTTTACTCTGTAAAAGCAGCCTTGCAGCTCTCTCTGATAAGCAAATTGTTTCAGAAGGATCTGTTGCTATGGTCTCCAAAGCTACCTGGGGTAGAATATCCTCCTTTGGGTTTTTTATTCCCCTCAAGATTGCTATTGAACACGAGTTGAGCTTTGGATGAGCAGGCTGAGCCTGGGATTAACTTGTTAAACAATAACTGCATCGAAGTCACAGAGTTACTTGAGCACTAGTGCCCTCTGCTGCAGAACAACTGGTTTCTCTCTCTCCCTCTAGGAAGAATACGCTGCTGAAGGCCTGCAGTGGTCTTTCATAAACTACCAGGACAACCAGACCTGCCTTGATCTGATAGAGGGAAACCCTCTCAGCATATTTTCATTGTTGAACGAGGTAAGTGTGGATCTAAACCCCTAATGCTTTTGGCCTAGCTGCTTGCCACCCGTCCCGTGCCACCAGAGGAAACACTACTGAATAGGAAACCTGTCAGTTATACATTTCTGCAGCGCTTGTTTTTCATAACGGTCGTGACACTGCTTCTTCCTACTCTGAGGAGCCTTTTCTTTACCCCAGTCCAGGATGTTCTCATTTGAATACGAAGCCTTGATTACATTAATTTTTCCCCACTCCCAGTATTTCAGAGCTTGCATACTCGAAGCAATTCAGAAAGTCAAACGGCTGTGATTTAATTCAGAGCGTTTTAGCTTTTAGAGGCAGCTCTTTGTGACAAACAAAACACGATGCTGTCATTTTGCCTCATTTATCGTGCAGGAGTGCCGCCTGAACCGATCCTCCAACGCTGACCTCTTTCAGACTCGAATTGAGAAAGCCTTGTCTAACAATCAGTGTTTAAGTCGAAATAAGTTCAGCAAGAAGCCTAACTTCATCATTTCACACTATGCTGGCAAAGTCTGCTATCAGCTGGCAGCAATGGTGGAGAAAAATAAGGTAGGTACCTGCAGAAAATGCTGTTTAAACAAACAAAATCTTACAGCCCCAAAAGGATTTGAATCAAAGCACCACCACCGTGTGTATGCAGCAGTGCTGACTGGTTATACCTACCTTGCCCCAAACCAGCTCTTCAGGCCGTGTGAAACTGGGTCATGTTCTTGGTCTGGTTTTCAGTGACCATCACCAGCACAAGCAAATCCTCTGTTAGCAGATTTCCCATTCAGGATTAAGTGGAGTGTGTACCACCAAATCAGGGCTTCCATTCCTGAGACAATACAGAAGCATGAATGACATCAGGGTGTTTATAGAACCATAAATATAGCCTTAATTTCCCCCAAAAATCCAGGTAAGTCTATGACAAACAAGAGCGTGGACCCAGCTACTTAAAGTTCTGATAGTACCAGGCCACTCAGGTTTGGGCCTCATTGTGCCATCAGGGAATAGGCACGAATAGCTGTAGATCTGAGGGTCCCTTGGCAGTTCTGACACCAGCAGCAGGTATTAGGGAAGAAAATAAAAGAAAAACTCTTGATTAAGTAAGGAAAACCTGATAAAATTTGCTGCAGACTGGCATATGAGGATTAAACCAGTCCTGTGACTTCTAGCTCGCTTCACTTGTACAGTGAGAACAATGTTAGGAGCAGTTGTACGTTTAACTAAGTTTGCAATGTTCAGCTAAACATCCTTTGCTGTTCTGGAATCTGACTGTGAGGGAGTAAATGCAGTCAGATTTGAACCTGCAGCTGCAGTGAAGTCAAAGCTGGCATCAGAAGTATTATTCCACTTACTTATGTGGGATTTTCAGTCCTTTCCAAAGGTGGCAGGTTTCTGCCACATACTGATCACAGAATCACAGGCTGGAAAAGCCCTCTGAGCTCATCCAGCTCAGCCCATGACCTAACATCATCGCATCAGCCAGACCAGGGCACTGTGGGCCACAGCGAGGCTGTCCTTCTACACCTCCAAGGATGGGGACTCCACCACTGCCCTAGGCAGTTCATTCCAGGCTCTGAGCACCCTTTCTGTGAGGCAGGGCTCCCTAACATCCAGCCTAATCCTCCTTGGCAGCTTCAGGCCCTGCCCTTGTGGCCTGGGAGAAGAGCCTGAACCCCCCTGACTACAGCTTTGCTTCAGGGAGTTACAGAGAGTGATAAGGACCCACTGAGTCTCTTCCAGCTCCCTCAGCCTCTCCTCATAAGACCTTCCCTTCAGTCCTTTCACGAGCCTTGTTACTCTCCTAAATGAGCCATGTTTGTGTTTGCAGGACCCCATTCCAGCAGAGCTGGTCCATGTTTTGCAGAATTCTAAGGATCCTTTGCTTCAAAAATTATTTCCTGTGACAGAAAGGAAGGAAAATAACAGCAAAACCCAGAACAGAGCTGTCGTTACAGTGGTGTCAAAGTTCAAGGTACATCCTATTCATGTTTCTGCTTTCTACTGCTCCCTTTATCACCAGCTGAGAGAACAAGGTAGATCACACTCCTGAGATTCTCTGGGTTTTAACTCACTCCTGTTTTACCTTTAACAGTTGGGCATCTGCCTTTGTGAGGCTTCTTCCTGCTCCTGCCTCTTGTGGGTTAGCTTCAGCTTCTGGAAACTTTCTGAATTTACCATTAACAGTTGTAGAAAAGCAGGTTGTTTTGGTCAAGCTGAGCTTATAGAAGAGCTCTGCTAAACTGAGTCTGTCAAGCCCTGCTTGCAAAAAAGCTGCTTCATTATTTCTATAGTAGAGCTCTGATGAGCTAACTCCTCATGGAGGAGCCATCCCTGATTAATCCTGTGTTTCCTGCAGAGTTCACTTGAACACCTCATGCAGATCCTGAACAGCACCACACCACACTACATCCGATGCATCAAGCCTAATGCTGACTGCAAGGCAATGACTTTTAGAAGAGAGGAGGTAACTTTTCCAAAGCTTTTCCTCACAGAGATGTTTCCTAGAGACACTCTGCAGGGCTTTGTGTTGCAAGTCTTACGATCCCGAGTCACTTGCAAAAGGACCAACACAGCACAACTTGAAATAGCTTTTACTCCTTTGAAGCTTCCAAGATAAACATCCTTTTAAGAACCAGAGAGCTTCATCTTGTAAAAACAAGCAGCTGGAGTAGTGCTGCATTAGTTTGAAGCACCTAAGAGGGTAAACAAGGACTGTCCTTCTCTGTTAGAGCTGCCTCAACCTTACTCTGGATGTTACTTAAAGTAGTAGCTTGGTGGCTCCATAATCCTCTTCTCTGCCCTCCTATCCCTTCCTCAGCTGCAACCTCAGGCAGGCTCTGGCGTGGTTGTGAGCTGAGCTGCATGTGACTCAGGTCAGTCACCCCCTGTGCAGCCCTTAGCTGCTTCCACAGATGCTGGTTACCTAAACTATCTCAATTTATGCCTCAGGTTCTCAGCCAGCTTCAGGCGTGTGGAATAGTAGAAGCCATCAGCATTAGTGCAGCAGGTTTCCCTGTTAGGTAAGTCTGAACTCCTTGAGCAGCATCTTCCATCATCCATTTCTTCAGCAATTAGCAGTGTATTTGTAATTCAGCAGAGCTCATGAGCAGGAAGACCTGAGTATTCTGCAGTCTGTTTCAGACCACAGCACTACTGATTCTTTTGAACAGTCACTGCTTGCTTTAGAATCAGAATAATCCTGGTTGGAAAGGACCAACTCAGTCACCAAGTCCAATCATCCCCACACCAACAAAAAACCTTGGTCCCTGAGAGACTGACAAACACAAGCTGCCCCCCTCCCTGCTGCCACTCGAGCAGGGCGTGAAGCACCATGGCTACAGGGTTCTTCAACACCTCCAGGCATGGTGACTCCACCACCTCCCTGGGAAGGCCCTGGCAGTGCCCAGCCACTCTGGCTGCAAAGAATCTCTGCCTCAGATCCAGTCTGCCCCCCCCCTGCCTCAACTGCAGAGCAGTGCCCCTGCTTCTGTCAGCAGGCACCAAGGAGAAGAGTCCAACAGCCACTCCCTTCAGGGAGTCGCAGAGAGCAGTGAGGTCTCCCCTCAACCTCCTCTTCTCCAAACTAACACTGCCCAGCTCCCTCAGACTCTCCTCAGACAACTGGCTCTCTAAACCCCTCACAAGCTTGGTAGCTCTGCTCTGGACCCGTTCCAGCACCTCCACATCTTCCTATCATGAGGCGACCAGAACTGAACAGTACTCGAGATGAGGTCTCATGAGGGCCGAGTCCAAGGGCATGAGAACTTCCCTTCTGCTGCTGACCACACTATTCCTGATAAAGGCCAGGATGCTGTTGGTCTTCTTGGCCACCTGGGCACCCTGCTGGTTCCTATAAAGCCAGCTGCCTGCCAGCACCCCCAGGTCCTGTTCTGCCGGGCAGCTTTCGAGCCACTTATCCCCCAGCCTGTAGCTGAAATGCATCTCTCTTCCATGTTTTGGGGACACATGTACCTGTCACAAGTCTGGACTGTTGTTCTGTGCTTTGAGTAATGAAACTGCTCATTCAGCAGCAACAGCACAACAGGCAGAACCTGAATTCACAATGAAGGGATCTTAATCACTCACACAATCCGAGTGTTAGGGGTTGGAAGGGACCTCAGACGATCACCTAACACTAACAAAGTCCAGATGCTCTGATGTGGACTGTCACATAGCTAACGTTTGACTTGAACATTGCCTCACAGTGGCTCTTTCAGCAATTGAAATTCAGTTATAAATGGCTTTCATCTCTGTAGCCATCTCAGAAGCATCTCATCACAGGCAGACACCTTGCTGGGTGTTCTTGGCTACCTGCAGGGGATGGAGGGAACAAGGCCTGAGCTAGGCATGCTTTTGACAGCTCAGCATTGACGGGGTGAAGCTCAGCATTAGCACAACCAAGCACAAATCCTGCCCAGTCTGTGTTACAGGCAAAACTGACTGTTACTGGGCAAGAGGCAGCTGCCTGGGTTTGGTGCCTGCACAGGAAATAGTATTTGCATTGTGAGCACTGGATCTTTGAAGCCTTTCTGCACTTTTCTTCCTCAGTTGACCGATAATTGATGCTTCCCCAGAACTAACTGTCCGTTTGTCTCTCAGGATCCCTTTCCAGAGCTTCACTGAGCGCTACGAAATACTGAGAAAATCATGTGGGCCCAAAAAACCCAGAGCACAGGACAAAAGCCCCTGTCACACCAGCAAGGAGAAAAAAGGTACCTTTCTTCAGATCACCCCTCTGCTCTCAAGTAAAATTCTCGCTGCACCCGTCAGACACAGTCACTAGGGACACTGCTGTTCTCAAGAGACCTTTCTCATCTCTCACCCACTTCTTATTTCCCTTAATGCTCTCTTCAAAGTGCAAATCTTACATCTCACCGCTGCCTGCCTGTGTTCCTCTTGGGTGAAACAGTTAAGAGTGATGATGATGTCTGGGGTTCTTCCCCTGATATAATTTGGTTGAGAGTTGGTTCTTGAGTAGGTTTGGAGACCGCTTACCTTTTTGCTTACATTCCTTCTCCTTCCTTTCTGTTTTTTCCTTCTCGATCTTGTTTTCTTGCTGACCACACTGACCTTCCAGCTTACCTGGGTTCTGCTGCTTCCTCTACCTTTTGCAAACTCCTGTGCGCCATTCTTTTCTCTCAGCAAGAGCGAGAATGGACTTTAAAAAGCACAATCCAACCTCCAAGGGAAATCTTTGAACCAGTAAGTACCAGCCACTATCAGATAAGTAAAACAGCTGGAAATGTGTTCATCTTGCAGAAATGAAAGGAAGTCGTGAAGCACAGGCTGGAAAATTACCTACACACCGTGTCTTTCTTCCTCAATTCTAAAGCCATTAGCTGAAATGCCTCTCTGCAATAGGACACTTGTTCCTTTTTATCTCCAGCGGGTAATAAGCTGCAAACAAAAGCAAAACAATTTCCTAAACAGGGGAATAAGCTTTGGGTTCCCTTATCAGCCCAGCCCTGCGAACACCATCATAGCCACCAGATGTCTTCCTGTCAGCAAGAGTTGCTCTTATTTGTTTTCACTACCTTAAAATGCTCTCATCTCCTTAGAAATATTTATAGCAGAAAAGCAAACAGTATCCAGGATGGAAAGACAGACACAGAGACGATCAAGCTCCAGCACTGGGCATGCAGAAGCTCATGCAGCATTGCCTTGAGCAACATAATCCCTATCGAGGACAGGTCTGGCTTAACTCTACCTCTGTTTCCAACTAGATTAATCAGGCTAACCTGTTTGTCTTGTAACGTAAAGAGCTGTGTCCCATGTCCCAAAAATGGTTGTAGTAATCTATTACTGCTGCTTAGCACACATCCCTGTAGCTGCTTCTGATGCCCCAAAATAGCCAAGAAGCCCAACTGCTTGGTCCTGACGTCCAGGTGTTGAAACCTTCTCTTCAACCCTTCATTTGCAGGTGAAGCCCCAGCACTGCATGACGACAAAGCATCACGTTCTGTTGTTTTTGAGATCCTTCAGACTGTTGTTGCAGGACAAGCTACTGCTGAGCAAACAGGGAACAGAAGAGAATCCCCTTTGGTGTACTGTGGCAAAACCAAAGTATTTATGGCTAATTCTCTGGTAAGAGTGCTACAGCCTTGGCTTCAGATACACGGGATTCTGTCTGAGGTCATAGAATCATTAGGGATCGGAAGGGACCCCAAAAGATCATCCAGTCCAATCCAGGAACACATCCAGGTGGGTCTGGAACATCTCCAGAGGAGATGACTCCACAACCCCCTGGGCAGCCTGTTCCAATGCTCCATTACCCTCCCTGGAAAGAAGTTCCTTCTGATATTTATATGGAACCTCCTCTGTTCCGGCTTGGGGTTCAGGCAGTGCTCTCTCCAGTGTGACCAGAATTGAGTGTCTTCATCCAAATTGGTAAAATCAATCAAACACCCTCAGAATCCAACGATTAGAAGCACTTGAATGGCCTTGCTGCTAACAGACAAGGAATTGCATTTGCATTTCATGTTATCACTGCCCCCCTGGTTCCAGTAAAGACTACAGCTGTCCTCAGCTTCAACTACACACTGGGCTGCTGTGAAGCTGAAGCAGCTTCTTTGTGAGAGATGAAGCCATTTTTGCACCGCTCTTGTTATAAAACCTCCTCTAACTGAGCCATTTAAATGCAGCTGTTGCTGTGACTTTGGGACTGTCCCAAACACAACTCTCTTTTCCCCCCTCAGGCACTTAGCTTTTCATTTTCCATGACATCTAATGAGCACCAGCAAAGAGCTCTCACTTCTAAAAACTAATCCAGGGAAGGGTAGTTACCACAGCTCCAGCCCCCAGTACTAACTGCAGGCTCATGTCCCTGATGCAGCTGGAACAACTGGAAGCCACAAGAGCAGCAGTGTTGAACGAGAAAGCCTTTTGCATTCAGTGTTGCTGGAGAAGATTCAAACAGAAGAAATTACTAAAGGAGAGATGGTCTGCAACGGTCATCCAAGCAGGTAGGTTGATAATGGTGTGGCTTCTAGAACATTGTAACAAGCACTATTTCCAGTTAAACCGGGCATGGGATGTGGCAGGAGCGGTTAACTGAACGTGGAGACAGCCAAAGTTTCATCTCTTATCACACTCTGTGCAAGAGCTCCTGAGATTCTTTGTACTCAGCTTTCTTTTCATTAAATCCTTAGCTGTCCGCTCCTGGTTAGCCAAGAATCGCTTCCAAAGGATGCGTGGGGCTGCCAACGTTATCAAACACAGCTGGAGGAAATGGAAAGTAAGTAGGTTGGTACTGGAAACCATCAGCATCAAGTGACTGAGGGTTTTTTAATGTTTCAGAAAGCAACTAACTCTGTCAGGTCACTACAGAAGCAGCTGATTCTCCAGAAAACTCTTTGCAAGCTGAAGAGCAGGAGATAGAAGTCAGTCTCCACAGCTGCTTCCATAGGACAGCACAGAGACTGTGGAATAAACTTGCTCCTCACCTTTATGAGAGACTGTCCCAAAGGGTGCCCTGTCCTTTAAGATACCCTCTTCTTATGCTCTTGGCTTTGCAGTTTTAGCTGTTGTTCAAGATTGCTCTTCTCAAATCTCTTCACCAGACAAAAATGGCTGCTCTAGCAGCAGCAGAACTGGACGAGAGTGAAGGAAACATCTTCTCAGTTCCTGGTGCTACGGTGATGTCTGCCAAACCACCCTCCTCTCTGGAAACACCTTGGCCTCTGCAAGCAGTCATTCAATTCTGGCCTCTTGGCCTCGTCCTGGCTGCTGCCCCTGTTACCTTCATGGGCCTTCGGAGAGACCTGTCCCTGCTGGCAGGGCTAAGGGTGCTCCAGAACAACTGCTACAGGATGGAACACTGCGGCATCACATCCGTCAGAGCACTCCCACAGGTAACAAACCACACAGCTTGTCAGCAGCACAGCCAAGCTGCTGTAAGCTCAGGCTCAACACAGTCGCAGATACCGCTTCCCACAAACAAGCCACAACCCACACTGGCTTCTCCCAGAAACCTCTCTCAGCTCACAAATCCCCGGGTGATGGGTTTTTCTGTTGATAAATTTTGAAGGCTGCATAAAATGATGTGAGCAAGAGCACAGCCTGCACCTAGTCACAGTTCCCACAAGCAGGAAGCAGCAGCAGCAAGTTTAGTACTAGACTAAATACTCCAGTTTAAGCTGATTTCAATTCACATTACAGTACTGGCAGGCTGCAGTAATCATTTCTCTCCTAGTACAAATGCATCAGACTCCTTCACAGGTCTTCCTATACCCTTATTCATATTCACTAGTTGCTTATGTACTGCTTTTCATAGCAGAATTGGCTCAGGATCTGGCAAAAGATGCTTCAGCTCACCCTTCTGCCTGTCTCTCTCACAGGGCTCTGTCAGGTTCCACTGTAAGAAGTCTCCCCTGCACTATGCCAACGTCAGCCCCCACACGGATGCCTATTCCGTCACTGGGTTGAACCAGATTTTACTGGACAGAAAAAACCTCCTGCAGACATAGGTTTTGGCTACCTGATCCTTCAGGGAAGGGCTGTCTGCAAGCTGCTGCTTTCAAATTACTCAACGTCCTGATCTGCTGCTACCTCAGGGCTTCCTCTGTTGATGCACATATATTACGTGGTGTAATATTCTTCAGGACCTGGGGACCATCCCTTCTCACGCACAGGCACAGATACCAGCACTCTGAGAACACTCGGTGCTTGACTGCTTCTGGCACTGTGTGGGAGAAGCAAGAGGCTGGTACAGAGAGCACAGAAAACAAACCCTTCTGGACTCTGTCTGGGAGGCACCACTACAGCTGCTTTAACTGACCACACGCATCCAGGAACATCCTAACTCTTCCAACTAGGACCAAGGAGTGCGAAGGAGCCAGCTGTAACACTCAAGGCAGATGTCTCAGGGACAAAGTGAGGCTGGACTGACTCTTGCTTTTTATCTACAGGACCAAACCACAGGTACTCTCAGAACCCCTGTGCGCTTCTAGCACTCCCCTGACAACAGCAGCACCTCTGCTCGCTGCCAAGGTTCTCCTCAGAGGTGCTGTGTGTGTGTCTGTCACTTGTTCAGCCCCTCTGTGTGTTTCTGGCTCTTAAATAAACTGTTCAACACCTTGTGAAGGCGTCAGCCCACCCCCAAGGGTCAGTTACCACCGCAGAGCAGTCTGTGGATGACAAGAAATGCAAATCTATTTAATGGTTGTTTCCCACCGCTCGCAGTGTTTCTGTCCCCCACACAAAGCAAGTCCACAGCACATCCAGTCATTCCTGAAATGGGGAATCTGTCCGGCACGACCATGCTGCTGTTGAACAAGTCTAAACGGTAGAGGAGAGCACAGACCTCCGTGAGGAGAGCAAACATCAGTGAAGGTGCAGCACAAGGTGCTGCTGGGTCTCTTCTGCCACACGGGAAACATCTCAAGGGAAGGAAAACGCTCCCCAAACAGCTCACTCAGGAAGAACGTTCTCCTTCTCCGGAGGCTCCACAATTCCCAAACAGCAGTCTGCAAACTCCACAAACAGCGGCTCCTGCATGTACTTCTTCATGAGGGAGCTTTTATCTTCCGCTTGGTCTAGGGTCAGCAGTAGCTGCCGGAGATGTGGATTCTGAAGCAACTCTCTCAACTCTTCCGATTCCCCTTTTAAGAGGAAAAAAAAACCAACCACTGTATTAATCCTAAACAGCCACAAATATGTTGAGGCCCTCAGTTTGTAAATAAAAATGACAAAGGGATATAACAACAGACAGAGTGTTTGATATTTAAATCTTTAAGGCCTTGCAACGAGCTGCACAACTGGGATAATCCAGGGCGGGAGAGCTCAGAACTGCCTGCCTCCTCTGCCGAGCCCCTGCACCACCCGCACACCCTGCCCAACAGTACCTAAGAGCTTCAGTCTCTGCAGTGGGACGCGGTCCTGCTCGTCATCTCCAGTCAGGATGTCCTCCACCGACCAGGGGCTGCCTGCGGGACGGACGCACTGGCTGCAGCCGGGCCGGGAAAAGCCGCGATGCGCCCCCCGCCCCCCAACCTCCGTTCTACCTACCTGCGCTCTGCTCGCTGCGGCTGCTCCCGCCGGGACTAGCCTGTCCCACCGCTACCTGCTCCCGTCGCGGCTTCGGCGTGCAACTCTCTGCGGGACGAGACACCCTTAGCAGCGCTCAGGCTCTCCGGCCCCTCTTCCTAGACCCCATCCTCCCTTACCCGCACCCTTCC
>VZRI01000614.1:126117-146473 GCA_013397515.1 Upupa epops
AGTGATCCTGTGACAGCCCCCCCACCCCCCAAGGGATTTTCTTGCCTCAGAGCTTTACAAACTACTTCACACAAGAGGGTTTCATCAACGAACAAAGCAAAACACCCCGCTGGGGCAAATCACCTTAGCCCTGGATACTCCTTTTCTGCCAAAGGGCAGCTTCCTCCTCTCACACCGCTGGCTCACAGGAGCAGATGTATGACAGAGGCGACGGAGGATCACAGGTGGCTGCCAAAAGCCCTTCCCTCACTCTCTGACCCAGAGGAAGAGCTTTGGATCTTGGGTTTCTGCAGGTCATGGGAAACGGGGAGAGCAGCCTGAGAGGAGACCGCGTTGCCCTTCACAGCTCCCCGAAAGGAGGCTGTAGGGAGGCTGGGGTTGGCCTCTCCTCCCAAATCACTGCTCACAGGACCAGTGGGAATGGCCACCAGTTGCCCCAGATGAAGGGCAGGCTGGAAACCAGGACCAATGTCTGCAGTGACAGAGCAGTTCAACACTGGAACAGGCTGCCCAGGGCAGGGTGGGGGAGTCCCCATCCCTGGAGGGGCTCAAAAGCAGTGGAGGTGGCACTGTGGGTCATGGTCTGGTGGTCCTGGAGGTGCTGGGGTGAAGGTTGGGCTGGGTGGAGTCCCTTTCCAACCTCAATGATTCTGTGTGTAAGGGGTTAATACAGGGCTCAAACCCTCATTGAGGAGAACCTCAATGCTTCTGTGACTCTCTGATCCCGCACATCTTCCTGCTCACGGATGGCATCCCCTGGGCTGAGAGGCGCTGGGGCAAGGGGAAGAATCCTCAGGTGAAAGGGAGTAGAAGAGGGGTGAGTGAGCACAACCTTGTGATTAGAGAGACCCCAGCAATGTGGAAGGAAACCATTTGGAGCTGATTTTTCCTGTCCGAGGAGCTGAACAGGGCTTCCTGGGGAGGGGTGACCTCAGTGATGTCTATAAAGAGGTGAGGGGTGGGTGTCAGGAGGATGGCGCCAGGCTCTGCTCAAGGGCATCTGGGGACAGGACAAGGGGCACTGGGTGCCAGCTGGAGCAGAGGAGGTTCCCTCTCAATCTCAGCAGGACCTTCTTCCCAGGGAGGGTCCCGGAGCCCTGGAAGGGGCTGCCCAGGGGGGCTGTGGAGTCTCCTCCTCTGCAGACGTTCCAGCCCTGCCTGGCTGTGTTCCTGTGCCACTGGGTCTGGGGGATCCTGCTGTGGCAGGGGGGCTGGACTGGATGATCTTCCGAGGGTATAACCAGACGTATGGCTGTGTACTGGGCTTGTGCTCAGCAGCCTCATCGATCAGACAGGCAGCCTTGGATCCCTCCTGCTTTTAAGTTCCTTTGTCTTTTGTACTAAAGATAATAAGTTCCACAAAGAGAGCTAAAAATAGGATGAGCTGAGAGCTAAAAATAAACAACACAACTTTGGCCCTTACAGAGAGGGGCCAATTCCTACTCTGCTGGAGAGCTGGAGGTTCCAACAGACGTAGGGTTGGATTTGAGGGAGGACAGAGCAGCGACGGCAGCTCTGACACCCCAGGGGCAGCCTGAGCTCTCTGAGAAGCAGCAAACTGTGAGCGAGGATGCTGCTGAGGGAGGGTGACATGGGATCCAGGGGACAAACAAAGGAGTCAGTCAGTGGCAGAGAGAGGAGAGGTTTTCACTGAAAAGCAGCAGAGGATACTCTTACTGCCCCAGTACTTGAGGCTGAGAGGTCGTTCACACTTGGAGAGAGAAAACACAGCTAATAAAAATAGCTGGCTGACAACTCACCAAATGAATCGCTCTCCAGCCGCTGTCTCCAGCAGGACAACCCCTGTTCCAGTCATTTTGGAGCTGAGGGACAAAGAAAACGAGGAGCATTATCCAGCCCCCCCCCTGAAAAGCACCTGTCCCATGGAGCCAGGCAGCAGCCCAGCAGGTCCAAGTGGGGCGGTCAGCGGGGAACAAGTAGGACAGAGTAGTTTTTTCGAACTTTTATGGAATTCAGACAATCTGAGCAGGGTCCAAAGAGCCTAAGGGTCTCTTCCTAGATCACACAATAGCACAGAGACAATGTGCTCAGGGGCTGGCTCCCAGCCACCAGCGCTGTCCTCCATCCCATCCCATCCCTCTGGACAGGAGGGGGAGTTCTCAACCGGAGGAATTTTTTTGCCTCAGGTTTCCAAGTGAGGTTTGATAGCGAAAACAATTGGAAGCATTTACAATCGAATGAAAACAATACGTAATTGTATTGTTTTCCAGCTCTGCTGGTGCCAAGAAACAGCTTTGGTCAGGAAACCAGTTGTAAATTTGAGGAGGAAGAAGCAGAGATAAGTAGGGTGGCTTCTTGCCAAGAGAGACTCCCTAAATTTAACTGTCCTGAACTTTGTGAAGGAAGAGGAGGCCTCCAGCCCAGTCCAGTTCTGCTTAAAAATAAAACCCTGTAAAGTCCTAAAATCACAGAGTCACAGGGTTGGAAGGGAGCTCCAAAGGGCATCCAGTCCAACCCCCCTGCACTGAGCAGGGCCAGCACTCACCACACCAGGTTGCCCAGAGCCCCAGCCAGCCTGAGCTTGAGTGGCTCCAGGGATGGAGCAGCCTGGTCCAGGGCTCCCCCAGCCTCAGCTCCCAGCCCTTGTTCCTCCTGTGCAGCCTCACTCTGCCCTTTTCCAGCTTCAAACCAGGACCCCTTGTCCTATCGTTCCCTGCCCTTGGGAACAGCCTTCCCCAGCCCTCTGACAGCCCCTTGCAGGGATGGGAAGGTGGCTGTAAGATCCCCCCAAAGTCTTCTCCTCTCCAGGTTGAACAACCCCAACTCCTTCATCCTGTCCCCAGAGCAGAGGGGATCCAGCCCTCTAAGATTTTCAGTGGCCTCCTGTGGAGCTGCTCCAACACCCTCGTGTGTTGGGAGCCCCAGAGCTGGATGCAGGACTCCAGGAGAGGCTTCCAGGAGCTCCTGCAAATCCTGGCTAGTGTCTCAGACTATCCTGAGCCAAGCATGGCTACTCAAGACTTAACTCAGGAGTAGCAGCCAGGCACAGGAGTCATCTGCAAAGCCCTGCAGGGCAGCTCATCCCACAGCAATGGTTTCTGCACCTCAGCCACAACCTCCAAACCCCCACAGAGGAAAAACCCCCACATTCTGCTGCAGGTCTTTTTCTCCCCCTCTACTCTGCACTGGTGAGACCACATCTGGAGTACTCTGTCCAGTTCTCTGTCCAGAAGGACACAGAGCTGCTGGAGGGTGTCCAGCGGAGAGCAACGAAGATGATGAAGGAAGGAGAGCAGCTCCCTGATGAGGAAAGGCTGAGGGAGCTGGGGCTCTGGAGCTGGGAGAAGAGGAGGCTGAGGGGGGACCTCATTGCTGTCTCTCAATCTGTGAGGGGTGGGTGTCAGGAGGATGGAGCCAGGCTCTGCTCAAGGGCATCAACGGGCACTGGGTGCCAGCTGGAACAGAGGAGGTTCCCTCTCAATCTCAGCAGGACCTTCTTCCCAGGGAGGGTCCCAGAGCCCTGGAAGGGGCTGCCCAGGGGGGCTGTGGAGTCTCCTTCTCTGCAGACGTTCCAGCCCCAGCTGTGTTCCTGTGCCACTTGGTCTGGGTGATCCTGCTGTGGCAGGGGGACTGGACTGGATGCTCTTTCCAAGTCCCTTCTGATTCCTAAGGATTCTGTGACCTGAAGAGCAGCCAGGTCTGTAGGACAGGACCCGATGTGCACTGATCCCTGGAGGAAAGGGGCTTAGAACTAGAGACAGCGGAAAGGTGAAGGGCAGGTTGTCGGGAGATGGGACAAAGGATGGATGAAGCAAGAACAGGAATTGCAGATTCTGAAGCAACTATTTGAATGTAAACACCAGGGAGGGAAAAGAATTGTTTAGGGTGGTTCGGTGATGTTTCTAGGAGCGATGGGATGCAGATAAGCAAGTGGAAAATGTAAGCTATTACACAGGAAACATTTCCTGACAGTGAGGGCTAATAGACTGTGGAAAAGTCTCCTCAGGGAAGTGGCAGGAGCCGCTCAGACAATTAAAACTGGACTGGACAACGAGCCTTAGGGCATAATCGTGCCTCAGACCACAGACAACTGACTGCACGTGATGATTATCTTTCCTTCTGCCTTTGGAACTAAAGCTCTGGGGGCAAGAAGCACTGCTGGAAGCACAGGGAGCGATCACACCTGACTCAGGCAAGCCTCCAAGGCGAATTTTCCTTGGAAGTGAGGGAGGGTCTGGCACTTGGGTTCCTCCCGGGCAGATCCTGTTCTCTAGGGTTAGCTACTGCCAACAAGAAACCACCACCCTGTAGCTCGCAAGAGCCATCCATGCCCTGTTTGCTCAGGCACTCTGCAAGGTTTTCCTAGCTCATTGTTTAAGGGTTAACAGCTCTCAAGATCTGTTTCTCAGTAACTGCTGAATCTGTATCCTGTTCTGCCTCACTGATAGCATCCACCGTCATGAACCGCAGGTGTGATAAGAGCTTGATAGACAAACAGCAGTTCTTTGCTGGTCTGTAGACATCAGGAGTCTGCAGAACCTGGAAGCTGATGACTCTGTGTGTGTTGCACTCGTAGAAGGAGGGAAGGACGTCATTCATGTCTGTAACTACGTGAGGGGTGGGTGTCAGGAGGATGGAGCAATGAAGATGATGGAGGAAGGAGAGCAGCTCCCTGCTGAGGAAAGGCTGAGGGAGCTGGGGCTCTTGAGCTGGGAGAAGAGGAGGATGAGGGGGACCTCATTGCTGTCTCTCAATCTCCTTCTCTGCAGATGTTCCAGCCCCACCTGGCTGTGTTCCTGTGCCACTGGGTCTGGGTGATCCTGCTGTGGCAGGGGGATTGGACTGGGTGATCTTTCCAGGTCCCTTCCCATCCCTAAGGATTCCATGACATCCTCGAGTGCTGGGTGTTGGGCACCAGTGACTTCCCAAGGGCTGGATATTCTGCTGCATCCTTTCTCCCCATCACCTCGATGTGCAGGCTGGGAGGTTTTTGAGGAGGTGATTGATACCCTCAGGATTCTTTTAGCCCCTTTGAAAGATCGGGCTCAGACTCAGCAGCAAAAGGCTCCACAACCCATTTGCACTTCACTCCTGTGCTACAAGGCCACAGACAACGCTATCTGGTGCTAGTCACCCTCCCTCGGTGTTTCCTGTGGTTCTCTGTTCATGGTCATGGTCTAAGAGTTCTGCAACCTTGCGTGGAATGAACAATGAACTCGCTGCGCTGAGTCCGAACTGTGAATCATATTGACCGTAAAATTTGAGCAGCGCTTTGATGTCTCAGTCACCACCCCTCTCCCATTGTGCAGGGCACTACACAAAGCTAGAACAGTAGACCTTGTTCCAAGAGCTGACTGTAAACAGCTCGGAATACCTCAACCGACCTTGATCTCTCACCTGACAGCTTAACTCACATCCCAGAGAGTTTGAGACCAAGCGTCTGCAGGCACCTCGCTCACTGCAAAGGTGCTGCCACCTCCTAGAGCCCACATCCAGGTTATCTCTGCAGTGTAGAGAGACTCTCTCAAAGGTTTGTGCCCATCTAAGCTGCAAAGAAGCTCCATTCCCCATCACGGGGTGAACTGGGCTACAGCAGCTGCCAAAAATACCTCTGCAGGCACTCATCCGTGTGAAGGCTGACACACACGGAGCAGAACAGAGTGCTGGAGCCTGGCTCAGCCCGGGTCCGCGAGGCACTCATTGATTGAAGGCACTCGGTGCCAGTCAGTGCCTGGAACTGCTGGTCCCCAGTGGAGAGGCGAGCTCAGCGCCGTGGGAGGTCCGGTGGCCGGAGTGTGTGTACACTTGCCCAGTGATCAATCGCAGAGCTGGCAGGTGCTGCAGCTGAGGTTGGTGTGTGGTTGGCAGAGAGTCCAAATCCAAAGGGTTTTTGATCTTCACCAAACCTTAGAGGAACAGCAGGGTAGGACCCCCTCTGGTTCTTAGGGCACAAACGTGATGATGCTGTTTGCTCCTCAGTATCGCTCGGCAGTGACTGAGTTGATGTCGTTTCTAACCCTATTTTTGTGAGAAAAAACAAACCACGCTGCGATGAAATGAGTGCAGCAGCTGAAGATGTCTTCACTCACCTCTCAGCAGCCCCCGGCGCTGATGTCTTTAAGAAATGAATGGTCTTGCTCTGACAAAACCAGATTCAAAATGAATTGGCATGACTGCGTGGCCGGGCATCGCTCCCTGAGAATCACAGGCTGCGGCTCCATTTCTTCTCTGTTTTCTCAGGGGGTGATTTACCCAGCTTTTCAGCCAACTCATTTTCAGGATCTCATCATCATCTTCTTCTTCTTCTGTTGCAGTCGGAGGCCACTGGTGTTACCAGGCTCAGAAGTATGAACAGCCACACTGCGAAGGTACTGCTAACCCCTTCCTAGATTCCTAGCTTCATACAGTGGTTCAGGGTGGAAGGGACCTCTAAGATCATCTAGGTCCAACCCCCCTGCCAGGAGCAGGGACACCCCCCACTAGACCAGGGTGCTCAAGGCCCCAGCCAATCTGGCCTTGGACACTTCCAGGGAGCTGGGGGGCAGCCACAACCTCCCTGGGCAACCTGGTCCAGGGTCTCAGCACCCTCCTGGTGAAGAACTTCCTCCTGACTTCCAGTCTCAACCTCCCCTCTTCCAGCTGGAAACCATTCCCCCTGCTCCTACCACTCCAAGCCCTTGGGAACAGCCCCTCCCCAGCTCTCCTGTATCACGTTAGCATTCTAATTCAGTTTACCCAGAATTACTGAGGCTGGAAAAGGTCTCTAAGATCATCAAGGACAGAGGGGCTCTACAGAACTAACGTGAAACTTCACACGACTCAGCAGCTGGATGACTAGATTTATATTCATAGATTTTAAATTAAAAAGATTGGGTGCTAAGAAGCTCCTCTATTAAATTCCAACATCTACAGAGCTTTCCTGCAAAGATACGTCCACTTTCCCAACAGGAATACACGGATTGCTGGGGGCTTTTGCTTTACCAAAGGTTTGCAGTCTACAGAAACCAACTCTCTCCTTCATTCTTGATCAGATCCTCGCCAGTGGTACCTAGTAGCTGCCTCCTGCAAAGGCAAGAAGCAGTCACCCATCAATATTGTCACCAAAAACGTCGTTTATGATAGGAGCCTGAAGCCGCTGACGTTTGAAGGCTACGATGTGAAGGGGACTTCCAAATGGGCCATGGAAAATAACGGACACACAGGCGAGTACAGGGGGATGGCTGCTGTTGTTTACTCGTGCCTTCGCTTGGAACCATCCATTCACTTCTTCCGTGCCCTGGGCAAGGTGTTAGGCATCACTATCACGACTTAAAGACCTATTTCAGCGGTGAAACGTTCAGAAGGCCTTCTGAACCAAGGCTTTTGGGGGACTCTGTGGGGATGACCAGGTTTAGGGCTCCTGAACCCAGTCCTTGAGCATCTCTGTGTCAGCATCTCATGCAGATACAGAGCGTGAGGACAGTTAGACAGCAGTCTCCTGACCTAAAACAGAGAGTAGGGAGGCAGAGAGCTGGGTTGATCTTCACAGCTGTGGATCTGTGTTTAAACAGCAGGAGACTACAAGGAGAAGCTGTCTGGTGGCTGTCTGCTGATGACTTCTACACCTAGAGAATGATATTCTAGGATTGCAGTGGAGGAGAAAGGGACCTGGGGGTCCTGGTGGCCAGCAGGATGACTCTGAGCCAGCAATGGGCTCTGGTGGCCAAGAGGGCCAACAGCATCCTGGGGGGGATCAGAAGGGGGGTGGTTAGCAGATCCAGAGAGGGTCTTCTCCCCCTCTACTCTGCACTGGTGAGACTGCATCTGGAGGACTGTGTGCAGTGCTGGGCCACTCAGTTCCAGAAGGACACAGAGCTACTGGAGGGTGTCCAGCGTAGAGCAACGGAGAGGATGAAGGGAGGAGAGCAGCTCCCTGCTGAGGAAAGGCTGAGGGAGCTGGGGCTCTGGAGCTGGGAGAAGAGGAGGCTGAGGGGGGACCTCATTCCTGTCTCTAAATCTGTGAGGATTTAGAGACAAATCCTAAGGATCCCATCCCTAAGGATTCTATGATCTCCGTCCTGGAGCTGTGCATAACCCTGTCTCTTACAGCCAAATCAGGATATTCATAAGGATCAGCCTCATCTTTCTCAGCCGAGCAAGAGGATCAGCTTTTCAATCTGGGCTTTTCCAACATCTTTCCTCTGAGCACAACCAATTCCTGTGCTGCAGTTGAGGCTTCAATGGCAGCTGCAATTAGAAGCTCCGTGTGAGATTAGACAATGATTACCCTCAGCGACGGGCGGGAGAGCAGAGGCCAGCGTCTCCAAGGTCCAACAATCGAAATAAAGAGAGTCAACAAAGATGTTACTCATCCATTTCCAGGTAAAAAAGAAACGAGCCGGGTAGCTCCGTGACTCACCAGTTCGTGTGGAATTCAGGTCAGAAAGGAAACCTCTGGGGCTTCACTCCAGCTCAAACTCAGCCTTCTTATGGAAGGAAAAGAGCTGCTTAATGCAAAGCTCCTCAGAAATAGATTTGAAAAATATACCCAAAGGTCTCAAGCGCCGTGAGTGCTGGTGATTTATAGCTGGAAAATCCTTGCAAAGGAAATGTTGCTGTGCCAGATCAAGCATCACATGAAGGGGTTGTGATTAATGAGGTGCTTAAAGCATAAAACTGCTGTAAAGTAAAGCAGAATGTCCTCAAAGCCTGCCTGAAGCAACTGCTACAGCACAGGCAAGAGGGGAGAGAAGTGATGCTTAAAAACCTCGTGAACTGATGAAGATAACCTTTCAAATCGCTCTCCTAGGCAAAGAAATGAGGGGCTCTAGGGTTGGCTGGAAGGTAGAAGGAGCCCTGACTCCTGGGATTATGACAGCACAGAACAAATCCCTCCAACCTCCCTCGGTGCAGTCGAGGGGAAGGGTTTGTTACCCTGTTCTCCTCAAAATGCAAATAACCTCTGCTGCACCGCAGGATTTATCGGTGGATGTCATAAAAGTCTATAAAACCCTCTTCTCAGAAGAACCCAGAGTACTGCTCACTCCTCCTTTTCCTTCCATTTTACAAGGGGAAATGAGTATCATCCCTGCTCATTTGTTTATCCTTAGTTATTCGGCTCAAGAGGTGGGTAGCTCAGCTCTCCAGCAAGTGAGGATCTACGCAACTCATTCAGGTTCCCAGATCCTGGGAACAGAAGCTCCAAGGGCTGTGCCACAGGGAGATGCTCAAATGCTGCTGCCTATTTCTGGCAGCCGGGCTCCCTTTCCTCTCCAGCTCGTCTCAGCTGGCATTCTGTAAGAGCTCTGCTGCTGCTGAGCGGAAATGCTGCGGGGTTTGGCATGGAAATCCAAGCCAGAAGTTCAGGATAAATTTAAACCCCAAGGACCTCTCTCCACTCTCTTGTACTGTCGATCCATAGAATCACAGAATCCTTAGGGATTAGAAGGGACCTGGAAAGAGCATCCAGTCCAATCCCTCTGCCACAGCAGGATCACCCAGACCAAGTCGCACAGGAACACAGCCAGGTGGGGCTGGAACATCTGCAGAGAAGGAGACTCCACAGCCCCCCTGGGCAGCCCCTTCCAGGGCTCCGGGACCCTCCCTGGGAAGAAGGTCCTGCTGAGATTGAGAGGGAACCTCCTCTGTTCCAGCTGGCACCCAGTGCCCCTTGTCCTGTCCCCAGATGCCCTTGAGCAGAGCCTGGCTCCATCCTCCTGACACCCACCCCTCACAGATTGAGAGACAGCAGTGAGGTCCCCCCTCAGCCTCCTCTTCTCCCAGCTCCAGAGCCCCAGCTCCCTCAGCCTTTCCTCAGCAGGGAGCTGCTCTCCTTCCTTCCTTATCTTGGTTGCTCTACACTGGACACCCTCTAGCAGCTCTGTGTCCTTCTGGAACTGAGAACTAGACAGAGTACTCCAGATGCAGTCTCACTAGTGCAGAGTAGAGGGGGAAAAGACCCTCTCTCAATATTCCAGTGCAGCTGTAGCCTAGCAGGTAGGAACAAATGAAGAGAGCAGTGTGGACACTGCAGCATCGGGCCTTGCAGGTAAATTCTTTACCACTGTCCTTGCCTGGCACAGAGTTCTTTGGGTTGGTTGCATTTTCTGTACTAAACGTGCTAGCTGAAAGACAGTTCACAGACCCTGGGGCCAGGATTGCCTTCCATCTGCCCAGCAGCTATCTTTCACTTTCCAATTCAACATTTTCCTAGGAAAACCTCTGTAGCATCCCGTGTCTGGAATCCTTTCACCTCAACTCCTCGAATGAAACAAACCAGAGTCGATTGATTCATTGGTTTTAAAACGCTTTGCTTGTTTCCCCAGTCAAAGTCACGCTGGGAACATCCCCTAAAATCGGAGGAGGAGGTCTGGGAAGAAAATACAAGGCGGTCGAATTTCATTTGCACTGGGGAGCCCAAGGTGTGCAGCACTACTACCCCGGGTCGGAGCACAGCATAGACGGAGAGAAACAAGCCATGGAGGTAGGTGAGACTGCTTGTGGGTGGTGATTTTGACCCGAGAACTTCGGCTCTAGAAGATCCTGCTCAAAAATTACTGACCAGCTCTCCTAGGAAACCCCAAGCATTGAGAACACGTTGCCCCCAAAAGAGAACCCATAGGTAAACACACTGGTGCTGCCAGCAAAGGCTCAGGAGAGACAGCAAACGTGGAGCAGGTAGCCCCTGGGGAGGAGAAACCTTGCAAAGCCTGTATGGTCGGACTGCACTCTCACGTTGCTTATCATAGAATCCTAGAATCCTTAGGAATGGGAAGGGACCTGGAAAGAGCATCCAGTCCAATCCCCCTGCTACAGCAGGATCCCCCAGACCCAGTGGCACAGGAACACAGCCAGGCAGGGCTGGAACGTCTGCAGAGAAGGAGACTCCACAGCCCCCCTGGGCAGCCCCTTCCAGTGCTCCGGGACCCTCCATGGGAAGAAGTTTCTTATTCAGGATATAGAACTGTTTCTGGGGCTGCAAGCACGAATGAACCCGTGTAACCAACAACCCCCCAGAAAAGGGCCTCAAGCTGTCTGTCCCTCTGTCCATCCCCATCCCGTGAGTTATGAAGCAGCTCCAGTCACACTCCAGTGCAGGGGAAGAGGAGCAGCCAGGCTACACCAAACCATAGAGGAAAATGAAGCAGTAACTCTCCCTGTCTCTTGTGTTCCAGCTCCACATCGTCCACATACGAGAAGATGTTTCAGATGTAACAGAGGCAAAGAAGACTGCGGATGGCCTGGCTGTGCTGGCCTTCTTCATAAAGGTAAGGGTCACACTCGTCACGTCCCACCTCGAACCACCCATCAGTTGCTGGCTGAGGGATCAATGGTGTCAGCACTACAGCAGACCAAGCCCTGACCCTCTTCTTTGCTGCAGGCACCTCATGCCATCCCCTGGGGCTCCTCTACCCTCTTTGCTGTTACCTCGTGATCTTTCTCTGGTTCATTCGTGATGACTTAGGAGCGAAGTGGTGTTGAGAAACCCTTGATCTGGCATCAAAATCCTTCTGTTTCAGGTGGAAGAAGAAAACTTAAGCTATGAAAGTCTGATACATGAATTAGACAACGTTAAGTACAAAGGTGAGGAGACACTCGTGATGGTCAAACACCCTGTGTTTGTTTCAAACACACACACTCCTGGGTCATCTAGGCACTGGGGTGTTGGGGTGAGGACAGAGAAGGGCAATGAAGCTGCTGAAGGGGTGGGAGAACAGGTCTGATGGGGTGAGGCTGAGGGACCTGGGGTTGTTTATCCTGAAGAGCCTGAGGGGAGACCTCACTGCCCTTCACAGCTCCCTGGAAGGAGGCTGTAGGGAGGCTGGGGTTAGCCTCTTCTCCCAAATCACTCCTGACAGGACCGGTGGGAATGGCCACCAGTTGTCCCAGGGGAAAGTTCAACACTGGAACAGGCTGCCCAGGGCAGGGGAGGAGTCCCCATCCCTGGAGGGGCTCAAAAGGCAGTGGAGACAGCACTGTGGGTCATGTCTGGTGGTCCTGGAGGTGCTGGGGTGAAAGTTGGGCTGGATGATCTTAGAGGACCTTTCCAACCTCAGTGGTTCTGTGAGGGTCCAGTCCTATTTAGGTCCTGAGAGGTAGAGGCAGTAACCCGATTGCCAAAGGATCAAGGTTAGGCTCTCAGGCACTCAGAGGACCCCAGGTGGGAGAAGATGTAGTTCCCCCCATCTGCAGCAGAGAAGCTCAACCCCAAAACAGAATGAGCGCTCCGTAAAACAGGCAGAGTGCTTCAATGCCAGAGGGGAGCGTGCCCTGTGCTCGGTGGGATCCCTCGCTGGCAGTCAGGGGGAAGAGTGGGGCGATGAGGCTTTACAGCAGCAGCCAGGTTTGGACACAACCACCCCAAACACCTGCTACGAGGAGCATCTCCACATCTCTCTCTAGGGCAAACGGCGCAGCTGGAGCCTCTGCCGCTGAGTTCCCTTCTGCCTCCTAAGGAAGAGCTTGGAAATTACTACCGCTATGTGGGGTCTCTCACCACCCCTGACTGCCACGAGGGCATCATCTGGACAGTGTTTGAGAAGCCCATCGAGCTCAGTATTTCTCAGGTAAGGGGCAGCCTGGGAGGCTTAGCACAGGCTCGTTAGCTACCTGTTCCTATCACACACGCTCGGCACTCCCTAAACGCAGTCCCTGGTGCCTGGTTTAGTACCCTACTAAAGCATCTCTCAAAAAAATGGCAAGGAAGGAGAAGGAAGGGGAAGTGATGATGTGGAATGAAGGCCAAGCCCCTGCCAGGTACACGTCTAGGCTCAGTATCTGCTGACTCCCAGATTTCACTGCACCAGGAGACCAGAAGAGCATCCTACGAACTTCCAGTCTAGCGGTGTCAGCTCTACGTGACCCATTTTTGTCCTGTCGAGAGGAACAGGAGACTGAATCATGACTGCCTTCAAAAATACAGATTGTTCAGCCAACAGAGCACTCTATTAAATAATTGAGATGCTCTGGAGCGGGCTCGGCCAAACACCAGCCTGGCCACGAGCCAGCGTCAGTATTATAGTCCCTTACTTGCCACGTACCCGTCGCTACGCCGGGCACGGGGCAGCACTCGGCTCCACGCAGCACACAAAACGCAAGTGACTGCTCTCTCTGGCCCCGTTACGCGGCGAGCGGTTAGAAATCTGAAGTGAAGGATGAAATCCTGGTGCTTTCACTCTGAGTCACTGCGACGTGACGGACGAGGGCTGTGTGCGTCAAGAGGACTGCAGTAACCAGGTCCTCGAGCTGGATGAAGCCCTTGGCTCACACAGCAAGGAAATCCTCGTGATTTCCAAGGCTCAAAGTCATCTCTTGGTGACCTCTGGCAGTAGCCTCCATCACGTTGTTTCCTGTGAGGTCTAATGAATCCACAGAGTCCAAAACTAGATTGAGGTAACTTCTTCCCAGGGAGGGTCCTGGAGCACTGGAAGGGGCTGCCCAGGGCGGTTGTGGAGTCTCCTCTGGAGATGTTCCAGACCCATCTGGCTGTGTTCCTGTGCCACTGGGTCTGGGTGATCCTGCTGTGGCAGGGGGACTGGACTGGATGATCTTTCGAGGTCCCTTTTGATCCCTAAGGATTCTAGGATCCCAGGGTGCTGTGGATTTTTAATACCATCGATTTCCAGCCTTGCGTGGAAAAAGGATCTAACTCTCTGGGTCTGGGGTTCTGTTTCCTTCTATCTCTGCAGGTCAGTCAATTTTCAAAGCTCCACTTCGACGGGAAGAACTCAACTCACATGGCTGACAACTTCCGACCAGCTCAGCTTCTCTATGAACGGAAAGTGTACTGGTCCAGCGCCAGCAGCGCCCCGATCCCGCAAGCTAAGCTTGCAATGTTGGTCCTGCTGCCCACGTACACCCTGAGCTCTCTTCTCCAATGAACTCTTCTCACCTCAATAAAATTCCTGGGCTTTTTTTTTTGGGGGGGAGGGTATTTTATGTTATTGCTGTTGTTGGGGGTTTGGTTTTGTGTCAAGTACTCTAACCACCAGCTCCTGAATCGTAGCTGAACACAGGACATAACCTCGTCCCTCTGCAGACACTAACCAAGGACTTCTGCTACTGCTCTTACATCCAGTGAACCCTAAACCACGAGGAACTGTAAGATAAAGCAAATGGAGTTAAAACTACACTGAAATACAACGTGAGGAGGGATTCGCTGCCGTCCCGACACCACGCTGCAGGGACACTTCACAAGCGACACAGAGGACCCTCCAGGAGGAGTCTGGTCTGAAGTGTCTGGAAGGGTTTTGCTTGGGGAATGTTTACGTGCGTGGAGTCGTTCTGATCATCCTCACGATGTCCTGCGTGCAGGTAAAACTGAGAGCAAAGCGAAAACCAACCTCACACACCCAACCGAGTGCCGTCCGCGTCGTCCTGCCGACAGAAGGATGTGCCGCGCGATCCAGCTCAACCAACACCACTGCCTGTTCTCTTCCTTCAGAGCACCTGAAGCTCAGTTTTACATAGGGGTACTGGATTCCTTTGATCTTATCTCCTGGATTTTGGGTTTCTCTCTGTAGCCTATTTATTCAGCCTAGCTCTGCGCCCTTCTGTCGGGTTCCCCTGGCCAGTGGGATGAACTGGGAAGGCAAAGGGAGGCTCAGGCACAGGGAGCAGCGCACGTGCGTGCGAATTCCCTCTCTGGAGGGCTGCATTCAAAGCATGAGGCTCCTTTATAGAATCATAGAATCCTTAGGGGTTAGAAGGGACCTCAAAAGATCATCCAGTCCAACCCCCCTGCCACAGCAGGATCACCCAGACCCAGTGGCACAGGAACACAGCCAGGCGGGGCTGGAACGTCTGCAGAGAAGGAGACTCCACAACCCCCTGGGCAGCCCCTTCCAGTGCTCCGGGACCCTNGAGTTTTCATCTGCCTGGGAAAGAGAATCCCCCACAGACAGAGTCTGTGTCAGTTTGGGACATTTCAGAGGGCACATCCTCCCTCCCCCTAGTTTTTGCTCTCAGTACCACGACTGCAATATTCACATTGAATTCCGCAGCTTTCAGAGGGGTTGGGGATTGGAAACGACTTCCTCAGCTCTCACCCTACTCCCGAATAGCCTGGGAAGCAGGATTTTCTCCTATCACTGCAGTTCTCTCTGACGACAGTCGCGTCGGGTTTCTTTGGCTACTGCCACATCACTCGCTGCAGCTTCTTTTAGGAACCCCAATCCAAATCAGAAGGGAAAGCAGATTCGGCTTTTTGAGTGCAGAGGACTGAGGAACTGTACGTTTTGTTACCTGAAAACCTTTTGAGAAGCAAACCTGAACGAGAGATTAAAGCTGAACGGAGAACTATGGTCTCGATCTATGGCCTTGAGTGTTGATTTTGTCTTGATGCGCTGGAGGGGAATTGCAGGCTGGTTCAGGTGGGAAGGGATCTCAGGGATCATCTACTCCATCCCCTACTCCAGCCTTCTGCCACAGGCAGCGGTGCCTCTCAACCAGACTTGGGTGCTCAAGGCCTCCAGCACCTCCAGGGAGGGGGCAGCCACAGCCTCTCCGGGCAGTCGATTGCAGAGTCTCTGCACCCTGGCACTGAAGAGCTGCTTCCTCAGATCTGGTCTGACCCTCCTCTCATCCAGTTCCAATCCCTTTCCCCTTCTCCTGTCTCTGGATCCCCCTGGGAACAGACCCTCTGCAGCCTTCCTATAGGAAGGAATCCACACAAACTCCTTCCAAAGGGGGATGGCACTGGGTTTTTACCCCTATTTTCTACACAGTGTTCAGGGTTGGGGTTGCATTTGCCGGGGGGGTGGAGGAGAAGGGAGGGATTTGCAGTCCCTTTTATAATTATTGACTCGATCCATGGAGTGATTCTCATTCCACAGGCAGCTGTCTTAAGGATAATGGGAAGAAATTGGGTCAACTACCATTTATTGCTAGCGATAACTCACCGGGCAAACTTTACACTGGGCTGTGCCTCAGTTTACCCTGTAGATAGAGGGGAGTGTTTACAGCAATTAGCCACGGTGTGGGAGGATGCTATAAAATCTATTAAGACATAAGGAAGGGGAATCAAGATACCTGCTGAAACCATGGGTCGTTCTCTGTAGCTGCCCTTCTGCACACGTACTAAACCTGAAGAGCTCAGGGTGACCGGTCTTGCTGAGGGAGTCTGAACTTTATGCTGATGAGGAGAAAGGAGATGCTACACCCCGCATCTGTGTCAGTGATCTAATCCAATTTGTTCTGTGTCAGAGGCTCCTCTGTGCAACCAGGCAGCCACACTGCGCTGCGGTGCAGGACGTGGCAGTCGCAGGACTCAGAGCGCTGCAGCGCATCAGCACAGGTCTGCGGGGAACACAATTCAATCTAAAAAGGAGGAAAAGACAGGGAGGCTTCGAGTGGGGCATTTGACTTCCTTCTGTGAGGATGGCTGTGGAAAAGCAACTTGCTCTTCCACAGGCAGTGATTTTCAAGAACTCTGTCCCAGCGTTCAGCATGAAACCCCTGACACTGCACAGCCGCTGGGAAACGACTGTGACTGCTGAAGGAGCAAGAGCCAGGCTCTGACACCACAGGAAAGGGTGGGGGGAAGGAGCAGAGGGGTTTAGGAAGACCCAGCAGAACAGAGTTTTTCCCACGAGAGCCGACAGGACTCTGCTAACTCATTGCACATCTGTCGGAGCCAGAGCCGAGGGCTGCGGAGTCTTCGCTTGTGGGAAACCCGAGTCTGAGAGAGAAGGGAACAGCACTGGCCACTGCAGTTCACTAGAGGTCCAGGCTGCAGGTTCAAACCAAAACAGCCCAGCTGGGGCTTTGCCAGCCTGGCTCAAACCAGGGGTAGAGCAGCACTTGGGTTGCAGAGAACCAGACCTAAGGTGTTCAGGAGAGGAAAGACCTTTTGGGAGATGAGCAGAGCTGGGTTGTAACTTTGCTCGTGAGGACTCCCAACCTTTGGAAGCAGCTTGGCTTTTAGGTTTGGGTTTGCCCTTAATGTTGTAGTGGTAGAGTTCATTCATCAGGAGGGTTGAGCAGCAACTAGGGACTCACTACGCTCCAGAAGGTTCTTTCGCACAGGATGATAGGATCATCAAGGTTGGAAAAGCCCTTCAAGCTCGTCCAGTCCAACTGTCTGCCCTACAACCCCCAAGTGCTACCCCATCTCCTCAAACACCTTGGTTGCCCTGTTATTGAGCTTCTCCAGGGATGGCTCCTCTACCCCCTCCCTTCCTAAGAGGGCACCAAGCTGAGATTAGGAGGTACAGTGCATCCCCAAAGCAGTCCTGGGTCTGTAGGGCTGTGGGAGGTGAAGGAACAGCTCTGCCATGAGAATCCAGACCCAGCTTCACTCCTGTCTCAGCCATCTGACAATCAGCAGGGGAGCTGCGGGGACAACAGGAGGGGCAGGAGCTAAAATAATTCCTCATACAATACATTTTCAGCCAAACATTTTCTCAGGAAGCAGAGAGAGACAAGGAAACCCAGGCGTTACTCACGAGAAATGTCTTTATCTTATCCACAACGCCTCTCAACAACCTCGCCAGCTTCATTGTGTGGGCAGCTCCTCCTCCTCAGGCAAACACGGGCTAAAAATGCACTCTCCTTCTGGGTTTGAAGTCGAACAAATGTGTTACTGGGAGGCTAGCATCACCCCACCACCACCCTCACTCCCCGGCCCTGATCCAGAGGCAGAAGAGAGCAACTGCTTGCACAAGGGATAACCCTGTGCCACTATGGTTGGACTCGGTGATCGTGGAGCTGTTTACTGTGGTTCTCACAATCACAGAAGCTTTAGGGTTAGAAGAGACCACCCCCCCCTTTAAGATCATCAAGTCCAACTGTTGCCCCAGTGCTGCCAGGTCACCACTACATCACATCCCTCAGCACTGTGTGAACTGGGCTTGTGGGGAGGAAACCCATGGGTGACAGCAGTGCACTGGTGAGCCTCAAGAACCCAGCAGAGGGACAGGAACAGCTCTTCCCAAGCTCTCTGAGCCATTCCACCAGCAGCTTCTGAAGCTGGTCTTAGTGGGTCCCTCCGTTTTGGAGCTCTTTACAGCTCCAGCAGTGATCCTGGGTGTTAATTCAGGGAATTAACAGACCCATCCTCCTGTGAGACATCTCATCTTGAGCATCCCGAATGATTTACACTTGGAGACACGAGGCTCTGCTCCATAGATTTGGAGACATGGGATTTAGAGACATCTCAATCACAACCAGATGTCCTGGTAGCCCTGTGCAGCTGGAGGTAGACTCATAGAATCCTTAGGGATAGGAAGGGACCTGGAAAGATCATCCAATCCAATCCCCCTGCCACAGCAGGGTCACCCAGACCCGGTGGCACAGGAACACAGCCAGGCGGGGCTGGAACATCTCCAGAGAAGGAGACTCCACAACCCCCCTGGGCAGCCCCTTCCAGGGCTCTGGGACCCTCCCTGGGAAGAAGGTCCTGCTGAGATTGAGATGGACCCTTCTCCCTACGAATTCCTTCTGCAATGATCCAGACATCCATGGCTCAAACATCACTCTGATTTTTTTAACAACCCAGGCAGCTGCTGGGTTGGGGTGGTTGTTTTTACAATCCATCTCCTCCCCGCTAAAGCGCTGGGTGCCCTTTTCATGATGTGAAGGGAACCTTCCAAAACTGAATTCATTTCCATCAGCTGAAATTACCCTCACGATGCCAACCCTTCCCACATCACCGAGGGCTCCTCGGCGTTCCCAGCACGTAGGAGGAAAGATCCTGATTGATTCGCTTCCAGCTCTGTGTGGTTCTGAAGAATTTATGAGAGGGAAAGAAAGGCAGAAGGTGTAGGTTTTGCTGATGGTGAGATTAAGCCCTAAATAAATCAAAGGCTTCCTATCGAGGCTGCTACATCTTTGAGAACCCCGAACGGTTGGAGGTTGTTGAACAGGAAACTCTCACCAAATGCAGGAGAAGAGAGTGTTTAGTGCTCTGGAATTCAACGGTTGCAGCTCAACCTGTGAATAATCCTGGGAGAAAAGGGGTCACTGACCTCAGGTGTGGGAAAGGTGCTGCGTGAAGGAGAAGGATAAAGACCTGAAGTCAACTATAGAGGAGCTGAGGTCTTCTTCCAGCCCCTCCAGCTGAGATTTTCTCCAAGCCATCACTATCGCTCAAACACATTGGGCACTGGGACTGTCTCAGTCCAAAGAGTGTCCTTGCATAGGGAGAGGACACAAATCATCAGGCCCTTCAAGATCATCCAGTTCAACTGTCTACCCTACAACCCCCAACCATTCCCCAGCTCCTCAAACCCCCTGGCTGCCTGGTTGTTGAACCCTTGCAGGGATGGTGCCTCCACCCCCTCTCTGGGCAGCCTGTTCCAAGGGCTCCCCCCTCTTGCTGGGTAGAAGTGTCTCCTCAGATCCAACCTGCCCCTCCCCTGGCACAGCCTGACCCCAGTTCCTCTGCTCCTATCACCAGTCCCTAGGGCGAAGAGGCCAACCCCTGCCTCACTCCAACCTCCCTTCAGGTGGTTGTAGCCACCTTAGGACTCAGCGAGCCCTAAGCAGACATTTCCACAGCTCCACTCACTGCAGTGGTTTTACAGGGGCTCGAGTGGCGAGGAACGCGGTGTCTCTTATCGAGAACAGCAAGAAGGGCCCTGCTGTCACCCTGAACCGGGTTCTATTGTCCCAGTTGCTCACAGAGCGGTGCCAGCGCCCAAACGGGAAGTCAGGGTTTATGATCCCGCAGATAGGAACGGAGCTGATAGTGAAGCAGAGTGATTTGTTTTGAAAAGCCAGCTGTTACAGCTCATAACACACACACACACCCGGGTCACCGGGAGATGCAGCTTCAGGAGAGCAGCTTCTGCTGCGGCCATGCTGTCGGGAGAGCACAACAGGCAAGAGCTGGAGGGGGGACGGGAGGACAAGAGGTGACCGGGAGGTCTGAAGTGCCTGAAGAAAAAAGGAAGACTAGTTTGAAATGATTTCAAAAGGTTATTAAAAAGCAAAGTCCTGCCTGACCATTTCTCAGGGGGTCCTGCCTGACCTCAGCAGGGTAGGAGAGTCAGCCTCAAGAGCCATCAGCGTGGGGGAACCTCAGGGCTTGTTTTGCTAATAGGAGGCAATGCACACAGAGATTTAGAAGCACCCAGGACGGTCAATGTTCACCTCAATGAGGGAACAAGAAGCACAGCAAGGTGTGCAAGAGCAAATGCACCCTCCCAATCACTCATTCCCCTCCTCTGACTGAGGTGTGGATGGCTAAGTCAGCCTTATCTTCTCCAGAAGACAGACCTGCCTTGGAGTCATCAAGTCTGTGTCTAAGAAGAGGTTTAGATAAAGAAAAATAATGAAGAATAATATTAAATAAAACACTTAATGATACTAAATAAAGAATGACTCTGAGCCAGCAATGGGCTCTGGGGGCCAAGAGGGCCAACAGCATCCTGGGGGGGATCAGAAGGGGGGTGGTTAGCAGATCCAGAGAGGGTCT
>VZRI01000614.1:146655-210186 GCA_013397515.1 Upupa epops
GATCCTGCTGTGGCAGGGGGATTGGACTGGGTGATCTTTCTGGTCCCTTCTGATCCCTAAGGATTCTATGATTCTATTTATTATTAAACAATAATAAAGAGAAGCTTAAAAAATAATAAAGAGTAAGATAAGGGTAAAAATTCCCCAAACCCACCTTATAAGAACTAAAAAGTTTACTTTATAGAAGTGATTTTGCAGCAGGACCTACAGAAGCGACGGCGAACTCGCTCCTCCACGTGAAAAGTCAGGAAGAACAGCCCGATAATAAAACCCGGCGGTCGCATGGGCAGCGGTAATAAAAGCTTCAGCATCGGTGCCTGCTCTGCTGTACTCAGTGCCAAGTCCCTGTCACGGGAGCTGGAGTGGAATGATTAACACATCCTGCACCCTCATTACGGAGCAGTCCATTATCCTTGGGTACTCCGTGGCGAATAGATTGGTCTCAGTCCAACAGAGTCCCGTGCTCCTGGCTCTGAACACCCTGGGAGAGTGTGGCCAGCCACAGTATCTCTCTCTCTGCACCTTAAACTGGAGGCTGTGAGCTTGGCTTTGGGTCTGCCTGCTGCACTGGAAGGGAACTGAAGAAGAGGCAGCGCTCTAATCGCAGCTCTCTTAACGCTGCAGGGGTAGAGCTGTAGTTGTTGGAGGAGATGATCTCTAAGGTCCCTTCCAACCTTAACCATGCTCTGATTCTATAATTCAGTTCCAGGAGGAGACAGAGCTGCTAGAGAGAGTCCAGGGCAGAGCCACAGGGATGATGAAAAGAGGGGAGCATCTCCCTGCTGCGGAAAGACTGAGGGAGCTGGGAAAAAGGAGCCTGAGGGGGGACCCCATGACTGTTGATCAAGATGAAAAGGGTGGGGGTCAGGAGGAAGGAGCCAGGCCCTGCTCAGGGGCACCCAATGCCAGGACAAGGGGCACCGGGTGTCAGCTGGAACAGAGGAGGTTCCACATCAAGAGGAGTAGCAACTTCGTCCCGGTGAGGGTGTCAGAGCCCTGGAAGGGGTTGCCCAGGAGTGTTGTTCTCTGGAGATGTTTCAACCCTGCCTGGACTGTTCCTGTGCCACTGGATCTAGGGGATCCTGCTGTGGCAGAGGAGTTGGACTGGATGATCTTTTAAGGTCCTTTCCCATCCCTAACACTCTGTGAGTCTGTGATTCTATGGTTATGGGGCATCTAAGTAGTAAAACTCTTCTTAGGAAGGGATTGTCAACCCAAGTCAGCCCAGTCGGGGCAGATACTCTGCATTAAATCAGTCGAGGTGAAGGCAGCTACAGGCAGGTCGGAGGTCTCCACAAATCTCTAGCTGATAGTGCAGAGCAGCCAGCCAAAACAAATCCGGCCTCTCTCTGCAAGTACTCTTCCTCAAATGCCTTCCTTCAGAGTAATCTTTTATTTTAAGCAGAATACACAAACAGAGGGATGTCTAGTGCTGAGCTATTGTCCACCCGAGCCCCAAACACCCATTCTAATCCTCACCAAAATAAATGACTCTACCGGTTGGAGACGGTGGGAAACTCCTGCTATCCTCATTCTGCTGGAGAACACTTCAGGGGGAGACATTCCTCTGGGATGAATGCCTGGTCTCAGGTCAGAATCACACCTGGCTTTCATACCAAGACTCTCCACCTTAAAGTTTAAGGGCTGTGGGAAACAGTAAAAGAGCATCGTGAGGATCTTAAAGGATCAGTTTGATGCGAGAGGAACGAACGGCGAGAGTTCTGCTGGCTCTTACAAAATCCCCGTTGGTTTCAAGAGAAAACAAGTGAAATCTGGTATTTTCTACAATCAGCTACTTCCTAACAATCAGCTGTTTTATTCCTTTATAAGGAGAAATCTATTTCACCCTTGACTGGCTGTCTCCCCTCCTGCAGGCTGGTAGCTGTGCAGCGTTTCTCCTGTAAGCAGTTTGCAGCTGAATTATAAGCTAGAGAACCCAGCTAAGAAAACACTCACCCCTGTCCCTCTTTCTCTCTCCCTGTTTTAAACCGCAGAGCAAAGAACAAGCAGTTTTGTTCAACAGACTGGAGCAATCGGAAAAAATCAGAGCTCAGGTTGCGGCGGTGTCAGCTTTTCCATCGCTGATCCTGCTTCCTTCAGCCCGTGCTGAGTTTATTCTCCAGAGGTCGTTAACGGGAGACAAAAGGTGAGGTGCAGGGTTACAGATTTATCACCCTCCCCTGTCTTCAACACAGCAGCTTCAGGCAGGTGCCTGCTTCTTCCCACCCCAAAACACCCAGATCTGGTGGTTGGAAGGAGCAAGGCCAAGCCCAGCTGAGAGTGGAAGGCATGAGGTGGGGATATTGAGCTCTGTGGTCCATCCTTCACCTTCCTCTAATCAATTCTTCATTAATTTACCATATCTAATCTAATCATCTCATATCTATTTCATAGAATCATTAGGGATAGGAAGGGACCTCGAAAGATCATGCACCTCGTGACATCTCATGCTCACACCGACCCTCTGATACGCTGCCAGCTCCTCATCAAAAAGCTTCCACTCGAGTCCTCTTTGATACCAGTGAAATCCTGGGGCTGCCCAGAGGCTGCAGGGTCCACAGCCCCGTTCCCTTCCGCAGGCCGTTTAAACAGGAACGCCGTTGTAATCAAAGTGGAAGATAAAAAGGCAAGCACACGGCAAGCAGACGTCTACACTGAGCTGCTTGTAGTGAGGCTGTAAACACGAGTGAGCGCTAACGGCCAACCTGCATCATCAGGACCTTCCTGTGTGGAATCCTGTCCGGTCCCAAGGAGGAACACGCTGACCCATGTGAACTACAGAGTGCGTTGGGTTGGAAGGGACCATAGAGCTGGGGCTGGGAAGCACCTGCTGTACTCCAGACATGGCCTGAAGAGCGTGGAGCAGGAGGGGATAATCACTTCCCTTGATCTACTGGCTCAGGTCCTGCTAATGAAGCCCCGGGTGCTCTTTGCCTTCCTTGCTGGCAGGACACGCTGCTGGCTGCAGCCAACCTGGTTGCCATAGAATCCTATCATGGGATGGTTTGTGTCGGGAGAGACCTCAGAGGTCACCCAGTGCCAACCCCTTGTCATGGGCAGCAACACCTCTCACCAGACCAGCTTGCCCAAAGCCCCATCCAAGCTGGCCTTGGCCACTGCCAGGGATGGAGCAGCCACAACCTCTCTGGGCACCCTGTTCCAGGGCCTCAGCACCCTCACTGTAAAGAACTTCCTCACCAGATCTCATCTAAACCTCCCCTCTTCCAGCTTAAAGCCATTGCCCTCATTAGATCCCCACAAACTCTTAGAAAAAGCCCTTTCCCAGCCTTCCTGGAGCCCTTTTCAGGGACTGGAACCAGCTGTTAGGTCCCCATGGAGCCTCCTCTTCTCTAGGCTGAACACACAGAATCACAGAGTGTTAGAGATTGGAAGGGACCTCAAAAGATCATCCATCCAGTTCAACCCCCCTGCCACAGCAGGATCCCCTAGATGTTCTTGCATGGGAACAGCCCAGGTGGGTTTGAAAAGTCTCCAGAGGAGACTCCACAGCCCCCACTCTCTCAGCCTGTCCCCAGAGCAGAGGTACTCCAGTCCTCTGCTCGTCTTTCTAGCCTCCTCTGGACCAGCTCCAACAGCTCCAGGTCCTTCTTGTGTCCTCATCTTCATATCAGCAACCTCCACTGCTGAGTTCTCCCTCCCTCCCTCGTGCCACAAGCCCTTCATTCCACCCACAGGACAGGGCAGCGATGGAAATGTCAATGGAGACCTTTGGAGGAGAGATCTGTCCATCAGCGTGAGGGCCAGATCTCTGTAATCACAGGGTTCCTTGCATTGTCTCCCTACTCCAAACATCGTAGACAAACATCGTTTGTATGGGCTTCTCTCCATTGGCTGCTGCTGGGGTTGGATCCCGGTCCTGGCTCCGAGGCAGCAGCTTTCCTTTGTTGTTATCTGCTTCTTAAGGAACGGGAACTCTTCAGTCTTCCTGCGGTCGCTCGTTCGGAGGCCGAGGTTTATTTGCCACCCACATAAATATTTTCCCCATCAGAATGTTGTAGGAAGGGATCGTTTTTAACCCGCCAACCGGCTCAGCTGTTCAACAGTGGCCGCGCAGAAGGGTTGGATGAGCTCTGTGCCTTCTGTACCGCCCTTCAGCACCTTCTAAACAGCTTCATCCTGTTCCCAGAGCGACAGGAACACCTAGCAGACGTCTCCACGATGCTAGGGCTGAGTGAAGGCTGTTGCCTCAAGCGATTCCCTTGACTCCACACATGGCCGGCACACACGCCGCAGCTGATGGAGAGACTACAGAAGCTGTGAGATACCGTAAGGAAATAAAAAGCTAGAGCCAGGAAAAAGAACAAGTCTGCTTGCAGGTGACATCTGAAAGTCTAGCTGGGATGACCTGGTGCTGACAGAACACGGTCAGATCACAGGAGGAAAAGATCTTACTTCTTGTAAAGTATTACAAACACAGGTAATGAGCTGGCAGTGTTCGCTTGCAGCCCAGAGAGCAGACCACATCCCTGGGCTGCATTGAGAGAAGCATGAGCAGTAGGTTGAGGGAGGGGATCCTCCCTCCTCTGCTCTCGTGAGACCCCATCTGCAGTACTGCGTCAAGTTCTGGAGCCCCCAACACAGGAAGGAGATGGAGCTGGATGGAGCACCTCTCCTACGGGAACAGGCTGAGAGAGTTGGGGCTGTTGAGCTAGGAGAAGAGGAGACTCCAGGGAGATTTCATGGCAGCCTTCCAGTACCTGAAAGGGGCTACAGGAAAGCTGGGGAGGGGCTGTTTCCAAGGGCTTGGAGTGGTAGGAGCAGGGGGAATGGTTTCCAGCTGGAANGAATCAGCTGTGAGCGTTAGGAAATGTCCAAACTCACAGCCCACAGTGCTTTGAGCAGAAGGCTGGATTCAGTTCCTTCCAGCCTCTCTGATTTCAGGATTCAGTGTAACTCAGTTATGGAATCGTTCTGTGTTACACCCTGTGCAAAAGGCAGATGGCTCAAACCAACCCTGATGCCTCCGGTTTGCGTCACAGGGAAAAGTCTGTTTCCTTCAGATGAGAAAATGAAGGCTGGGTAAAGACCCCAAGAGCTCCCTGTGCTCTGCAAGAGTTCATCACATTACACAGAGCTGAGGACCAGGTTCCTGGGAAACCCTGGGCACCAGCTGGATTCACACAGTTCATAGAGCAGAATCAGAGACTCATAGGGTTGGAAGGGAGCTCCAAAGGGCATCCAGTCCAATGCCCCTGCACCAAGCTGGGCCAGCACCCACCACACCAGGTTGCCCAGAGCCCCAGTCAGCCTGAGCTTGAATGGCTCCAGGGATGGAGCAGCCTGGTCCAGGGCTCCCCCAGCCTCAGATCCCAGCCCTTGTTCCTCCTGTGCAGCCTCACTCTGCCCTTTTCGAGCTTTAAACCAGGACCCCTCGTCCTACTGAGAGCCTTCCCCAGCCCTCTGACAGCCCTTTGCAGTGACAGGAAGGTCACTATAAGGTCCCTTCAGAACCTTCTCCCCTTCAGGCTGAACAGCCCCCCCAGCACAGCCACCAGCAGCTCCCACAGCTCCCTTCTGCACTTTGCACCCAATAAAAACCCAAGGCTGAGAAAAAATGTTCAGCCCTACTAAGATAAATAACGCTGCTGACGCGAGTACAGGGAGTCCCGAGCCTCCAGATCAGACAAACACTCTAACAAAGACTCTGACAAAGGCTGTGAAGCATCTGCTGCTCTATTTATTTTTTTTTTGCAGGGGATGGAACTGCCTGAACTCTGAGAAACAAAAGCAGCGTGTGCCCCACCTAGGGACATCTGCTCACCATGCACTGCTGCTTTGCAAATCCAGCCTCAAACGTCCCAAGAAGGTTCAATCAGTCCTGCACTGGGACAGGAGATCTGGCCACCGCAGCTCCAGCACAGCAGGATGATCAGGAGTCAGCAACGGGCCCTGGTGGCCAAGAAGGCCAGTGGCAACCTGGGGTGGATTAGAAGGGGGGTGGTTAGTTGATTGGGAGAGGTTCTCCTTCCCCTCTACCCTCCCCTGCTGAGACCACATCCGATCCCTAAGGATTCTGTGATTCTGCAACAAGAGATGCTAAAGGCTGGAGGCAGCACTAAGCCGAGGGTTGAGTTCAAGACTGTGGAGAGCATCATAATGAGAAAGTCCCCAAGAGCCACTGTTGGGTCTCCCACACAGCATTCCCAGCCGGGAAAAATCACACTTAGTTCTTTGAAGAAACCCTGTGATCCCTTCGTCTGGCCCCAAACACCGATGAGAAAGTGAGAAATGGCCCGATGGAAGCCAAAGCGTGGCCATCGGACTGGCAACAGGCTGTAGGATGGCAGCTTCAAACCCATCAAAGGGAAGAATTTCACTGCTGAAGACCCGTGTGGAACGACCCCAAATAGAAATGGAAGATGTGTTTTGCCAGGAGTTTTCCTTAATTTTTTCCTACACTAAGAATTATCAGGGAGCTGGATGAGCTCTAGTGCAAACAGATGCTGTTCTCATAGTTAGTTACCTTCCTTTAGTCTCGAAAGGAGCATCCATCCACCCCTCTGTTGTCTCTGCACTTCTCCCAAGCTGAAAGAAACAGAGGTAGGACCCCCGAGCCTGTTCCAGGGGCTCCATCATCAAGTCACCATGAAAGATGCTGCTAGCAATGGATTGCATGAAAACACAAGAATTAACTGAAGTTGAACAAGTGACTGGGAAGTTTTCCTTGTGATTTCCAACCTCATGGATATTTTGATCAGAATCTAAATAAGACTAAATGCGATCTTCCAGCATCCTATGGACACCCCTGTGGACACTGAGGATGCTCATTCATCCTTCCTCACAGCCTCCTGGGTTGGTTTGTCCAGAGGAAAACACTAAGTTGCCAAAACTAGGAAACCTCTGAGCCTGTCTGAGCCAGAGCCAGGAATCCTCAGCTGGGGCTGTGTGGTGGAGCACCCAGGATGTCACCCATCTGTTCCAGTTTCTTTGAGAGCTCCTTGTGAAAGGAGTAAAAGCAGCAGTTATAGAATCACTAGGGATTGGAAGGGACCTCAAAAGATCATCTAGTCCAATCACAGCAGCATCACTCAGACCAAGTCCAGGTGGGTTTCAGATGTCTCCAGAGAAGGAGACTCCACAAACCCCCTGGGCAGCCCGCTCCAGTGCCCTGTCACCCTCACTGCCATGGGCAGTGACCTCTCATCAGACCAAGCTGTCCAGAGCCCCATCCAACCTGGCCTTGTACACTTCCAGGGATGAAGCAGCCACAACCTCCATGGGCAACCTGTTCCAGGGCCTCAGCCCCCTCACAGGGAGGAATTCCTTCCTAAGATCTCATCTCAATCTCCCCTCTTTTCACTTGAAACCACTCCCCTTGTCCTAGCACTAGAGTTCCTTGGAAAAAGTCCCTCTCCAGCATCTCTGTAGCCCCTCCAGGTACCGGAAGGCTGCTATAAGGTCCCCCCCTTGGAGCCTTTTCTTCTCTAGGCTGAACAATCCCAGCTCCTTCAGCTGGTCATACTAAACTACTTCTATTACTATTTACCAGTGGATAAAGGGTCCCTTACTTGGAGATTCTTGAAACACACTGAGTAAATTCAGAAGCCTCCTGGAGGAATCTTGTAGCCCACGGCTGCTTTGGCTAAAGGGGACCTCATCAACCATCGCTGTTGATTCTCACAAACAGGAAATCTTTTACACGCGAACGAGGAAGTCTGAGGTCTGTCCCAAACAAAAGGCACCAGCTTCCAGGCTTCTGGTGGGGTTTTATTTTCCCAAAACGATCAATCAGCAGGCACGGACGGCTGCTTTTTACTGACTTCTTGCTTCAATTTACTCGACCCGAAGGGAAAAAGAGCAACAAAAGCTGTGATCAGAACACAGGGGTTCGTCCGGGCTCAGGGCCAGCTGGGGCGGCTCTCCCCACAGGCCCTCAGCTTTCTCAGGACACTCAATAGCTCTGATCTGTAGATAAAGGATAGATAGCTGTGTGATACAGACACAATCTCCTGTGCCAACCACAGAGCACAGGGAACAGGACGATACACTCTGGCCACAGCCAGCGACTCCAGAGCACAGGCAAACAATAGGGTGAAGATGGAAACGACTTGTGGAGTTGGGGTTTTAGATCTAAGGGGAAATGCCAACGGTCAACCTCTTTGCTAGAGCATCCACATGCTTCCCGTCAAGCCGTGGGGACTGCGTGTGCAGAACAGCCTCAAGAAGGTACTTACCCTGCTGCGTCTTTCCCGCTTCCTCCCAGGAGAAAGCCTGAAAGCCATTCGCCTGATGGACTTTACTCAAGGTTTAGAGGAAGGTTCCCCAACGTCCTTCAAGCGTAGACCACGTAGTTGTGGAGCTTCAGAGGTTCATGGGCTCTCTGATAAGACAGGCTCTGTCAGTGCCAGAGATCCTGATCTGAGACCTGTGCAGTGATGAGCATTCAAGAGCAGAAAGTGTGTGCAGAGTTCCTGGCTGCGATCCCATCGTCTCCTTGATGGCCTTCAGTGCACCTCGAAATCAATAAAAGCTTTACTACTGGAACCAGCATGTACAAACATCTCAGGTAATTAAGATCGTGATTGTTTTTTAAACTGCTTTTTTGATATCAAAAAGCCTGAACTGCAGAGCTTCAGGAGAGGAACAACTGTAGATCCTACTCTTGGATTAAACTCTCAATGTTGGAAGTGCACAAGTAACTCAAATGACACTGTGGGGTTAGCACACTCGCAAAGAGCAACCACTGTGAAGGCTCCAGCACTATCGCGAGGCAGCAAATATGACTGCAGCACCCAAGTGTCATCAGTTAATGCTGCACAAACAGCCCAGTAGCAGCTGGTAGCTATAGAAAAAGTTGGCTTCCTTTCCAGAGACTCTCTGCTTCTCCAAGCATCATCCTCGGGGATAGTGCTGAGTGCTAATCCCTGGTCACACAGCCCTTTAGCATCTTCAAGGGCCATAAACTAAGAACAATAGTTCATTTGCAGCTAAATATCAGCCCACTGGTTTTGGAAAGGTTCAAAACACTAACACAGCCAAGCTAGGGGCCACTCTTGATAGCCCAGCACAGTGGGGACCAGTTGGTCCAGTTGCTAACGCAACCAGAATCCCTTCCTTTGTTGGAAAATCTGGATGGTTCTAATGGCAGTGAGTGTCTCCCAGTCAGTGCCCGGCAGTGTCTCAGCACTACGGATGATGAAGAAAATAGGTGAGTGAACACTCAGCTGTGGGAGCAGCAGCAGGACGGTACCAGCACACCAAGACTGTACAGCCAGCACCCTCAGATCCTCCTTTCAAAGGTCCTGCTCCAAGAGCAAAACCTTCACATAGGTGAGGGATCACTGTGCTTCTCAAACAATCAGAGTCATTAACAGGCACCCAACAAGGGGCTCAGCTGAAAAAACACCCAACGTATCCTTTGTGAACCACACAAGGAGAAAATACAGCTCTCTAACAGTCTGAGCATCAGCAACTGGCATTACCCACAGAATCCCCGAGTGTTAGGGATCGGAAGGGACCTCCAAAGATCATCCAGTCCAATCCCCCAGCCACAGCAGGATCCCCTAGATCCAGTCGCACAGGAACAATCCAGGCAGGTTTTATATGTCTCCAGAGAAGGAGATGTCACCACCTCCCTGGGCAGCCCCTTCTGGGGCTCTGGCACCCTCAACAAGAAGTTGCTTCTCTTGATGTGGAACCTCCTCTGTTCCAGCTGACACCCGTTGCTCCTTGTCCAAGCATTGGGTGCCCCTGAGCAGAGCCTGGCTCCTTCCTCCTGACCCCTGCCCTTGCCATCTTGATCAACAGTCATGGAATCCCCCCTCAGACTCCTATTTTCCCAGCTCAAGAGCCCCAGGTTGCTCAGCCTTTCCTCAGCAGGAAGATGCTCCTCTCCATTATCTCTGTGGCTCTGCCCTGGACTCTCTCCAGCAGCTCTGTGCCTTTCTGAAACTGAGGGGCCCAGAACTGGCCACAACACTCCAGATGCAGTCTCAGGGCAGAGTAGAGGAGGAGATCCTCTCTCAATCTACTGACCACCCCCCTTCTACTCCATGCCAGACTGCCACTAGCCTTCTTTTCAGCAGCTCCATGAACTAACAACTGGATTCACTTGGTTTTAGTTTACTTCTAAACAGCAATTTATGAGCGCGTGCACATCTGAGCAAGAGCAACGCTGACCTCTTACTACTGGATGTTAGTCTCAGAGTCCTTACCCTTCTACTAAGGGAGAGTTTCACCTTTGACTTCCTACTTTTCAGCTCCAAGTGTTGCACCAACTAAAAGCAGGCAGTAGGATAAATCTGAAAGCCCAAGAGGGCACGTTATTCTCCACACGATCACGGAGAAGATTCTGGGAGACATCTCAAATTTGAGTGAAAACCCCATGTATTTTCTCAGAGCACTCTCATTCTTCCTTTCCTTTCTACCTCTCGGTGTTAGAACCTGACACACGCAGAGTGCTTCCCATGGCAGTGACACAGCATAGGAACCCCGGCTCCAGCAGGATTTACCTTGCTAAACTCACACTTGCAGTCTCTGCAATAGATCCATCCTCCAAGGACTGGCTGCTGTTGGCACTGACCTCTGGCTACTTGGATTCTTTCTAGAGAGGCACTGTGAGCTGCTCTGGGTATGACACTCTTCTCTCTGCAGGTGGTAGCAGAAAGTGAGCTGTAGGATGGCTTCAACTTTTCTCCCTTCTCAAAGAAACCTCCAGGCACAACTCGTGAAGGACAATGAGATCTAGGTGAACACAGGTCCCCCTCCCACCCGCAGCCCCAACACAGGCAACTGCTCCGATTCAGAGCTGCACTTTCAGCCAACCTCCTCCTTTTTTCCAGCCCGAGTTCTGTGAGATTACAGACGTAACAGGTTACACAAACACCATCGGAGGAAGCGACGGCCACCGGAGCTGCAGCATGTGACTCTTCCTTTAGCTGCAGGAAAGAATTTCCTTTGCTGGCAAATGGCAGCAGTTTCACTCTGCCGATGCAAACTGCTGTCTGCACCCCAGCAGCATCTGACTGAGGCCATGTAGACACAGTATTGCCTGGCTGGTCCTATGCATTAACTTACTGTTAACAGGCACCTTACCTTGAGCTTCTAAGTCTCTTCTATGCTGAAAGAGCTGGTTTTATCTCATAAAGCCTGTACTATGCTTGACCCAAAATGCTGACTGATAAATTACAGCGGCACAGCTCCATGCTTACGCTCAGAATAACTGAGTAGTTTACTTCATTCAGTGATTAGAGAGACATTAGATCTTTTCCCCTGATGTTACTAACCTCCAGAGGGATTCTCCAGGGTAGGTAGGAAGGGATTCCAAGTTCTAGGTCCTCACTGATCTCATTCCAGATCAAAAAGACACCGTGCAAAACCTGTGGGAACAGCTGAATGAAGGTGGTTTAGCGCAGTTTTTCTTTAGGGTTAGGAGGAAGAAGGGAAGGTCTCGCTCTGACACATAAAGGGTCACCATCTAAAGGATTAAACAGCCTAAAAATCAGAGCAAAACATTCTTAAAATATAAAGCAAAAGGTAGAAGAGTGTCTTGGTACTCAGAGTACTACACTGACCTGCACCAGGCTGACTCACTCACGTACGCTCCAACCTTTTAGATGGCTAAATCACGGAATCACAGTGTTAGGGATGTGAAGGGACCTTGAAAGATCATCCAAGTCCAACCCCCCTGCCACAGCAGGATCCCCTAGATCCAGGGGCACAGAACAGGCTAGGCGGGTTTGAAACAGCTCCAGAGAAGGAGATTCCACAACCCCCGTGGGCAGTTCCTTTCAGGGCTCTGTCACCCTCACAGGGAAGAAGCTTCTTCTCAATGGGTTTAAGCTCACTGAAAGCAGTTCTGAAACTTCAGCACAGCCATGAAAAAATTATCTGACAAGGAGCAACACTTCATCTGCATCCACAGTATTTAATTTGTTTGAATAATATAGTTACAGATAAACGGGTTCACTCCATATACAATTACCGATACCTTTTTTAATACAGCTCATATTCCGGGACATCGACACTCATTTTATTTACAAGGTATTTATGTACATTAACATCTTTCTAAAGTCAGTGCATTGTCAATAAGGTTTTATACAATAATTTACAAAGTGAACGTAGTTAAGAGTTAACTTAATAAATTTACTGCTAATTCATGAATTAATTTAATTTAAAAAAAAAAGAAATTAATTACAACCGACGTAACAAACACAGAAGATCAAATAACATTAGTAGATTGTGCTACCTGCTTAAATAAAACATTTTAAAGTAAATCAGTTGAAAATCTCTCACTTTTCATGGAGTTCTGCGAAGGGAGGAGGAGAAAAACATGTGTTGAAAAAGCTTCTAACCTAGAAATTCGTGTTTTGCTTCTCTGGAGTCTCAAAGATGAGACTGCTTTCAAGATAAAAGAGCATTTAGGAAAGGGAGCAATATTTCACAGGTAAGACAATACTTAGTTTGGATCCCACCCGCACAACCTCCAGCAAAGGCAGGGAGGTTTTTTTGCCTGGGTAAAGCCAGCGAGATCAGCTGATAGAATTTCTGAAGCGGAGAAAACTCAGACCTTTGTGGCAACGATCAGCTTCCCGGTAGGTCTGGCATTCTCCTAAAGCACATCAAAATGAAAACCCAAACACTCCCTCCAGAGACCCACTGTGTTAGGATCCGTTTGTGTTTGTGAAGAGAAGCTGGAAGATGATGGGATAAAATTCCTAAGCTTCTTCGACACAGCTGACGAAGAAAAAGGCTATAAAGAAGAGTGAAACTGCTCTCCAGTCGGCTACGCAACCCGTTAACACTGAAAACGTTCGAAGAAATGCCTACACCAGAAAATAACCGGCTTCTCCCAGTCTCTGCTAAGACTCAGCCAATGCTTTCCTCTGTGCAAGAAGCCCGCTGACTTCCAAGAGCATTGCCAGGGCACAGAAAGCAGCTCTGGTTCAATCACAAGCATCTGAGTAACCTGCTGCAAAAACCAGAGAAAATTTGAAAAGGCAACCAAATTTGGGAAAAAGAACAACACCACCAACAGAAACTGCAGTAAATGATGAGATCAATAGGAAAACCAACCCATCCGTGAGTGCTACGACAGCTACCTGACAGCCACAGCTCTGTATGTGTCTGAAGTAACACAGTGGAAAATTCACAGCCATTCACTCCAGAGCCCTTACGACAACAGAAACAAACGATGTTTTTGAATTTAATTTTTACCATTGGTTTCAAAGTGCAAATGTAAAAAGCAACAGCAGTCATGGAACACACAAGCTGGAGCATCTTTCCTTCCAAAAGCTGGCAACGTCGTGTGCAATGTGCACGTTTTTTAAGACACCGCGCGTGTAACCACAAGCTACGCTTCTCTTCCAACCTGAAGCTTCTTCTCGAGGGCATCTCACGAGCGTGAGACAGCTCTCTCTCACTCTTCAGGAGGAAAAGCCATTCCTGAACCACGTTGAGCTGCACAGCCAACGCGTGGAGAAACACAATCATCATAAACCATTCCAGTGCAGAAATGAATCTCTTCTCAAAATGATGAATCGGTTGTGCTCCCAACACAGAGAAAGCAAGCAACTGACACACGTTAGCGGAGGCAAAACTGGAGCCTTCTCTCGATGATAATTCGTTAAGTTTGTGTTCTTTCTGGTCTCTTGCTTTCCCTGTTTTGCCAATAAAATGCAATAAAACTGCAGGAAAAAGGAGGTAGCAATATCATGTTGTCCAAGGACAACACTACACATTTTTTTTCCCCATTATCTTAAACCTAAAGAGAGCCGTTAGGGGGGTCGTCAGAACAGTTGGTAAACTCTAGACTACTTTGTTTAGCTCTTATTTGGACTATTTCGTTCAGCTCTTATTTGGTCCTAGTCGGCTTTTCTCAAACCATTTGATTTAAAGGCCAACGGCAGTCTCAGCCTGATGTTTGGAGCATGTAGTGAGCTAACAGAACAAAAAGATACTATCTTCACATGAACTGCTATTGAATTAGGGTTTGCGTTTTGTGCTTTCAGATCACGGGGTAACAACAACTACACGTAGGTTATCTGCTGCAGTGACGTTTTCACCCAAGGGTGTTATCCCTCACGTTCTCCAAACGGCCCACGGGAGATGTCCTGCTCACTGTAAGACACAGTACTTCTTGTAATCGGACTCAAAATCCTCGTCCATGCTGCTCGTGTCTGCCATCTTTTTGCCGTCTATCTTTGGCAGAAATTGTGCATAGTCTACCCCCTGCTGCTCGTAGAAAAGAATGTAGGCAGAGTCGGTATCGATTTCGTCGGGGTGTAACTCCTGAGAAGAGAGAAAAGGCTGCTCTGAAATACCCGATGGGACAATTGTCTCACTGTCACCGAACCTAAACTACAGGCGGTTGCCCTAGAAACAGTGTTTTTAACTGGCTGTTTACAAGCACAATCATCACGTTTGCTGGCTCTCTTACTATGGTTACCAGCTCCCACCTTCTATGTGAAACGGACGCATTTCACAGCGATAAATGTCAAGGCTTCAAAATGACAGCGTTTAATTCTTCAGTGATTGACGACAGAACTGCTGGAATCAGCAGAAAATATTCTTAGACTTCAATTTTTTAGTAATTTTCCCATCTCTGTACAAAAATAACCCTCCTTTCCTTAACCAGGGTATCAGCCTATGGACAGATATGAACTTGGGAAAAGTCTCATGTACCATTTCGCTTAACAAGCTTAACATTTCTCTGCTGCAACTCTGGAGATGGTTATGATTTTCAAGAACACTTAAGAGTCAGGGTAAAACTTCTGGAGCTCTAGGGAACCCCCAGGTTTGCTAGAGGAAGAAATGATTTACCTTACAGCTACTGTCGTTGTAGCAGTACCACTTGTTGTTTGGGTTTTTGGCATAAGTGACGTAATGACCCCCTCCCATGATTCCTGAATGGCACTGAAGAGAAGGAAGAAGGACAAAGCCGGATCAAGCATCAAACCACAGAGTAAATGATTAGCAAGTTCGTGATCTCTAAGTGAGTGGCAATGGCTCAGGGCAATCTGTACAGCTAGAGTTGAGCACCTTTACTAAGGCAGAAAAGCTTTATGGAGAGAGAAAGAACTTTTCAGTTCTTGATGGCACATTTATTTGGCTGACAATGATGAAAACAGTAACTGCACTCAGTCCACCAGTGACACAGAAGCCAGTTCAGCTGCATTACAGAATCATGGAGTGTTAGGTATTGGAAGAGACCTCGAAAGAGCATCCAGTCCAGTTCCCCTGCCACAGCAGGATCCCCTAGATCTAGTTACACAGGAACAGTCTAGGCAGGTTTGAAACATCTCCAGAGAAGGAGAATCCACGACCCCCCTGGGCAGCCCTTTCCAGGGCTCTGGCACCCCCGACTGTCAGGATATTTCTTCTCCTCTTGATATGGAACCTCCTCTGTTCCAGCTGACACCTGGTGCCCCTTGTCCTATCACTGGCTGCCCCTGAGCAGAGCCTGGCTCCTTCCTCCTGACACCTGCCCTTTTCATATTTGTAAACATTAATGAGGCCACCCCTCAGGCTCCTCTTTTCCAAGCTAAAGAGTCCCAACTCCTACATCCACTTACCGAAATTGCATATAGATTGTAAATCGGGTTCACACACACTTCTTCTCTTTGGTCATCTGTAATATCATCCTCGCTGTGGGTATCAAGCTGACCGTTGATGCTGCCGTTGCTGTACGCGCTCTGCTCACAGATGTATCCGTTGGCTAAAGTCCCCTCGTTGTCCTGAGCAGTGTATAGTTCACTCTGGCTCCCACCCAACATCTGTCCCCTAGTCAGGGCATCGCCTTGATCAGAAGTATATCTCTGCTCCTGGTCAGTACCGTTCTCTTTACTCACGTCCAAATTCTCTTTGCTACTCGACAGTTTGTTTTTCCCCAGCTGGGGTAGCCGCAGACGCCCTTTACCTCTTCCTAAAGTCCTTGGGCTACTATTTGGGCTACTGTTTTTACTTGAGGGGCAGCTGGTTCCACTTTTCCTCCCCAGAGATGGAGATGCTAAAACACAAAGCATCAACTATTAGGTAAAAACACAGTCTACACTGTATTTTGTTAATAACCACACATTACAAATGCTGAACTCTCATAGCCAGGAGCACACCCCTCACTCCTAATCCAGCCTGAACCCAGTATCTGTTGTCACTTCTCACTGCAAGGCTTCACTAAGCTTTCCAGGACAAACAGCAACAGAAATGAGTGACTCAAAACAAACGCAGTGCTTTGGCCAAAGAAACTAAGAGTTTGCTCCTGGTTTTTCTCTTCCCCTGCCAGCAGCAGCACCGACTGCAGTTGTCCCTAGTCAGGACCTACCTTTGACATTATTCAGGACAGAAGTGTTAAGGGAGGATGGACTTCTGTTCAGCGTCTCCCCTTCTCCCGGTGTGGAAGTGATCTGCACATCTGCTTTTCTCGGCTCCCCCATGAGAGCCCGTGGTTCGGGAAGGCTGTTGTCAACCTGGAGCATCAGCTGCTTTCGCTGAAGATGACTGGGATCCCTTTGTACCAAAAAGGCACTCGGATCAAAATTTTCTCTGGGAAATTTAACGATTTTCTGAGATTTTATCCAGCGGCCATTGACAAACTGAAATCTTTTCAGGTGGATGATCTAAGGAGAAACGTGTGAGAGAAAATGAAATGAGGGTGAATTCAGCACAGGGAGTCACTTTGCTGCTTATGAAAATGTTTGTTACAGGCTAAAAAATAACAGAGACAGCACTCCCTGTGATAATTTGGCTTTGGGCATCAAGGTGATAAAATACCCAACTAATATTCTCATGGAGAAATGAGGGAGAAGGTGGCTTCGACGCAGTGATCAGTGCTGTGTTTTGAATAACCTCCTGAAACTGAAAGGGACAAACGCAGGTGGTTACAGGCCCAGACAATGCTGAAGTGTGAATTCTGTTAGAACAGATGACACTGGATGCAAAACACCATCACTTCCTGCGAGGCATCGGGTAAAAAGACTCAAAAGCATTTGAGCTTTGTTTTATTTGCCTGCACTACAGAAAGGCATGAAGCCAACTAAGTCAGTGCCCCTCCTGGGACTGTGAATAAAAGCCAATCTTATTCTGAACAAGGAGACCACCCAGCAATTCCTATCGGTGATCAATGTACTTTGGGTTTGCTGTAGAAGAAAATTGTACAAGACCGTACCAAGATAGGGGGAAGTCTCCAAAGATCCAGTTTTTTGGTGGCCAAACAATGGGTCTTGCATTTGGAGCAGTAGTACATCTCATCCTCCCCCAGTTCTTCCTCACTGGTGAAGGCTCTAAGACAACTATCCAGGTTGATGGGCTCTGCTTGAGCTCGTCGGCTTTGTTCAACGCTTTCATGTTCTTCTACAATCTAAAGTGAGATAAAACTGCATCTGACTTGGAAACACACAGAATCACAGAGGGACTGGAAGGGACCTCGAAAGATCATCCAATCCTATCCCCCTGCTAGAGCAACATTCCCTAGATCCAGTCACACAGGACCAGTGCAGGTAGGTTTTAAACGTCTCCAGAGCAGGAGACTCCATAACCTTTTGTGTACAGGAAGGCTCACGGCATCACTCAAACAACATCATTTAGGACTAAAAACTAGATACATTCAGTTTTAGCAGAATTTGGTTTTAATTATGAAGCAGCAGACATAGAGTCCTGCACTGTCCTTGCTCTTGAGTTGTTCTAAGAGCTGTAAAGCCTAAGTTTACAGGTTCAACTGACAAGTATAAACAGCTAGTCTAGATTAACTCAGCTGTAGGTTTACCTGTGGGTACTTTTTGTAAGGCACTGAGGAAACAGGGTTAGCCACATGGGACTCCTGCGCTTAGAAAATGTATTGAGTTAACCTGTTTTGTAATAGGTTGTGGGGACTGGATCAAATACAACTCACAACAGACAGCAACCACACTGCTGTAGCTTCTTAAAAGCTTCCCTTCCACATTATGGCCGCATGAGAGGTCTAATTAAGATATTAATTTATCCATAATGCACTGTTGTATGAATACTGCCTCTAGATTAACAGAAAATGGACAAAAGCATCATCGATTGAGAAAGAAACAAAGGAACTGATGAAGTGGGCTGTTCTTGATAGCTGTTAGCAAACAACAAAGGGTTTGCACTGAAACGTTACCCGTTCTTGCGACGTCTGGTAGCGTAGATGCAGTGCTGTGGGATCCCAATCCACGGCAATGTAAGCGTTCCCAACGCAAGCTCTATCCTCTGTGCACTCGATTTTACAGCCACGACAAAACCTAAATCATCGAGTTAGACGTGGGAAGTAAATGTCTAATAACTTTTACATCCCTTCACACTCCAGTTCTCCTTGTTATTCTGTAGTATGTGCAGCCCCAAAGGTTCAGGCCTTGCCCTCAGAGTAAGAGAAAGGCATTTTTATAAAGCAGTAACCGTGTCAGTTTCTTGTTTTACTGCAAAACTTGAACAGAGATGAGAAACAGAAGCAGCTGGATGAGCTCAGCCAGCCTTCTGTTTGTAATGCTGACCGAGCCTAACTATGCCACCAAAAATTGACAGAGCTCTGTCTCCACAACTATTTTACAGCACAATAGGTCCCATAATTTATTGGATTTACATCTCTAAGTTTGGTTTTCTCTGAAACCCCCTTGAACCATCCAAACCCACACACGTGTCTGCATATATACACAGGGAATAGTGTAAAGGGTTAAAGAATTTGAATCATCTTATGCCTGTCTCCTAACAGTATGTTTCTCCTAACAGTTATGTTTCTGTGTCAGCAGAGCTTTCAGCTCTCCGAGTCATAAAAGCTACACTACAGCCTGAGTCTGCCATGTGAGAGCTTTGGTTAAATTAGGTTTGAGGTTCTCATTGTTCAATATTACCTCTAAGTCTGAAACCCATTACCATAAATTACATTTCTGCTGGAAAGAATCACTTCTTATACCCAAGAAAAGGACAACTTACCTGTACCAGGGACACCAAGCACAGGAATTTCCATCCTTCTGCACTACCCGCAGGGTGAAGGGATACTGGTAGCCCATGCTGTCATCACTGAAACAGAAGAGAAGGCAGCGTCAAACACCAGCACACTCATTCTGATTGCCAATTGCCTCCCTTCGCCAGGCTTGTGACGTTAAAAACCACATCACCCCCCCTCGAAATGAAATCCTTGGGTTAGATTAAGCCATTAAAACAAGACCTGCCTTTACATCACCTACATTTGCCAGAGAGAATTCATCATCAATCAACGGATGAGAATGAATCAACCAGAGTGGGTAAAACCAACCTGAAGTGCATCTAGAAGATTTTACCCCGTTTAACTCTATTAAAAAGGATTAGGAGCTATTTTTAATTATTGCCATTATGAAATCACAGGACTCTAAAATGAGCTTCTTACAAAAATAACCCACTAAATGGAAACTGCAGGCAGAAAGCCCAGGACACACAGACAATTGTTCCTCAAGCTGCTGACATTTCAAGCTTAATTAGCCATTAAAAACTGTATGTTCAACTGAAGTGTTAGGAGAAGTCAAAGCTGATGAGGAGGAGTATGGGTTTAGGTTTTGTAAGCAGGTCTAAGGCACTGAGATGCCTCACTCACCAGTCCTGTGCGTGATTACTGGCTTCCTGAGGAGGGAGAGGGCTGGCCAGCCTGGAAACCTGGATCCATACTGCATCGTACAGGTCTTTTTTTCGCGTGTGAACAGTGCAGGGAACAATGAGTGGCATCCCAAAGAGACTAGGGCGATTCTTCTGAGATGAAAGAAAATACAGCTCTGTCCGCATCTGCGAATAGGATGTAAGAGAATGACTCAGCTCTAAGTATGCACTAACTCACAGCGCTGTAATTGCTAGGATGCTGACCTGGTTACTTATTCCAGGCTTTGGCAATTAAAACAAACCACTAATTCTATGAGAAGTTATCCGTTTCAACACTTCTTTCCAGCGTTAAATATTGTTAACTGTTGATCACTGACTTGAAAACTCCTTTTATTTTGTTTAGACATTAGCTCACATCAAAGATAACTCGGTATTTCAACCACAGACAGTGTTTTCTAACCCCTACGATGTGTACTTCTTGTTTTTCTCACCATAAGGTGCTATTGCAAAGCAGACTCGTGCCTAACGATGGAATACCTGTCCCCAAATGACCTTCACGTTGATGGGAAACCTAAAGAAGACCCTATAGACTTAAACACAGGCTGTTCCAAGCAGACAACTAACCCTCATGGCTGCATCTCCCATTTAGGGGAAAGATTGAACACATTGATTTAATGACACTGGGAAAGAGCAAAGAGCTACTGCCTTGCTTAAGTTTTACACAATTAACCCTTTCCATTGAGAAGACTCCTGGAACAGCTTCCACAAATAACTTTTAATGGTTTTTAAGCTGTGTAACTAGTAGTTTGTACTGGCTCAAAAGCTTTGCAGGCATCACCTATGAGATTCTGTGAAATCTGAGTGAAGATAAGAGGAACAGCACCGGTTAGTGAACATTACCCGAGAGAACAAAGTAAAGAAAGCCTCATGTGAAGATACAGTGAAGAGGGACGTGAAATGCTCTCCTAGCCACATGCACCAGGCTCTGAATGTCAACAGACTCTGAAGCCTGGACCCAGCACACATGGAATGTGGGGCTATCTGAAGTGTTGTCACCCAGCTTTGACATTTAGAGTTCAACACAGATGCTCTGACAAAGAGTAGCTTGTGCTAACGACCCAGGCATGCACTGTACATCTTCACCCTGTTCCCATGTAAGAAATAAGGCTTTTCCACATAATGGGAAAGAAATGCATTTCTAGTAGCTCCTCTAATTAGATTTATTTCCGCTCAAAGAATCTGGAACATTTAATCAGGGAGTTGGTGAACACCCGTGTATGCATCTCAGCACTAAGGAACTGGGAAGCGTGCCAGTACCAGTGAAAGGAAAGCACACCAAGCTGAAGGCACTCTGATTTAAGTTCACAGGAGTTAAGAAATACAAATTAATTCATCACATGGGCATTAAACAAAACTCCTTGCTGTCTTTCTCCTCCAGTGTGTGTTATGTGAACAGTGTGTAACCCACGCTGAATCTACTCACCATCTTCCTGTGGACTGCGATGATATATCCCGTACAGGGACTATCGGCAAGCGAGGGCACGTGTCCGTTGACAGCCCAGTTGGCCAGGTTCCGCTCTGTTCCACATGGCACTACAGTATTTGGCATCCCATTTGGAATTAGGGTTGGTTTGGGAAGGTCTCCATTCATCATTATATTGGGTGTTCCATTAGCTGATGGCCCAGTTGAGACATCTGTAGAGACAGACATTCTCAATTCTCTCCAGTTACCAGAACTCGTTACCTAGATTTAGTCCTTTCCTTTCTGTTCAATGCACCTCCCTGCTGAGGAAAGGCTGAGGGAGCTGGGTCTCTCTTGAGCTTGGAGGAGGCTGAGGGGGGACTTCATTCCTGTCTATAAATCTGTGAGGGGTGGGTGTCAGGAGGATGGAGCCAGGTTCTGCTCAAGGGCATCTGGGGACAGGACAAGGGGCACTGGGTGCCAGCTGGAACAGAGGAGGTTCCCTCTCAATCTCAGCAGGACCTTCTTCCTACCCAGGGAGGGTCCTGGAGCACTGGAAGGGGCTGCCCAAGGGGGTTTGTGGAGTCTCCTTCTCTGCAGACGTTCCAGACCCGCCTGGTTGTGTTCCTGTGCCACTTGGTCTGGGTGATCCTGCTGTGGCAGGGGGATTGGAGTGGATGATCTTTCCAGGTCTCTTCCAACCCCCAAGGATTCTATGATCTCCTTATTTGATGACAACTCTGCAAGATAAGTCTTGGCTTTTGTGTGCTCTAACAGGGGTGTTTGCAACCCACATTTCTTCAGGACCTGAGTACTGGTTATTTTAAATGACACAGGAAAAGTAATAAGCTTTTATTTTACCTGTCTGCACAGGACTTGATGCTGATGTAGGGGATCCTGGAATTGGGATTTCAAACGCACACAAAAACCCACTCACTGATAACCGAACTTTCTGGTTGTCTTGAGGAAAGTTCTGGAAAAAAAAAAGGTGGGGGGGATAGTTTGAGAGGTATTCACTTCTATCTATCTGACTCCAAATGGGGTTTGTTCTAATTTCACAGTGTTAAGCTGCCAGCGTATCGCTCTCCTCCCATCTGCTTTCTTAACACCTTCTAGATGGTAAAAGGTGACCCAACACACACATTCCTTTGCAGTGCCTGCAGCAAGTGTGGCTGGAAAGCAGTCTGGCTGAGAAGGACTTGGGGGTTCTAATTGACAGCAGCTGAACAGGAGCCATCAGTGTGCCTAGGTGGCCAAGAAGGCCAACGGCATCCTGGCTTCTATTAGAAACTGTGGGATCAGCCGGAGGAGGGAGGTGATTGTCCCCCTGTACTCAGCACTAGTAAGGCCACACATTGAGTACTGTGTCCAGTTTTGGGTACCTCAGTACAAGAGAGACATTGAGGAGCTGGAGTGAGTGCAGATGAGGGTAATAAAGCTGCTTAAGAGTTTAGAGAAGTCATCTGATGAGGAGCAACTGAAGGAGCCAGGACTGTTTAGTTTGAGGAAGAGGAGGCTGTACCTCTTTACAAGAGGTTTACTTGGGTTGCTTGCTTGGATTTTAGATGTAGTTAAAGCAAGGCAAACAACAGTGTAAGAACACAGTTGACAGAGAAACAGAACTAAGGTGATCTTTTATCACCCATTTAGTTCTTACACACTTCTTGAAAGCAAATCTTCATGTCAGAAAGAACAAACAAGCAAACAATGAAAACACAAGGGCTCTGTTGCAGCAATGATGAATTATGTGTAATACTTACCTTTATATTGGAGCTGTGCACTTCTGCAAGCAGAATCTGCTCTGGCTTTAGCCCACAGAGCTCACTTAACTGCTTCTTCAAACCGGTGTATTTTTCATCCATGTTCAATCGCAGGCCATATCGAATGGGAGTGGTACCATCTAGTTTAATTACTTTGAAAGGGAAACCAAAGCCACTGGTCAGCAAACCTGAGAGCAATACATTCCAGCTACTTACTTACTAGAAATTATTTCTTTTCCCCAGTGAATTTTTTTTCCTCCCCAGTTCATTTTCAAGGCCTGCAGACGAATGTCACAAAACCTCTTGCTGCCAAGGCAGTAAAAAAGGGTTTCAAAATCTGTTTCAGTTCCTTATCATCTTTCCTTTTGCCTCTTTTCCAACAATACACAGGTTCTCCATAGTATGGATCATGAGCTACACAGTATTCTTTGTTAGCATGCAGCTCTCAGCCCTTCTTTCTCACCCCAAACAGATTCAGGACAACCTGCACAATGTGGTGAACTGAAGAAACCTCCTCAGAGCCTCCATTTTCACAGAATCACAAGAGGGTGAGGGATGGGAAGGGGCCTTGAAAGATCACCAGTCCAATCTCCCTGCCATAGCATTAACCCCTAGATCCAGTGGCACAGGAACAGGCCAGGCGGATTTGAACAGGAGACTCCTTCCTGGGCAACCCCTGCCAGGGGTCTGGCAACCTCACCAGGAAGAAGTTTCTTCTCATTTTGATGTGGAACCTCCTCCGTTCCAGCTGACACCCAGTGCCCCTTGTCCTAGCACTGGGTGCCCCTGAGCAGAGCCTAGCTCCCTCCTCCTTACCCCTGCCCTTTACATCTTGATCAACAGTCATGGGGTCACCCCTTAGGCTCCCCCAACACAGACAAGGCGAAACTCAAGACAGAGTCCCAGAACCAGAAAGTGAGAAGCAGGAGGGGGAGGATTTGGAAGGGAGCAGTGGAGGGGTAGAAACTTTCTCCAAACATTTTCCTTGTTTTTGAGTTAAATCCTTCAGTCAAGACTGAAAGTGGGCCACCTAAGCTCTGCTTTTGAAGGTCTTATTTCACTTGTAACTCCATTATCCTATCCTAGCACAAGTACTACCACGACATTTGGCTGTTTGATAGCTGCTCTACATACACAGCTTGTACTGTAGCACTAACAAGTTTATCAGGAGTGAAACACTGCTGCTCACCTGTAATTTCTAGGTGCATGTAGCTATCCATTGGCAAAGGTAAGGATAGAAAATTGAAAGGGTCAAACCTAACGCTTATATGTCCACAAGTTTTACATTTCACTTGTGACTTCAGCTGCCCATGAAATAAGTCTACAACGATCGATCTGTTTCTTCTCAGATGGTTTTCCCAGGCCTAAAAATGAAGTAAAAAACAAACCAAGACAAAGTTAGAGACTGAAGCCTGCTCACTTGAACTTCAAGAAGTGGGGTATTGCTGGAAGACCCCCAAGTTTTATTGCCCTATGGAGTTATTCCCATGGAAGTTGTTTATTACTTTCTAACGAAGTACTTTATTAGAACATGAGTAAAGTTATTTCAATTAACAAGACAATTAAGGGGTGACATCATTTGAAGCACTTCTGAAAGCAGCATCAGGTATCTTGAAGTGTTTTGATACTTCTACATTCTGAGCTGTTCAGAATGATTGTGAAGTATCATCTTTACAGTTTTACAAGAATACTTACAACCCATTTTCAGCCCGAAAGCAAAGTGGTTAGATCGATAATTTAAGGAATAAAGTTCCAAAAGATGGCACACTCCTATTGCCACAGCCTCATCATAGATTCACAAAAGGGTTCAGGTTGGAAGGGACCTTAAAGATCATCTAGTTCCAACCCCCCTGCCATGAGCAGGAGCATCCCACACCAGACCAGGGTGCTCAAGGCTCCAGCCAATCTGGCCTTAAACGCTTTCAGGGAGAAGGTAGCCTCCCTGGCAACCTGGTCCACTGTCTCAGCACCGTCACTGTGAAGAATTTTCTCCCGACTTCCAGTCTAAATCTCCCCTCTTCCAGCTGGAAACCATTCCCCCTGCTCCTACCACTCCAAGCCCTTGGGAACAGCCCCTCCCCAGCTTTCCTGCAGCCCCCTTCTGGTACTGGAAGGCCACTCTAAGATTTCCCCAGAGTCCTCTTCTCCAGGCTGAACAGTCCCAACTCTCTCAGCCCCTTTCCATAGGAGAGGTGCTCCAGCCCTCCACTCATGCTCATGGCCCTCCTCTGGACACGTTCCAACAGTTCAGTATCTTTTCTGTGTTGGGGTCTGCAGACCTGGACACTGTACTCCAGATGAGGTCTCACAACAGCCTGGCAGGTTAGTACTGTAAGGAAGAAGGTCCAGCAAACAGACCCTAAACCCAAGAATTTTAACCCATACCTCTGCTGCAACTTCCCAGTCTGGTCTCCCATCACTGTCTTTCAGTTCTACGTATGGCTTATCATGAACTCTGTTCAAATCCTCATGAAGACCATCCAAAAGAAAAGCCAGAAGCTCTTGTGAGTCTTGCTGCTGAAAACCATTAAATCTTGGAGCGTATTTTGCTATGGTCCACTAGGAAAAAAAAAAAGCCAGGCATTTATTTAGCATCAGGTAAAAAAAGTTGTAGTAATAAATCAAGCTATTGAAGACAAGCTGTCAACGAGCACAAGTTCAGCTGCCAGGAGTTAAAGCTAACACCTCACTCTTTCAGAACAGAGGACTGCTTGCAGGCAAGTGCATCATCCTTTGCCCCTAACAGGGGCTGTAAAAGCCACCTCTTGCACCTCAACCAGGTAGTTCTCTGACCTTACAACCACCCAACAATGACTGTATTCCAGACAAAGCTGCTCAAGTCCTGAGCACCAGGGTAGGTGAACCCTGCACTCCTCCAGATGTGCACCTTACCCTTGCACAGCCCCATCCCTAACACCTGCCCTAGATTCCTTAGAGGCAAGAAAGCAAATTCCATGACCACTCTGTCATGTATGTGGGGACTGACTGACCAGGTTCTGGTTACTGGCTTCACATTCTAACACGTGATATATCTGTCCGGGTTTCCTTCCATTTCTCTAGGGGAAATGCTGATTTGAGTGCCAGAACCACTACCACACAGGTAGCATCAGGAAACTGCATTAAAGGACTCCGCTCCTCAAAGAAATCCTTGCTTTCTATACTTTTAAATAACACACCTCACAGCTTTACCTACCCGCAGCTTTAACGGTGCTATATTCTTCTGAGTTCCACTCCACAGCTCCTGAACCAAGTCCCCGTAGCACTTGGCCATGTGTCCTTTCATTCCTATCGGATTTGTCCTAGAAATCATGAAGTAATTAACAGCACATTCAAATTTAAATAAAGTTCACGCACAGGGCTACAGAAGGCAGAGCAAATGCTTCTTGCTGGACTGTTTTAACTCCCCCAGAAAAAATAGGTTCTATTGTCAAGCATCTAACCTGTTATATAACCCAGCACAGCTAGTGGTTAGTAGCAAACTTAAAAGGATTTATTCATACTGTCTGCTTTTGAAAGCTGAAAGTCACTTTAACGAGATGCCAGACAGAACACTACCTGTTAAGTTCATAAAGATGTCTTCCTGAGATGAAATAGCGTGTGAGAGGCTGCGTGTTACTGACACACTGGATACTGGAGTTCATGAAGCATGTGTTACCCAGATTGCTCAACCCGGTAGCACCCTTTTCAGTAGGAACTGAGAAAAAGAAAACATAATATTATAGCAGCTGGGAAAGGTTCAGAAGGGGGTGCCAGCAACACGAAGAGCACAATCTCTGTGTAGTAACCAATTCAGTTTAACCTGCTGACAACTACAAGGCTACAACTAACACAGATGCAACAGAGAAACAGCCAGGTCAAACTATCTGCTCTCTTAGGTCTACTTAATGGACACATGGAGGGGTTTTGTTGGATCCAATGCACCACAGACAGCAGCAGTACAATGCACACAAACTATTTCCAGGTAAATAATGATGGTACTGACATTTCTGGATTAATTGATTACGATTTTAACTACTCCTCACCCTACAAAAACCCCAGACAAGAAGCACAAAATCCCTGTGTTTCATGTTCCATTGCTATTGCTGCATTCAAATACCTACACATTTATCAGCTTATACATCCAACCCTCCCATATTTCCTGCAGCTAAGTTAATAAAACAAAAGGAGCAAGCAAAGCAGCACAGGCAGAAAAAAACCCCCTCTTCAAATATTAAGAGCACTTACATTAAAAAGCAATGTTTCAAAATAGCATAAACCTCTCAGATTTGTCTTCTCATTGTAATTCAGCTACTGTGCTGAAACACTTACCTTTATGTCTGTCTATTTTACTGCTGTTTGCTATGAAAGACATCTCTTCTGGCCAGCTCATGTCTTTGTTTCGAACTAGAAAGAGATACGATAGAAGGATCTTTTGTTACCCCACAGCTCTTACACAGCTCAAGAGGTTTAATTAAAGTTTTCCAACCTTTAATTGAGATTAGAAATTTGCTTAGTTATTAGTTTTGCTGGTTTTCATTTCAACGTTTCCAGATGTTATTGGAAATCGTTCCGTTCCTGGCAGCATTCCTACCATGCCAGGAACAACCTTAGACAGACAGCTATTTCCACATAACTTCGCCTTCTGAAAAGATTTCAAAAGCGTGGGCAGTGGGTTTAGTTGGGGCAATTACAGAACCACACAACCTTACTACAGACAATTGATTAACCTCTATTATATACTGGAATAAAACTGCTCACTTTTAGCAGGCAAACCATTTATAGCCCCTTCTCGTACCTTCTATTACTAAATGCTGCTCATCTTGAATTTTAAGATACTCCAGTCTGTGATCCTCATCATCCAACAAAGTAAGATAGTTCTGTAGGAGAAAAAAAAACACATTTCATATAGTTATTGCTTCTAGATTTAAAATTCTCCGTGGATATTTTAATCTCAAAGCAATGAGATACAAACAGCATTAGCAATTCCTTCACAAAAACGAGAGCACCGGCTTCCTACCTACGTTCACTAAATACAGTAGTTCACTGATTTCTAGGAGCAGCTAGTCCAATGCTTTAACTTTATGTGGTATTTCCTTAATGATTTATTTGGAGGAATACACACGGCCCAAAGCTGCCAGGGGAAGGTTAGGATGGATGTTAGGAAGCCCTTTCCTCACAGAAAGGGTGCTCAGAGACTGGAATGGACTTCCCAGGGCAGTGGTGGAGTCCTCATGTCTGGAGGTGTTGAAGGACAGCCTGGCTGTGGCTCTTAGAGCCCTGGTCTGGCTGATACAGTGATGTTAGGTCACTGGCTGCACTGGATGAGCTCAGAGGGCTTTGCCAGCCTCAGTAATTCTGTGATTCTGCTTATTCATTGTGATTTGCTCACATATACATTTCAAAACGATTCTGGATGGCTGTCGCCTTCTCTGTCAACAGCATCACTTAGGTGAATGAAAGAACATACTTACTGCCACTTCAGAGTTTCTATAAAACTTCCTATCAAGTGTTTTAACAGCTCAGCCAAACGCCAGGTTTTAAATAGAACACAGGGTAACTAGAAGTTTATCTGGCTACGAGGAAAAGAGCAGATGAAGTTTTCTGGGTCATTAACACTGCCTGGGGCGCACAAAAATCTCTAGGATACAAGCGAGGAGAGCTTTCCAGCCTGGGCAGTTAAACTATAAAAGAAAAACTCACATCCACTGGGTATTTTCATCCTGTGCACATGTATTTCACAGTCTGTAGTCAAGACTAAGATGTACTCTATCCAACAGCTGGGTGAAAAGAAAAAGACAAGCGAAGAAGACTGCCATTACCTCGCTGTTGTACAACCAGAGGCGCATATCTTCTTCTTTTATACGTAGCCTCTGGGAGAGATACTCATGGATCTCCTTAATGGTCTGCATGCGACTGAAGCAGCCGGTGTAAGCCAACACTCTTTTCAGAGGAGCGTTCGGTGAAGGTACATTCCCTAGATTCACAACCATAAGAAAAGGGCAAGAGATCACGTCTACACCCACAGACCGACAAAAATCAGATCGATAACAACTAACAGGCTACACACACTAGGAGTCCTCTTTGTCAGGAAGAAATACGCAGCTCCACTGCTTTTGTTTATGTAGAAAATAATGAGGTAGATTGAAATCTAGTTGTGACCAACCCTAGGGGCCAACAAACCTGCTATCGCAAAGCAGATAAAATTACCTTCGTACCAAAACCTATTTGAAAATTGCTCACCTAAGATTCTCATATGAAAGAAATAATTTAAAAGAAGTTGTAAAAGACTGGACCGGTCTCTCTTTTCTTAAAGAGACAGAGCATCGGAGAGGATGGCAGTTGTCTGAATAAAGGGCTTCAAAATCTCATGAAGATTTGCTTTTTGAGACAACGTGGTAAATAAAAATTAAGGTAAAAAAGAAACTGAGACTTGAGTGTTCTAGGCAACAGCTCAACTGTGAGGATAGAGCCAGCCCAGCAGTTTCACAAGAACAGTAACTCCTAAGATCTGAATTCCTCAAAACATACTCCGTGCTGATGCTCAGGATCTTCACCGGAGTTTCTCAACAACCTCACGTTTGCAACACAAATTAGTTCCATTGGTAGAGGCTGTTGCTCTTTTTTATAACAAAGAGCTCATCTTGAAATAAAACATGAGCACAAAGATGAGACCAAGCTTTCTAGCTTGAAACCAAGACATTACAAGCTTTCTAGTTTGAGCTGCTTTAGTTTGAACATCAGAAGTTCCTCAGTCCTGAGAGAGGGGGGGCTCTTTCTACAGCCAGAGCCAAGCAACTGCACTGCTTAAGTAACCAAAACACTAGCAGTATGAAATAAACAGCACTGTAGGAAAAGACACAGTATTATAGCAACGTGACTACAGACTACAACCATACCGTAATCACCTTAGAATTCAGCAAAGCATCCGTTTTGCTTCAGTCTACCAAGCACCGCACTCTATTCTCATTGTTGTGTTTTAAAGAAAAGGCTTTTCTTTTCTGAGATTAGGGATCAGAGGATTAGTGGTAAGATTACAGCAAGAAAGCATCTTTGAAAACTCAAAATGATTAATAACTGATTGGATAAATAAATTAGTGCAGAGCAAAGTCATTTCAAATCAAGATCAAAATTTAGCACATGAGAGGATCAGCTTTATTTGAATTTGGTCACTTTAGGATGTCCAAACAAAGCAATTTCCATTGTATTAGGTCAAGCAGGAGAAATTAATTTGGGTAGCAGGCAGTTTCTGTAGCGGAACATGATCAGGCAGGCAGCTGCTATCTACATGTTAAGTTTTAGATTCTGCCCAAGCAGTGAGAAACAGCATCCACACGAGACTTTAAATCACAGGCTAAGTGGCAAGGCTAAAGGATTCAATTTTCAGTAGTCAGGTGAGTCTGCCTCTGGACATAAGTTACTGTGGATGTTTGAACAGGGGCATGTGAACATCAGGTACTTCTTCAGACCTTGTGTGCAAGGCTTTCTACTGAGTTGCCTCTCTGAACTGCATTGCTTGCAGTCTCCATATTCCAGTAATTCAATCACTTTCTAATGAGTATTAAATCATCAGTGGCATTAAAGCCTAGCTGCTCAACTAACTCCGAACCAGTCACCTGGACGGAGATCTTACATCCGCCCCAATGCACAGACAAATCTATTCCATGACTATAAAACCAGCTACCAACAGGATGGCTCAGACCTGCCCTCCTCAGCTGGTGAGCTGGTGCAGCGCTCATTCCTCGCTTCCAACTCCTCAATCTACTTGTGGTGACTACGTGACTTAACTGACTCTACTGAAAATATTCCCTCACGCCTCTTCCTTCCCAAAGGAGATGGGGGGAAAGGCTTTAAATCTTTACCAAAGGCTGATTGTGCCTCACAGTTGATTAGCTGGTGCACAAGCACAGTGGCAGCAAGCTGCAGCTCTCGCTCTCTTAGAAACTGCGCGCTTGGGTTCTTGCTGCATTCTTAAGTTACCTCTAGGTAAATGCTGAGGAAACATTCTCAGGCTCATCATACCCATATTCACCCAGATGTTTGACTGCTGCGTTCGAGTGGCAGGCTGCTGTCTCAGGAAGAGCAGGTACCGGGGAAATAACTCGAGTTCAGGCACATTTGTTTTGCTGTTTTTGATCACCTAATAAAGACATTTAAAACATTTTATTTTAGAGCCCCAACAGGAACAGAGAGGGGTGATTAAAGCAGAGGGTTAACAAAAATCAACTTTGTTTAACTAGGGGATGAGAAATCCTCTCAACTTTTTATGCGGTCTTCAGCACATATCTACAAGAATAATAGCTGGCTGATTCCTGAACAGTTTTTAAAGCTTATTAGGTGCAGCCTGTCAGAAGGAAACACCTTATTTAGCTCAGCTTCCCGTACAACGTCCCTGTAATTCCTGAAGTACTCGTGAATCCTCAATGAAGCTCATTAATTCTACCCAGAACCTCATGCATTCCACTCAGCAGATACCTTCAAAGTCTCACAAGTCCTGAGAAGCCCCACATGTGCCGATGAAGAAACCTGCTGGAAACGACCTGAAGAACAGACTCAAACGTCGTGCTGTTGGCTATCATTATGTTGACAGAAAAAGGCTGCTATCAGCTCCGAGTGTGACCTGCAGCTTTGTGGACCATTTCCACGCAGATTTTGCTATCTAACCCCTCCCCAATGCAGACACCCATGAGTAGCAGGAGTGTTCCCTACTTCTGTGGCTGTGGAAAGCAGAGGAAAGCATTCAGCTGAAGCTGAGAAGCAATACAATCCATCGAAGTGCCACAGTATTCAAGTTCAGGTATAGCTAAATCAGTCGTGACAGCATTTTTGGGAAAAAACCCACACAGAACCATGAAGATGATGAAGAGAGTGGAACGTCTGCTTGATGAGGAAAGGCTGAGAGAGCTGGGGCTCTTGTGCTTGGAAAAAGGAGACTGAGGGGGGAACCTGGTGACTGTTGATCAATATGGAAAGAGAGGGGGTCAGGAGGAAGGAGTCAGGCTCTGCTCAGGGGCAACCAGTGCTAGGACAAGGGGCACTGGCTGTCAGCTGGAACAGAGGAGGTTCCACATCAAGAGGAGAAGAAACTTCTTCCCAATGAGGGTGCTAGAGCCCTAGAAGAGGGTGCCCAAGGGGGTGGTGGAGTTGCCTTCTCTGGAGATGTTCAAGACCCACCTGGATTGTGCAGCTGGATCTAGAGGATTGGACTGGATGATCATTCGGGGTCAATTCCAACCTCTAACACTCTGTGATAATAAGCCCTGCTATAGGGTGAGAGAGTGTGGCTGTAGGTGGAATCAAATGGTCTTCAGGAAGTCAAGTGTCCAGATAATTGAGTTTCAGTATCTTCATTAATTATGGTCAGAACAGCTATGCTTCATCCATATACTATCTAGATGGTTTTGCTGCAGACAGGATATCCAAACTAGGATTATCCTCCTCTTAGTAAGACATCTCTTTTCTAGTGACCCTAGCACCGAATTCTCAAGCACATTAGTCTGTGTATAAAGAAACGTGGCCTTTTCTCTATCATGAAAGGTGTTTGTTTCCATGGAGAACGTGTGGGAGCAGGCTAACAGGAGCCAGCGATTTTTCACTACAATAATTGCCAACACTCTGGCTAACGGACCAAACCGTCACAAATCATGCAGCTAATTCTCTCCCATTTGTGACACCGACCACCTAAACTCTGATGCTACCATCAAAAATACCCCCTCCTTTCCCTTCATGGGTAGCTCCTGTGAGAGACTGGCTCAGAATAAACCAGCCTGCAAACAGACTGTGGAGAACGTGCACAAAGTTGCCAGTGTTTCCAAGAGCACAGGCTAAATTACCTCCATTTTTCTTGCCTCCACCACCAACCTACTTTGTTATGAATTCACCATTAATGATTCAAGGCATGCCAGCTTTAGTTCTGAACGATTATGATCTGTTAATCGGTTTGCAATCTTACACAGAGAGAGAGAGAGAAAGGGAGAGATAGCTCAATAAATTCTGAGGAAATTATGTGATTCAGCAATGGCTACTGCTATATAATTACCGCTTCTCTTTCAGAACTACTGTTGCTGTTTTAACTGCCGTCAGAAAAACCCACCTCATTGGGAGAACACGGGCTAATTATCAGTGCACTCGGCCACCTCCATTTATCATACAGCACTCGCACGTCTGGAAATGATATCCTGCAACATTCCGCAGCGTCCTCCAAATTAATTTTTCATTTAGGATATTATAGCTTTCATCTAGAAAATGCTGGGGTTACTTCCAACAAATCGGATCTCCAAGGTTTTCCTTCCTTTTTCTTTTACCCAACACAAGTACAAGTATCCCCTTGGCTTTGATAGGTTCTTGTTAATTAGTTCCTTTTATTACAAGGTTTTAAGTGACTACAGGCAGTTAAATAATTGCTGATATTAAAATGCAGCAGTACTGATTTGTAAGTACAGGTTTTATTGCACAATGGCAGCACTTACATTGTTTGTCAAACTCTTTCACAACTTTATGGTGATTCACTGGCTTTTCTGCTTACATGAAAATTAACTACATAAGAATTATTTGCTGACAAATGAGTTTTTTATATGTTTGGAGGGACTGATTCCGTGCTGAAGAATGAGAACGATCATCCCTTGCCTCACTAGGACAATTTTAACTCCTCGTTATTAAAAATAAAGGCAATTATTGTAGCACAAGAAGAAGAACAACATGAGCTGGTGCTCACACGACTAAAACATGTATCTGCAACCACTGAACCCAAAGGGCAGCAGTTGTTACCCTCCACCACTTCAGGAAATTGTCGGAGAGAAGAAATGTGTTTTCAAGGCTGCAGGTGTCCCAGTTTTAACTTGATCGGTTTTGTAGACCTGTTGAAAATGTATTTTAGCTTTTGAAGATGAGCATCTTGAAGCTGAGTCTTTTAAACTGATCTCGGATTTGCCTGCTTTAGTCATCATGGCCCATTGAGCAGCGTTTCTGCCCTGGGGTTTGTGCTATGAGCCATCCTCTACTTTCTACCCACTTCTGTCCATGTCAGAGACTGTTTTCTCTAGCGTGCTCTTCACCACTTGGCATTTAGGCTATCCACCTCAGATGAAGCCAGAGACCCATTAAGTTATTCACGTTCTCTTGGTGGTTATGACAAGTAAACAGTTCTATAATCACAACTTACCGGCCTGGGCAAGGACAGGTTTGCTCCATACCAATGGTAAAGTGCTCTCCAAACTGGTTCTGGTACCATTACGTAGTCCTTTCCTTCAATCAACTGTGGAGATCGCTTTAATCTTCCACCCTCCATTGTTAGTGATGCAGCCTTTAAATAAAGGGAGATTTTATCAAATCTCAAGTGGAAAAAATCATACACAGCTACGATTTTGGTTCAGCACTACTAAACACTCCCTAATTAATAAAAACCTCTTTCTTTTACTTTTTTTATATAATTCTATAGGAATTAGTAATTTAGAATTCAGCCACTAACTGAAAATGCCAACACATTACAAGCTGTGCTACGAGTAGGCTAAAAGGTACCCTCTCTATACCCACAGAACTCACTAGCATTTACCTTCACTGGCTCTTGCGTTACAAGGGGTTGGTTATCAATAGCTCCTGGTTTCTGAGGGTTAAGCTGCAGCAGAGCACTCCCATTGGCTCCAAGGAAACACTGGTTGTTGTTGTCTGAAGTGTTGTGCTGCCTAGCAAAGCACACATCTGTCCCTGGTGTGCCAGGGTAGAGAGAATCTGTAACGAGATACAAGAAACGCAAATAAAAACCTCCATCTCAGTTCATGACTCTACAAACCATAAATGATTGAGTTAAACTCTCGAATCTTTGCTTGTTTTGTTTGATTTCTATAAAAGGTCATTGAAGAAGTTTTCTATCCTTCATACCTCAGTGAAACACGCTGCTTTGCCCAGCTACAGAGCAAACAGTATGCTACTGGTGTCAGAAAGGGTACACAAGCGGGCATACAAGACCCAAATACCAAAGCAGATACTGCTTTAACAACAGTGTAACTAGGTTTGTGTGAGCAGACAGGCTTAGCATCTGTTTGTTGCTTCAGATGTCCATCCAAAACTGAATACGTTTTCAGTATTCAGTTAAAAAATAAGGCCTTAATGAAGGCCTTACTTTTCTTTCCCTTGAAAAGACAAGTGTTTTTATTTTATAGAACCACCTCTGGTTATGCAAAACACTAAATCCACACTTCAGGTTAAAAAAAATGAACCTTTAACCTAAAACTCCTATCCCTTCCTGCCTTTCCTCTATCTCTGCCAACCCTCACCCCAAAACATGGTCACAGTAGTTTATATACTGTATTATTCACTGGAAGAGGTAATGTTAAAATCAAGTCACACTGTCTAGATTTTAAAATACCAGATCCAACGTTCAGTTGTCTTGTAAGAAAAGACCCATCACCACACATTCTCACATGAACAGACTGGAAACCACTCCTATAACCTCTTTTTTCACAAGGATGGCTCCTGGAATCTGCACAAACACATCTAGATCGCACGCCTTGTGAAACTCTAAGCATTTATTTTCTGCTTCTTTCCTCTTTGTAGTGTCTGACCTGCATCTATTGCATGACAGTACAACACCAACTCAGTGTGAGCCAGAACTAACTGAATGTGAAGGGGGATGGTGGAAAATCCACTCAGAAAATATATGATAAGATGGAAACTATCTTGAAATCAACTGTGGACACTAATGACAGCACAAAAGATTAATTACTCGGTGGTTTATCCACCACAGACTGAAAAAACCCCAGGAATTCAGCGGTGCCCACAGGCAGGCCACTCTGACAGCCGAAGCTGTTATCTTTTCACCTGGAGGAATCCATGCAGTATATGTAGTTTTCTCAAAACCTGCTCTACATTAAACCTCCAAGGAAATAAGATGTTATGCTTACTGCTGCTAGTAGTCTCTGAGGCTTCTGATGCAGTAGAAATATTATCTGAAAACTTTTCTTCTGTGGCACTGAAGTAATTAAGACCTCCCACTTTGTCTTCTCCCTTTTCTGAAGTACTGGCAGCAGCAGCTACGAGTGAATTCTTACCTCCACTCAAGACAGATGAAGGCTCTATCACAACAGGGTTTGCATCCTAAAATTGGTAGGCAAGTGAGAAAATTAAGTATAGGGCGATATCAGAGACATTTAACATCAGCCAAACCAACCAGCAGACTTCACAGCTATGTGATCACTTCTGTCTGTCACAGTGAGCTTTGTCGAAAGCTGTGGGGGTTTTTTAATATCTATTGAAGAAAAAGCTACAGAAACAGCTTGAATGATTGTGAAATAGCAGCATTATTTTCTTTATACATAAAGAGACAACGTTTTCAACAGCTGTAATTACAGACTGTGTGCATCTGAAGTCTTCTCCTTGTTGAATTTCACACGGTCAAGTGAGAAGAGCAAGAAGCAGCACAAAAAACCCTACTGAAACTGGCCACGTTTTAGTGTTCTCTAACTTTGTTTTGAAACCGAGTCCTTTGTTTCCTCTGGAAAAACAGCATTGCAGAGGCTACCTGGCTGAAATGGAAGCAAAATAAAGGTGGAGAACAAAATCTGCATCCTCCAAAAGCATCTGCTCAGTACAGCTACAGTCTAAGGAGAATCCTACTCTATTTACAGCACCAATCACAACATGAAATGCCAGTAAATGCGGAAAACAAAGTACAAAGGGAACTAACTGGGCCTTAAGAGAGGAAAAAAGAAAACCCACGCAATGAACATCGCTGTGACAACACAGAGGGCGTTTCCTGGCTTGTGTTCTCCCCTGTTTATCACTCCACGAAGCATCGCGTTTTGTCTAATAACGAGACTGCAATAGAGCTAAAAGGATAAAAAAGACGACTGTTGGAGTTACAGCAGCCATTTATGGAGCTTCAGGGAAACTCTTGAGTGTTGTCTCTGCTCGAGAGGCAGGCAGGGTGACTAATGGCGTGGTGCTATTACGCCAAGGTTTAGGGGTGATGTGCACATCTCCGTGCTTGCACGATCACAAGGATCACGTTCCCTACTACCTGAGGCTTTTAAGCCATCATTTGTCCAATTCCTGAGCACAAAGAATAACTGTAATTACATGGTGAGTTAATGCATGTTAGTACGTTGTATTTATACAGCGACTCAAGCACTTACATGATTCCCTATCGCTACAGAAACCTCTGTGGAGAGAGTTTTATTTCACTTGTGTAACCTGCAAAGAATAGTTAGCTCTGCTTCTGTTGGACTGTAATAAATTTATTTCTATTAAATATGCTTTCTTCTGAAAAACCCCTTAGTGATCTATCACCTGGGATATTTCATTTGAGGATATTAAACAGCACCTGAAAGATTTTAGTAGGATTCCTTTGATCACCAGCAGGTACTGGATTGCTTTTCATCATTATAAATCAAATTATCGGTATCAAAAAACTCCATTTCCTCCTTTACTTGCCAACAGAAAATGCATAGGGTGTTATTCGTGGCCTGAGCGAAGCCAAAACCAAACCAGGCAGCGCTATTAGCTAATGAATCGAAAGATTTCAGGGAAGTACTACTGTGAGAACATGGTTTTCATTCAAAAAATATTTTGACATGCAGGAATGATGAAACAAAGAGAGAGAGATGACAGTTTAATGAAGTTACAGGGAAAAGCTCTCCATGTGAAAATGATTCAGCAAACAATTCTTTTCCTCTAAAGGAGAGGAGATGCTTCATTTCAAGCATTACTGGTTAAGCAGCTATTTGCTCCACAGTCTTTTTTCATCGACACAAACGCAAAGCAATTGCTTATTGGGATTGCATTACGATTATACTTACATATTTGACATACTCCTTCCACTGCTGCCACCACGGCATAGCAATAAGGAACCAGTTGTGCCCTGGCTGGAGGCCATACCTGCTTTCTCTTTCTAACCAGCCTCTGCACACAAAGAGTGAACGATGGGGATTATTAGTTGGATCAGCGAAACGCTGAAGTATTCGAGGGGGATTCTGAAACCCATGAAAGGTTCTGAGCGGAACACGCACCTAATGATCTGTCCTTCCTCTTCTGGAGTGGCAGGTCGTAGCCCTAAAACTATATGACACACCTGGGGGAAAAGAAGAGATTGTTATTAAAAACTACATCTCTGTGAAACAAGCATTAAGTGAACCGAAGAACAACTCTAATGGGACTTCCCCAAAGATGCTTTTTAATTATGCAGCAAGATTCCCTATAAATGAGTAAGTATCTTCAGATACAAGTATTTGGAGCTCTGAGATTCACCACTGTTCCCACTGTTCAGATGAAGATGCCAAGGGTGTCAAATGCCCCTAAGTAAGGTGAACTGAAGAGGAACAATCATGTTCAGACTACAGTACCTGATGCAGATGAGATATCAAAGAGTTAAGTTGTCAACATGCGGCCTAGAGAGGGAATGAGGACCTGGGAGAATGCAAGCAGCTGCAAGAGGACAAGCTAAAACTATCAAACCGAAAAGAAATGTAGAACTAGGGTGGGGTTTATTCCACAGCAGTCTCAGATAGTGATTATTCTACTCCTCTCTTCCTAGAAAACCCATCCTGCTTTTGGCTGCAGCAAGAGCTCTAGCTTGTTTCTCCCAGCAGCTCCCAGCCACAGGGCACATGGCAGGGAGCGATGAGCAAAGGGAACAGACTCTGCAGGAGCCTTTGTTTCCTATTGCAGGGAGGAGGGTCAGCTGTCTCCTCTCCGAGACTGCTTTCAAATTGGTTGCTACTCATAACATGATTTATAGTCTTTTCCTTATGTCTCTTTTGAGGCCATCAATTTGCATCTCAGCTGGAGATTTCTAATGACTGGGGAGATATCTTATTTAGATTTATATTACAGTGTTCGAGACCATTTCACATTTGGAATAAAACAAAGGCCATTAGCTGCTAGGAAGCTACAGATTTTCCGCACACACAACACAGCTGGCTCTGATAGTTCTTTTGAAACTCCTGTAACACTGTGCCAGTATCAGATTCTCCATAAAAACTAACCCCGCTGCAAACAAACCAATTTGTTGACAAGCTGTCCGAGACGCTCCGCTCAGCTTTCCTGTCTGCACATGAGACTCACAAGCTCCCGGAGCTTCAAACAGATGCCCAGACAGATCAATGGCAGACTGTCCCGTGTGAGCTCGCTGTTGAGCCTGCAGCATCAGACCAGGCTGCCTCATATGAAAAAAGTCATCAAAGGAAATAAAACCCCCAAAATAAAATTGCAGCAAGGGCCAGAGTTAAAAATGACTGTAAATGAGACCTCCAGCAGGCGATGCCTAACAGGGGCGATGTGCAATCATCAGGATAAAGGTACGAAATGCTCAGTCATTTCTGATTTACCGCACAGACATTTATTCGTCTATCAAGTTATGATGACCTATCTGAAGCTAGACAGTCCCAGAATAAAGAGCCCTTGCCCTTCTCGAGAAGGCTGTGATGTAAGCAAAACCTGAGGCACTTCGAGATAAGGAGGATTTGCAGAACTTTCAGATTTTATTCTTCTCTGCTGCGGTGGAGCTGCTGGCCTCAAAAAACTCTCAACTCGGTCGTTCTGATGTTCTTGAAAAAGTAGCGTTCAAAATACAATCTGTGAAGGAGTCTCAGCTCATGAACAGGAGCACTGTTTGTGCTGTTTAAGCCACCTCTCACACTAATGATTTTTTTCAAAACCACAGTTTCTCTCTGATCAAATATTTTTCTGCTACAATCTGACCCTGTGACTGATTAAGCCTTGCTGGTAAGAGGAGAAAGAACCCACTGGTTCTGCCCAGGACTCCCTGGAAGGAGTCAAGACTGTCAAACAGGGCTGGAGGTGAATGTTAAATTAGGGCAAAGCTTCAAGGTTCCTTTAGGATGATTATTATTTAAACTCCAAGTATCAACCTCTGTGGAAAATGGATAAGGAAGAAACGGCAGCGAATGGAAATGCTCTTAGGGGGTTATTTTCTGTACAAAGTGAGCTACAGCTAAAATATGACTGAGTTAGGGATTTATAAAAATCCAATTGAAGCTCAATTAAAACCAAAGTCAGTACACACTTAATCCCCAGCTTCTGCACCACGATAGTGCTATATCATCACAGCTTTGAGGAGTGCTTCATTAAGAAAAGCAGTGAAAGGTTCCTTAAACAGCCTTAACAGAAATGTGAAGTGGCTGTACGGAGCGAGCAGTGAGCGATACCTTCTCTCACTTCCTCTGTCAGTTCCTTGGCAAAGATTTGCAACAACAACTGTTTAAGAACAGCCTTTTTCTAGTGGAAACGAGAACTGCTGATACGCTTGAAATTTCATTTTATAAACAGCACACTACCTTCACTTGAACAAATTATGTTCTAGGTATCTCCACGCACCGAGAAGAATAATAATCAAATGGAGAATCATTCTGTCAAGGTAATAAGGTAACGCACGACTGCAAAACCACCTAACTTACTGCAACAGCCAGCTGTAAGCACGTTGGCACAAATGCTGATGCTGCATTTCGTGGCCACACAGAAAGTTCCTGAGTTAATCACCATAATGAGGTTTAATTTTCCTCTAAACCTACCTGAAAAAGGAGATTTAAAAACTCATTGGCAAGAGCACTCTTCACACTCCATATCTGATAGTCCTCCAGCGTGAGGTGTCCGAGCTTAGATAAAGGGAGAGAAGCAACAACCATCAAATCACCAGCCTACTTCTACTACAATACTCGTTAAAAGCATTGTACAGGCAGGGCACAGCCAGTGCTGGGGTACAAATCAGCATCCACACACTGATAATAAAATGTGATCCAAGAAAAGAAGAAAACCCCAGTGTTAGCAACGTTTATTCAACCTGGCAAACCACAAAGCTGTGAGAGTACAGAGGACGAACTCTGCACAGTATGTCACCTTTGCTCCCTCTCTCCATCACTCAAGCTCTAGGCTTCATGCCCAGCTGCAGCAGTCACACCTTCTCACACCATGACACCAGCAGCACAAGTATGTGACTGGTCGTGCAGGATTATGTAATTACTGCACCATCAGCTCCTTCCAGCACTACAGTCATGATGCAGCTATGAAAGATACTCTGAAAACCGTCTTCTTTTTTAACTCTTGGTGGAAACCCCACTGCTATGCAGCACTCTTTTTAAAAGAGCAAACAATGAAAACCTGAAAGGATGGAAGAAAGAGCTCACCAAAGCTCTATTTTCCACTGCTTTGGTAATGAAACAACGGTAAGGAACTATTTTGCTAGAATACAAGCAGGCAAGACAACTATTCCAAGGAGTAATTAAGCATTTCTAAACAGTCTGTATAGTTCTTCTTAAATTATTTAGAGTTCTAAGACACTCTCCCTAATTAACGAAGCAAAGAATGAAGTAAGGGAAATAATTTCCCCTCTATTATTTGAAATGTCAGTGCCTCTCTCCAAACGGCAAGAATGTAATGAAACATTTACACAGAGCTCACTATAAGGCACCATATAAACTATTAAAGACTTTTTGCTGAGTGACACGGCAGTCAGGAGAGTTTCATGGTACTTAGTTTCATGGGTACTTAGGTCTGAAATAGTATTGTCATATATAGTTCACCGGTTGTATATAAGCATCACTCTCTACAACTACTGGAGGAGCAACTGAAGGAGCCGGGACTGTTTAGTTTGAGGAAGAGGAGGCTGAGGGGAGACCTCACCACTCTCTACAGCTACCTGAAAGGACATTGTAGAGAGGCTGATGCTGGTCTCCTCTTACAGGTCATTAGTGACAGAACCAGAGGGAAGGGCTTCAAACTGCAACAGGGGAGGGTTAGACTGGACATCAGGAAAAAATCCTCCATTGAAAGAGTGGTCAAGCATTGGAATAGGCTGCCCAGAGAGGTGGTTGAATCCCCATCCCTGGATGTGTTTGAGCCACTTAGATGTGGTATTAGGGGAGAGAGTTTAGGGGTGAACTTGTAGAGTAGGGTTAATGGTTGGACTCGATGATCCAAAGGGTTTTTTCCAACCTGAATGATTCTGTGATTACTGCAAATAAAGTAGTTTGATAATGATAATGCAGAAATTACTCTTGAAGTAAGATGATTCTGTTCCAGCACAGGAGGATAATGTGTTTACACACAGCATAAAATACAGAAAAGACTCACGCGCTGCCCATTTACTCATAAGACTGTTTTTCACATGAAAGAAAAAGAGCAGTTTCTCCAGAACAAGCATCATCTTTAAAACCGGTATTAATTATGCATAGAAAAGCCTTGCAGAGAGTCGGTGATTCAACTTCATCTGGTTATGCATTTCTGGTTTAGTTTCATATATAAAGATGCCTTACAAAATTCAAACGTGTTCTTTCATGCAACAACATGAAAACTGTAATGACTAACTGACATTTCTTGAGAGAGATTCTTCTATCACACAGAATCACAGAGTGTTAGGGATTGGAAGAGATCATCCAGTCTAACCCTCCTGTCAGAGATTCCCTACATCCAGTGGCACAGGAACAGTCCAGGCAGCTTTTAAACATCTCCAGAGAAGGAGACTCCACAACCTCTTTGGGCAGCCCATTCCATACTGACACATCTCTGCTCTAAAATGCAAGCAAGATTTTCCTTTCTTATAAACAAACTGCAGATACTGGGTTAGAAAACAAGAAGAGACTACAAAATTCTTACCTTTGTGGTATCGTGCATATTCAGAACATCATCTACAATTTCAGACAAATCCATGTCCAATTCCTTAAAAAAAAAAAATCAAAAGGATTTGAAAACAGAGTTAAATTGTCTCAGCAGCCTCCAGAGCTGCACGTGTTCAGAATAAAACTGTAAGAAATCCTGAAGATATCTCCCTGTAATTCACCACTGGGGGCTTCCACACAGTTGCACTTTTGTACCTAAGATTTCTTTACATGAACCAGCATCCATCACAGCTAAGTCATTCTGCTTTGGCTAACGGCAGGGCAGAGCTACGCAAGGGAAGTTACACCCAGCTATCAATGCTCCTTGGCTACGGCAGCTCGGGGAAGTCTGTGTTTTACTGAATCCACATTGAGGCAACACTCACATTCCTACTTTGGAAGGATAACTTTAGGAAAATGGAAGGAAATGAATATAACCCCCCAACTATAAAACTTACAGGTATTTTATCAGTACGGTTATCTTTCCAGACCTCCAAAAGTGCAACCACCATTTCTTTAAGTTCAGTGCGAGACAACACCCCATCGCGGTCGACATCAAAAACCTTGAAGCAAACTGAGGAAGAGAGGGGGAAAAAATAAAGGAAATTACTTTTCTGTGTTAGAAGTCCTCAGCAACTATTCTTTTCTTCCCCCTGCAGAATTGAAGGCTGTGGAGTCACAAGAACGTGATTTAGTGCTGACAGCTTTGATGAGGCAGGATGCATGTGTGGTGGTGAGGAAATGGAGCAGCTGTGTTTAATAAACTGAAATCGAGATTCCTGCGATTCTGGGCTGTGTTTTCTGATGTGACATAGCAGGGAACATATGTGCATCCAGAAATTTCCAGTGAGTGATTGCTTTTAAGTGGAAGCAATATGGTTTTGGAAAAGTATGGAACGAAGGTATATAAGAACCTTGCAGAGAGCCAGCTGAACACTGGACAGGGAAAAATGCCTGAAAATGCTATTTACCACAAGAGAATCAAAGGACATTTGGTTTCTGTTATACCTAATGAATAAATGTTTGGTCTTTCTATACTGAGATCCACACTTGTGCATCCTAACGCAGGACACCGCAACGTAACTTCTGCAATGGATTCTTTTTTCCCAAACAGATGAAGCTATGGATAAGTTATAAAATATAAAGCAGTAGGGTTTAATCATCCTTAACAAAAGGAAGCCTTGACATAAAAAATACCTTTACCTTTTAATTTGCAAAGTCTCTCACATTTTACACTTGTTCAGTAGAAAAGATTTCTCAAGCGGCGGAAACAACTAAACCCCACTGCTGCAACTGAAAAACTTCATTCTAGAGAAGAGTTAACGTTTCGCATACTTACACTTCTGTCTTTCTGCCAGGGGTCCCCTGCAACATGCTGAGAGCCCACAGGAAATTTCTTTAAAATCTATGTGATTGTCTCGGTTTTCGTCGAAAGCATTGAACAAACCTGCAAAGCACAAAAGCATCTCCTGTTACAGCATCCGCCCGGGACAGCTGATGGATGGCCTCACTCAGCATTTACAGCAAGGGTTAATGGTCAACGCTGCCATGATGTAGAAAACATTATGGTTATAACTAATCCTTACTAGGTGTAATGAAGAGAATTAATACACTACTAAGTGTATTTTAAAGGTGAATTAGCTCACTCATGTAAGGCTTGAACAAAGGCAAGGGTAGGATGGGAATCAGGAATTCTGAACAGCAGCCTACTTCTCAGGTCTTTCTTGCTGTACACAGAGCACATCTAGACCAGACAGGTCAGCACAAGGACCAAAACAGTCAAAGTACTGAGATGCCAAATGCTCTGGCTTTTCTGAAGTGCCTGACAGAAACTGCTATGAAAAAATCACTGCATACCATGAATTAGTCACCAGTCTGCACAGGGCTTAAGAGTCCTATTCATTCGGCACATATAACTTGTTTTTACCCCATAAAACACATTTTTTTAGCTATAAAGCTTTGGTTGCACTATCCACAGAAGACACATCAAATGACCACAACCATTCCAGTCTCCCCACAGCAGCTGTGCAGATTTATATCAGTAAGGAGATAAAAGGATAGGGGTATAAATCCCTATTGAATTGAACATGACTTCTGGTATTTTAACAGCCTCCATCCACTGCAGATGAATCTCCCATTTTCTGCTTACTGCTGCCACTTGTCAGTAAAGCTGACCATTTGGTGAGCAAGAACTGTCATTCTAGGACCACAGATAAAAACTAGCGTGGAAGTAGAATGCTACTCGCTGTCCTTATGTTGTGCAGTAAATGGCAATTAGACAACTGCAACCTCCGGTTATTACGAGAGAGTCTTCAACTTGAAAGACCAGCTCGGTTATTGCTGTCTGCATTGCAACACGCTCATCTCCTGAGCAAGTCCTCTGAACAAAACCTCCCTCAGCTCATCCTCCTAGAGAAGATGGGTTCACTGACCGCATGACACAGCTTGTGATTCGCACGCTGAACTGTCGCTGACCAGACAAACCCCACGTGTGTCAGGTTCAAAGTGGTCTGGTTTATCTCAGTCAGTGGCAGTGGAGAAACAGTCACTTCAGAAAAGGCGCTCTACGAAGATTTTTAAGTGACTACAGGGTCAATGATATGTGAAGTCTGACATGCTTCCTGACAATGGGTATGAATGCACCAGCCAGAGCATCTCTCCCCTTCATTCCAGATTTCTCAGCAAACAGAGAGTTCCTGAGCATCGTTTCTCAATTTCAAAGACTCCAAACTCCCTAGCTCGAAGGTCAGTGATTGAAGCATAATACACATTTTAAAAGAGGCTCACTTTCAAAGCCATCAAACATGCACATCGGTAGACCATCAGGTCTTGAGCACCACAGCAAGGTTAGACAATCCATACCTTCACTCAGCGACGGATGAATCGGAGGGGAAACTAAGGGGGCAAATGTTTCTAAATCGAAACGTCCAGTTCTTGATTGAGCTTTTAGCAGCCAGTAGCGTTTTTCGAGATCGATGATGTCGGATTCTTCCACTGTATAATCAACAAGAAAACCACAATAACTTGATACAGATGTTATCGAGTTCAGCCCCAAATAAAAAAGCAGCGGTATTTTGGCACAAAGAGAAATGATTTTAATTTTTTTATGCCCGACTCCTGTATATAAAAGCTAAAATTATGAGCTGTGCAGACAGAAAGGTTCAATTTTACCTTCTTTATCTACAGAATCACCTTACCTCTTCGCCACCTAAGAGTTCAGCAGCAATAAAACATCATTACAAGAGTTGAGAAATAGAGAAATGAAACTTTTCCCACTGCTCAAGGCTCTGACCTTCATTTCCACACATTTATTCTTGGTGAATTGAATAGGTAGATTCTGTTCAGTACCTTATTTTTCCCAATTATCAAGTATTTAAGTCCTTTAAAAAGGACAAAAAGTAACATCAAAAAAAATGTCCTGAAACCATTTAGACCATTGTCCTGCTTCTGTCAGCAGGCACCAGGAGCAGAGGCCAACAGCCATCTCCCTACAACCTCCCTTCACCAAGTTGTAGAGGGTAGTGAGGTCCCCGTGCTCAGCCTCCTCTTCTCCAAACTAACTCTGCCCAGCTCCCTCAGCTTCTCCTCATCTGACTGGTTCTCTAAACCCCTCCTGAGCTTGGTAGCTCTGCTCTGGACCTGTTCCAGCATCTGCATGACTTTCCTGTCATGAGGGGCTCAGAAGTGAACACAGGACTTGAGGCCTCACAAGGGCTGAGTCAAAGAGCACGAGACCTTCCCTTCTCCTGCTTCCAAAGCGTTATGTACCAACAGCAGCCTCCTCGTGTTTCATCCTTGATATTAAACACATAAAATATTAAGTTTCTGCTCCACAATACTTTTAACCTTTTTACAAATGCAACTGTGTCACAACACTGCTTTAGGTCAGTGCCAATTAATTGGTTCTCAAATAGATCTGTAATGACAAAGCTGTCTATATTAAGAACCACTACGTGTGATCCCATTCCCAGATGGTTCCGAGCCTTTAAATCCACGCCAGCTTTCTAATAGGTTTAACTTGAGCTATTTGGCCTGGTTTAGCCTGCAGAAACAATAATAATCCTGTAGGGCTTAAGAACAGAAGAGACCCAAAAAAGTTCTTATGTTCAATTGAAATGGTATTGATTTCTCTGCCTATTTCCGTCATTATGAGGAGTAATTTAATTAGAATAGGAACTCAGTTAACCTAAAATAATTACGCATGAGCTAGCATTAACTACCCAGCAGGCACACCCAGTAGGGCATCATCCATCAGGCAACACCTTACGGTCCTCGGCAGCACAAAGTTTGGAAAAAATTTAATGGAAGATTAATATCTCAAGTAGAGTTGGAGGAATGGAAGGAGTTTGCATCTTCCTGTAAAATATTCTCAAGCTATCTAAACGGGAAAGCAACACCAGAGAAAACGGGGTTGTGTTCTTATATAACTTCAGGTGGAACAGAGTTGACCTTCCTTCTTAAACTCAGGCCAGCTGCATCCTCCTCTCCTGCATCACTATGAGCTGCTGCACAGCGATACAGTGAGATAAGAGAACTGACCCAGAAGAAAGACTGAAGTGATTTCCTTCCTCCTCTCCCACTCCTTCCCAGCTGGATCAAACCCCTTACCTGGATCACCATCTGCTGGCTCTTGGCTGTGTTGTAATCACAGGATGGTTTGGGTTGGAAAAAACCTTCAAAGCTCATCCACTGCAACCCCCTGCAGTAAGCAGGGACATCTGCAACCAGAGCAGGTTGCTCAGAGCCCCAAAGTCCAACCTGATCTGGAATGGTTCCAGGGATAGGGCTTCTACCACTTCTCTGGGCAATCTAGACCAAGCAACAACAGTTACCAGTGTAAACAATTACTTCCCTAGATGTAGTCTGAATCTCCCTCTTTTAGTTTAAAACCATCGTCCTTTGTCCTGTCACAACAGCCCCTGCTAAACAGTGTCCCCAGTACATAAGGGAGCACCAATGTGATCACATAAAGCAAGGTTTTCTACAGGAAATCAAGAAAGAAAAGGAGTAGCTGTTCCTTTGAAGATCAGCACATAGAAATGTTCCAAGAAACGATGATTTAACGATGAACCTGCCCTTCAGCAGTCAACATATCAACAGATGAGAGGAAATCTACCAAATAAAATAACACTGTCCCTCAGGTTTGTGGCCTCCACAGGTATCAGGATGCTGCAGCACTGGTGAGAAAGAGCTCCCAAGGCCTGATGTTAGAACTAGAGCAGGTCTGCAGGAAATAAAACAAAAGGTCTAACTATGGACTTAAAAACAAAAGTACAGTAATAAATGAAAGGTAGGGGCTCTGTGTCATAGAGTGGCTTTAAGTACATGAAGAGATTCCCAGACTACTATAGCACCTAGACACTGCGCATAAAGGGCAAGTTTGCTCATCTTTGAGAAGAGTGGCAGAAACTCATTCGTGCTTATTTGCAAATGCAAAAGCATTATGCTAACTCGCTTGAGCGTGAGCATGTAAATCACTTGGTTCCCTTCTCATCTACCTGTGTGACTGGGCAGAATGACAAAAGTGCTCGTGGCACTTCACTCCTGAATCGATGCAATGCTAAGAATATTCAGAAAACCATACGGAAGCTGGGAGTAAATCTGCAGAAACCTGCTTTCACTGGCAGGTGCTTTATTTATCTTCTAGTAATTAAGAGCTGAAAGAGGTTCTCTGGCAAAATAAAACATTCTCAGCTACCTACAGCAGAAGCTAGCGGTAACTCCTTGTTTTTAAACGGTACTTCACAGTGCTGGCTCTACTGCTTTATTAGTTTCACCTCAGAAAAGAAAGGTTATCAGAAAGCATCTTATCTGCGTTTCTGTCAAGCACCGGTTGGGATTACGCGGTCATTTAAAAGACAAAGAATTGTCAAATAATTGTCTTCAGAAGAAAAGCTGATAAGAAGGAGCACAGCGCTAGGCTGATGTTACAGCCAAGGCAGCTCCAGGGTATTGATTTTCCACAGAAGAGCCAAATGTTTTAAAAATAAACCTGACAGAGTAGTAAATCATGGTCTCGGTACTGACTGGACTTTAGCTTGAATGCAAGGAAAAAAGTGACGAAATACTTTGCATTCATAGTAACTCTTGAATTGCAGCCCACTGCAATCGTTTCGCTTACATACAGAACACGAGGGCTGATTGGATTAAAGCACGCGCTGCTGCTAAAACAACAGCTCTTACATCATTTTTTTTTACTACCAGCAGCTATTTTTGTCTTCCCCATCACTTGTGCATTAGAAACCCAATAAAGCTTCAGATCTGTAAGATTAGGACTAGGTTTTCTTAGTTCAATTCTTTAAGAACAAGATGAGTATAACCAGAGGAATGATGACACCAGGAACACCTCATGCTCCAGTCTTCATGTTGTAAAGGAAGAGCAGGTAAAGATTTTCAGCAAAACATCACAGAGAAACCACAGATCTATTAACAATGAATTAGCACCAACTGCCTATGGTAACGCTCCAGCTAAAGGCAATAAAGGACATCCTTCATCTCACACCGCTCCCTTCTCAAACACTACACAGGTTAGCAAGTCACCAAGAACCTTCTGTCTTAGAAAAATGCTTAATTAAAGTCGTGATTTCATTTCAGGCACTATTGATTACAAGGCTTTATCCCAACTTATCCCAATTATTTCAATAGATTTCAAAATGTTGCTGTTTTACCCACCTATTGGTACAATCCTCTCTGGTTCGCAGCAGTAGAAGCATACCATATTCCCAACATTTTAACTGCAGCTTGGTTGGTTTGACTGTTCACCATGATCTCCTCCAGGCAAAACCCAGTGGCTGAGAGGGCTCCTCATCGCACCAACAGCTGCATCAGGAGCTGAGCCTGAACGACTCAAGTGCTTGTGACTAAATGCACTTGTGTGTCACTTTCTAATTAACACAGGGAAGACTCTGGGACCTGGGCACAGAGAGCTGCTTTGTAAGACACAAAATAGCCTGGGATCTAAGAGGATAAGAGAGTGGCAAGATGCAGATTAAGTGACACTGAGGCTGCTTCTTACTGGCCTGCTCTGCTGTAATACTTTCATCTTCTTTTTGTTCATTTTCTCCGATTGAAAAATAATCATAGAGGGGAATATTATAGCTTGAACCAGGATCCTTGTCCAAGCCTTCATCTAGCGGAGTATCATTGCCTGAAGATGGGAAGCCATGCAGCACAGGTATCAAACACTACAGCTCCTCTCAAGCACAAGTGCTCACACACTTGGAAGAAAGCAGCACACAGACCAGCACATAACAGAAGATGCTCCTCAAGCACCTTAAATAAACTCAAAAGTCTTCTAGAGGCTTTCCCTACTACATGAAGAGATAGTGTTTCACGAGCAGGTTCCACAAGTGAAGTAGGTGAGCTTCAGAACACGTATTTAATATCCAGAGAGCCTTTAATGTGAGCAAAGTTAAGTGATCACTTCATTTTACTTTCCCTCTACAGACTCACATCTTCGTCTTACTGTGATGCCGTGCAGGTTTCTAAACCCATCTCTGACAGAAGACATTACTTCCGCAGCGTTCAGTTCCCATTTTATACTGCTTCAAAAACTCACTCTTCTATTTCAACCGTGCTGTCTGGTTAGCCAGGGCTTCACTCACTCATTACGTTAAATTAGCGATAACTACATTCTACAATGTAATTATTACACTGATTACACAGTGTCTTACTGCATCTCACTACATAAGGACTGTCAGAAAACACAGGAGCTTCTGGATGAATTTTTTTGATGACAGAAGAGAGTCTCTTCAATTCAAAAGAGAATTAGGATGCTATTGAATAAGAACTCAGCGACTCAAGAAGCGGGTAACAAAGAAGTACAAATTACACAGTCTGTCAGTTTGAAACCAGTAACCCCTCTGATAAATGGGAGGCTTCTCTCCCCCATGGAAAAGGGCTGAAAGCCTGAGTGTGTGAGCCCATCACACGGCACTCAGACACAGCACACTGACTCATGTCTTAGGAAAGGAACCAGCACCTATGTGACATGTTCCCAGCAAAGGAAGGAAAGTGATGAGGTCTCACCTGGAGTCAGTATGACAGCAACATACCCCCAAGCCTGAGGTGGAACAGGGGATGGGACATCTGGCCTGAAACAGGCCTGAAACAGGCTCATTTTAGTCGGCAAAAAGGCCAAGAAATCAAAGTCTCCTGCATTTATACTCAGTGGCAGAAGAGACTCGTATCCCTGAAGCTGTTTTATGGGAACCAGTGTCCAAGAGGAACCTGAAGTTCCTTGGGTAAGTTTCAAGTGAAATGATTCATGATATTAAACATTTCTGTGCGACTTGGTCTGGGTGATTCTGCTATGGCAAGGGGACTGGACCAGATGATCTTTCAAGGTCCCTTCCAATCCCCTAATGATTCTATGACAGTGATGATTTAAGTGAAAGGGAACTAAACTGGATGTAAAGCAGTAAGAGTGTGCAACTTCCTCAAACTCTAAAATGTCATTTCTAATAAGATGTTGAGAAATGTAATTAAAGCCATATCTGCATCTCAAACTCCAACGTTATTTACAAATGAAAAATTAGAATTCCTTTATTTCCCTCAGAGGTTGGGCTCATTAAACAAATTTAAATGGAGCCACGGATGTTCTGCAATAAAATGTTCGCTGCTCGTTTCTAAATTAACATTAATAACCTCTCCTTTTTTTCATCACTGCGGTTTCTCATGTCCCTGACATCTCACTCACGGTATTCAAAAGAAGCACAGGGTGAGAGGAGGGGCTGAAGCTGGAGCCAGGAGAGGGCGTGCTGTGATCCAGCAGCCAGGTGAGAAATTCCTATATTGCACCAGAGTTTCACAGGGAAGTAAGCAGAAAACACTGTAGAACAGTTTAAACCTTTCACCCTTTCACTGCTCTGCTAACAGCACTTGTGTAGGTTTAGTGAACTTTGAGTTACCTCTTCATCCAAAAGCTTACTGTTCTCCTGGGCAAAGGTATCAAAAGCAGACCTTCATTTTTTAAACCTCAGATTGACTTGTCAGGCCCAAGCATTTATCCTTCCCTGAAATCACTTCCACGTGCTCAAGCACTTAAATTTTCCTTATTTTGCAACTGTTCTTCTAAGAATAAGAACAGCGCTGGTCCCTGGGGTTTTTTTCATATACTTCTCCTTCAGTCTCCTTAATTTTGGTTTTTTATTACAGCACTTCAGTCTTAATTTCTCTCATTCTTTGTTTAAAACAGAACAATTCTCCTATGACTACAGGTGGAAGAAAGACAGACTTTCTTCTTGATAGAAGAGCACAGGTGTGGGTTACCCCGAGTAGGGCATTATGCTCTTCATTCTGAAGAGCTCTTTCTAGAAGTCTTTACTCTTCACATCTGAAATAGCTGGGATTGCAGCCTAGGGCCTGGCTGCAGATGGTAACAGTAACAGGGGGGTTGTGGAGTCTCCTTCTCTGGAGATGTTCCAGATGTTCCTGTGTGACTTGGTCTGGGGGATCCTGCTGTGGCAGGGGGTTGGACTGGATGATCTTTTGAGGTCCCTTCTGATCCCTAATGTTTCTATGACAGGTACATCATAGCCCGGAAGAGTGAGAACAACATTGAATACAAAATAAAACCTATTAAAAATGTGGCTATTCAATTAGTGTTACTACAAACCTGAGCTCTGGAAATAAACTTTCTGCAACAAGCACTAGAGAAACCACTCAGGAAAAGTTCCATTTCAGAGCATGGTATCAAGTAATCAAGGTAAGCTCTGAGGTAACATCCAGAGGCCTGGGGCAAAGCTTTCTGTCAATACTCAAGGCAGAGGAGACCTGATGAGGCTGGAGGTATGGCACATCTCCATTTGCCCTGGCTTGAGCTATTTTTCCCAGGGCTGAAGCACAGAAAATTCAGAGGGGTTGTTCTGTTTTCAGCTTCCCACTTTCTCTGCCTTGCCTGACTAGACCTCAGGTAAATTTAGAGGTCCTTCTGTAACCCCTACATCTACTGCAGCCTCTCATGTAATGCAAATAAATTACCCTTGTATAAACTTCTAAGTTTATTATGCTTTTTCATTTCAGATAGCGCAAACTGAATTTTAATGCTCATATTTACAACCAAGAGAAAAAAACATTTGTTGCTTTATTCCAGTAACCCACTCGTTTAAGAGATTAAATGCCACACTGACACCAACAAAGAAAATCTATGAGAGTACATAAAACACAACCAGATTGCTTGAATCACTGACAGCACAACAACAAACATCCTCCTCCTAGGGACACTCCAGTCCCTGAGATGCTTCACTGTAACGTGTGCTTACCTCCACAGCAAGTGGCCTTTTGATTTTGCATTTCATTTTAAAAACAGCTGCTGCTTCTTGTACATAAATACAGACATAAGGAAGAACTTGTTCTTTGCAGATTATTTCCAAATGCAAATCCTGAGGAGGCTTCTCTTTAATTAAAGAAGTTCCCTGACTGCGGTGCATGGTGAGACTATTACTGATTCTATTGCAAAAAGCAAATTCAGAGGTAATACTTATTTTTGAAATGAGCATTATTTGTAGAGATGTCTCAATACTTTTACGTTCCACTACATCTCAAAGATCAAACATGAATCCAGTATTAACATCAAGTCACTGTAGACGACTATTATTTGCCCAAAGAGAAGCCATTTTCCTTTTCATTTGCTCAGTAGCAAACTTCTAGTAAAAGCGCTGTAATCTCAGCATTGTTATCTCTTCCAAACGATAACCCCCAGTGTCCTTGTACTTAGCCATGTTTTACACGTCACAGCGCAAAAAGCAGAGAGCAAATTAGCACAGAGAACAAAAACATTATCTCCCCGAGCAGAACTGCACGTACTGCATCAGAGTCGTGAGATGTAACGACCAGCTACGGCAACGGTTGGTGGCTGTGAACTCTGAAACTGTTTTTCAAAAGGTGCCTAACAACAAGCATCGTTTACTTACGGTGAGTGACTCCAGCCAGGGTTTGGTAGAAGGTGGGAGTATCGCTATCATCGGTGAGTGTCACATAGACACCTCCAGACAGCAGCCAGCGGGAAAACGTGAAAGCATCTTTGTTGTGCAACAACCAAACCCTGAACTTCTCATAGTTTACCTTGTCACCCTGTAAGGAAAATAAGCAAAAGTGAGCTGTTTTTCTCTGCTTTCTCAGTAAACAGGAACCATATCCAGCTGTATGACCAAAAATTGGGACAATCTCCTGTAAACTCCATTTTATTTTATGTTATTTTGGAGTCCTGCCTGATTTTCCATTTCACTCTGAAGTGCAGCACTGGGAGGGAAATTAGACTCCTCAGCTTTCTCTGCATTTCAGCCACCTACTCAGCGTGGCCTTTGGAAAGTCGTTTACTCTGAAGCTGAGGTTCAAGGGATTAGAAGAAAAGAGGTTACTCATAACTCAAAGTACCAGAGGTTATTTTTGTGAATCTGAATTTATTATGATATATTCTGTGCTAAACAACAGGTGCTATAAAATCATAAACATTCTGTTATAGCTGCACAAGTACACAAACAACCCAGGAAAATGAGATCTGTGGGTAACTAGGATTATGATTAATCATTAAGAACATGCTGAGGTTTTGCCTCTGTTGACCAAAACCCACTTTGGAGCACAAATGTAGACACAACATGCACTGTATCTCCTACTTCAGTCTCTCTTGCTTGAGGTCTTGTGGAACTGCCTGCTCAGGAATACATAAAAACTACAGATTTGCTGAATTTAAATGCTGAAGAGGCTGTTTAAACCATTTAGCTGAATGGTTTCCAAGCTGTAGACATGAAACCCTAGGGATCAGCAGACTAATTTCTACAGGACCTACAAAATTAACTAAAACAAAAGCCAACCTATTATCAGTAGACAAACTCATTATATAGAGATCCTAATCTCCACGGGAAATAAACAGGGGTCCTGCAAATATAAAGAAGTTTCGAGTCATTGATTATTCCAAGTTCCCCAATATCCCAGACCATTAAACTTCACTGCATTACAGAATCCAACGATTTCCATTTGGCCACAGACTACCTGCGACTGCCAAGTGCTGACAATCAAAACTGCACTGCTTCCTTGGCCAGGTTACTCAAATGGTTAATCACCATCACTGCTCAGGCACTTGCTTCATATTCCAATCGCAATGGATTATTTTGGGCTCTAGATACTCATTCTCTCTATGCCTCTCTTTCCCAGGCTGAAGTGTTATGCTCTGTGCTTTTTCCCCAGACGCACGCAGAAATAGCCCAGTGCTCACAGCTGCTTTCACAGGCTTCCACATGGTTATAACTCATGGAAGTCAAGATGTTACACTGCTCCTTTGTCACCAGTTTAATCTGTATATATCCCCCACTCCTGACTGACAGCGTGGTCCTAACCTTCCTCTTACCAACGCTGCTTCTGATTCTGCAGCCCTTCTCTCCCGTGACAGCTTTCACTTAGTGCACTCACATGGCTCAACAGATCTAGCTGAAAAATAACCAACAGGATTAGGAGCCAGAGGAAAAGGGCTACTCCTCAGCAGATTCCTTTCCCCCTGCGGTTCATCGTATAAATACCTGAACCAGCATAAAAGTAAGAGAATGAATGACAGCACAAGGGGAACTCGATGAGGACTTGGCAGGATTGCCTAGGCAAAACCAACTCTACTGCTCAATTACCAGAGAAGAAAAGCACAGCCCACAATTACTGTTGAATTCTTCCGTTTGTTTGTAATTTCTCAGAGATGAGCACTTTTTCACTACCTGCTCCTACTGTTTTCCCTGCTTTCTGTGAATGCACTGGGAGATGTGTCACATTCCACTAAGGCTCTGTGTTGTTCCAATCGATTAAAGGAAGGACAAGGAAGGAGAGACAGGAAAGCTCTGTACAGGGGAAAAAAAGCTGGTGAAGCAAGTAATGTTTGCAGCTGAGCCATGATGCAACCCAAGCAGCACAAGTATCACTGAATTTGTTTCCTGTATTTCAGGGACAAGAGCAAGGGGAACCCCAGGTATATTTCAGAGCTCATATTCCTAGATGAGAACATGCAATAATTCCAAAGGAAAGAATAGAAGAAGCTATAAACATCAACCTTGAAAGCATAAACTCATCCGCCATACAGCAGGAAGGAAAAGGAAGGCCCACAGCAGGAACATTAAACTTTCTCACTCTCCAGCAGTGACCTAGTATGATTAACAGGCCAGTAAATCCTGCTGAGTGGGTTATTACACTATTTTCAACTTAAAAGAAAAATCAATATACAGCATTTTTTGAACAGGAAAATGCTATGAAGCCAGATTGATGCTTCTCTTCCTGCGAGTTCTTCACAAAGTATTTCTGGATTTCTTGGACAGCACGCAATTAACGTTTAGGGTATAACTCATCACACCATATTGATGGGAAATTATAAATAGGAAACACTGAAGTGGGTCAGCTCCAGAAACTGGACTGGAGTACACACGTGATTTACGATTCCAGCCAAGAAAGAAGAATGGCATCACTGCCAATGTGGTCCCACCGCCAGACTGAAGGAGCCTGCCTCAGCCTGTGCCCATAACCTATGTTATCTGCAATCCAGTACAGTACAATTTCAGGTACTGAAGTTATCTAATACCCACAGAGAAAGCTTCTCCTCAATCAGTTTTACAACAGAATGTATAATGACAACCACATTTTGATGATCTATAGCCCTCTGGTAAACATGAAGCAACCAAAGCACAAAACCCTGACAGTTCCTCAGGATCACTGGAATTATCTGTGAACACTGAACAGTGACAACAGCCTGGTTTAAAGGAGGACTTCAGCAGGCTTCACGAAGATTTCCATCACTCAAACAACCTAAAGGGTAAATAAATGCTGCAGCTCCTGGCGGGCACAGCAAGACAAAGGTAACACTGTAAAACTGCTCTTTGTCAGCAGCTGTTGCTCGCAGGCTTTTTTAAACCCAGGATGCAGATTTTCTTTCCCCCCCTCTCAAATCTGTGTTCTAAATTCCTTCCCCAATCGCAATATCGTGTCCAGACTAATGAATAAAACTCCACTAACAATACTAATATTTAAATTCACTTGATAACACGATGTCCCTTGGGGAACAGTATTGTTCGTAGGAGCACAGGGAGAGAAGCAGCACAGAGAATGCCCACGTTTCATAGCAGCACATATTACATGTAATATTACTACAGAGTAAGAAATGATGAGCTTTTACCCAATTTGAACAAGGTCATTTTGTTCCTCAATGTGCAGAAGCATGTACATGTCAGGGAGAAACAACTGTCACAGTCTTTGGTAACTGCAGTAGGATAAAACCTGCATGAAGTACCTCAGAGAAACATTTCTTGAGCGATTCTGGGACTTTCCCATCAACCACGTGCAGTATCTTCTCCATCTCTTCGCGGACAACGTAACTCCCAGATTCATTAGAAAAGAGACTGAAAATGTCTGAGGAAACAGAGAAGTGTTTAAGCAACTGTGGTGGGTACATTTTTCCAACATTAAGTTTACAACTGGCTGAGAATGCTAAAACCTGAAGGACTTGACACTGATTACGCTGCAATGTATCTCAGCAAGGTTTAGGTCAAGATCTCCTCTGTTTTTAACCACTGCCCACTAATCAAAAGAAAAACAAATGCTATCAATGTCAGATTAACAATGGAAGACAAAACAACAGAAGTCAGTAGGCAGATGCTTTTTTGGAAAATAGCAAGGCCACCCTCCCTCCTCTGCCCACAAACAGTGATCAACAGCCCTTCTGTAGGAACCTAACATTTCTAGTCCCTATGACTTAGCAGATAGTTCATTTTGTTGTGTCTATAAAAATAAAATGCAGTAAATTTCAAAATATATAGCGAAAATAATCTAAAAATTACTATCTTTCCTGGCAAATACATGCCCTGGTTACATATAAAAACAGGGACCTAGTGTAGCCGAGTTTCTGTTTGCCTTACAGAAGTGTGTTTGCACTCACTACCCGCTATCCTGATGTTACTGCTCTACATCCCAGTACTCACATTTTGCTTTCTCTTCCTCTCTGCCTCTTGTAAGTAGAACTAATCCAACTATCAAGTTATTGAAGTGCAGCCCTTTGGACATTCCTCCAAATGAACAGTAGATAACCTAAGAAAAATTAAACAGAGAAGTTAATCAAGAAGTTAACAGGGAGAACAGAGACATTAGAACTAAAAGCAGCAACTTATACTGAGGCTGTGTCCTGTGCGTTTTTCAGGCTGGTCACCTCACATTCAGCTAAACACCCTTCAGATAATTCTGTTACACTTTGTAGCTCTTCCAGTACCTACAAAATAGCCTTTCCAGAGTCTTTAGTGAAACACTGGTACTTTTCCAGGAGCAGCAATATAAAACAGAATTGCCAACAAAGACCACTTCTTGCTCACTCACGGGTACTATTTCCCCAGATCTCTTTATCAAGGTGATGAAGATGAAATCTTCCCCAAACCAGGCTTTGATAGGCCCAGTGCCATCAAGTTGTTGTTGGAGCATGAAGAGGTTCATTGCCCCAGTCACAGGAGCAGCAGTTCCAGTAAACCATCAAAACCTGCTGCTTCCAAAAGCAGTGATGCAAAAGAAAAAGCACCTTTCAACTACTACCTCTTACCTATCCTAACACTGTGACTGCTGCTAAAACAACTGTTCCAGTTCAGTACCACACTCTAAATGTGGTCAGAGGGGGTTGGACAGGCTGGAGCAATGGGCTGAGGTTTAACAAAGCCAAGTGCTGGGTCATGCACTTCAGCCTCAACAACCTCCAGCAGCTACAGGCTGGGGGAAGAGAGGCTGGAGAGCTGCCTGGTGGAAAAGGACCTGAGGGTGTTGGTTGACAGCAGGCTGAACAGGAGCCAGCAGGGTGCCCAGGTGGCCAAGAAGGCCAACAGCATCCCTGCCTGGGACAGGAACTGAGTAGGAGTAGGGAGGTGATGGTGTTCCTGTACTCCACACTCATGCGACTGCACCTGGAGTATTGGGTCCAGTTCTGGGCAGCACAGTAAAAGGACACTGAGGGGCTGGAGCAGGACCAGAGAAGGGCAGTGAGGCTGGGGAGAGGGCTGAAAAACAGGCCCTGTGAGTAGCACCTGAGGGAACTGGGGTTGTATCATCTGGAGAAAAGGAGGCTGAGACACCTCATTGCTCTCTACAGCTACCTAAAAAGAGGCTGTAGTTAAGGCTGCTGTGGCTCTCCTCTCCCAAATTCCTAATGATAGCATGAGGGGAAATGGCCTCAAGCCATTTCTGTGTCAAGAGAGGTTTAAATTAGATCTTAGGAAGAAATTCTTTGCAGAGAGTGGCTGAGCGCTGGACCAGGCTGCCCAGGGAGGTGGTGGAGTCACTGTCCCTGGAGATGTTTAAAAACCGAGTAGATAGAGCACTTGAGGTGCTTGAGGTCTAGGGGTGGGGGGATGTTGGGATGAGGGCTGGAGCTGATTATCCTGGGGGTCCTTTCCAGCCGTAATGATCCTATGATAAAAACCCACAGTCTGTCTGCTGCAGCTTAACTCACTCAACAGTTTGTTAACAGAGATCTGACACTGACAGCTGAGGGATGAAGTCAGGCATTTTAGGACAAACTTTGAGTACACAAGAATTACCAACTCCCTCACTGCAGTATATCACTTCACCTTGCCTCTAATACTGCAGAGCACAAACAACACTACGTGCTCTTCCAACATGGATTGCTCTGTCAATCCCAAATCTATTCCTACAAGCACCAGTACTTTGTCAGTATCACAGGACAGACATCTGCACTGGGTATTAGAATTTAAAGCAGTCAGAATGTATCAATTATTCTTACACTGAAGAATTATTTTGGTGACTCTGTCTTCTAATTTGATTTTCTCATAGGTATCAGCCTGAACATCTAGCCATAAAGAGAAAGTATTAAGTCAGGCTGATGGGGAACTATTCCTGTGAAAGACCAGAACAAAACGATTTGTCACTGATCACGGTGTGGATAGCAGATTTATTTGCTGAACTTGGGGTTTTTTTTAAACATAACTTTTTCAGAGGGAAGGAGAAAGGAACAGAGACGACCAGCTTCTACTAGGAAAAGTGCTGTCACTTGTTAAACAGAGTCTTTGCTTGCATCTTAATTTACCTTCTAAATAAATCATATTAAAACCAGGACGTGGACACACAATCACACCCTGCTTGTTCCTTTTAATCTGGTAAAGCCTTGAGAACTGAGATGAGAGTTTAGCCAAGCAGCAATAGCAATAGCAGACTTCAGAGGGGAGCAGAGCTTCAGAATGACTGCGGACAGCCTTACCCACAAAGCAGAGTAAACCACAGGATGAAACCTGTAGATCCTAACTGCATCTGCATCCCTTCCCCCTGCCCTTTCTTTGTTTGTAACTTATGAACAACAAGCAAACACAATTCTAAGCAGCTAAAGCAACATTTCTAAGTGTTTCGGACCTCCTTAGCTCTGTTTATTTTTCTTCCCTTTAAAACTACAAATGCTTGCATGACTGTGTTGTTTTGCAAGCTTCTTCCCAAAGAAACTCCAACACCTTGGGGCCCACAGACAAAAATGCACCAATCAGCAAGATTAAAACACTTGAAAATGTATTAAAACTTCCACCATCGCCACCAGGAAGCATTTGGGCTCAGAGATGATTGGGAAATAACAGGGAGAGAAGGTATTTGGAGTGACACTTGTCTTCTAGACTATCAGCAGCTCTGGAAAAACACATGTCCCTAGTATTAAGTGAAGTGAGTAACATCCTGTGAATCTACCCAAGTCAAACCCAGCTACGATGAAGCCATCATAAACCAAACATCACTCCAAGGGTGTACAGATTCTCCTATTAATTAGGACTTCTGAAGGGTAAAAGTTGTCAGAGCACAAAACCTGCACTGTATGAGGACCTCCCTCCCAGAAAGAGGATCATCAATCCGCTGGATGCAACCAGTGAACGGGTAATCAATTTATCTTTGGGAAGACAGGGGAATAATTTCAAACCAGATTTCAAGAAATACATCAAAACTACATTAAGTACAATTAGAATTTTGCCTGTCTCTCTGCAGACACAGACTGCCTACAGGTAATTATTTTATAAAGCATTTCCCATCTTCGGCCTCTCTTCACACTGTAGTTTCACCGCTGGTACAAACCAGTGCTGGCCCTTCCTCTGACCCCAACAACTCATTCCCACCCACACTGCACTTCCTACATCTATGCCAAAACAAGCCTTCACATAGCGGGACCAATTAAATCAGGGAACCAACTGGAAATCACTGGTTTTCTTATCAGTTACTAACCCGGCTCAAAACAGGTGACCTCAGGGTGAGAATAAGCCTCAGGATTAAGCTGACTGTGAAACATAAATGGTGTTCCAAGTATTACAAGAGACCTCAATACACTACCAAACTCATGTGGGACATGCTATGTCATCAACTGCAGCTTATGATGAGTTGTGGTCTTCAAAGGAGCCAGAAACTAAAGTGGAGTGAGGAGGAAAACAACTCCCAACAGGCAAACCTGGGTACCATCCTCCCAAGTGAGACTGAAGGAGGTCAACACCTCACTGACACAGGTCATCATGCCAGAGAACATCTACCAAAGACTCGATATCTGTCCATACCTGTTACTCTAAGCTAAGAAATCAGTGAAGTACTTCAAAAGAATCTGTGCCTTTCATACTGAGAAGGCAAACCATAATAAAATGTGTTGCCAAAATACTTATTTAGCTTAAAGCAAAGAGCTGAATACTGGAAACAGCCATGAGAGAAAGTCAGATCTTCCTGTGTTAAAAAGAAGAGCTTCTGAGGTCATCTGCTGATCACTATTTGTGGATAGTTAGCTTCTTTTAGTGCATGAGGGGCACTGGGTTAAGTGGAAGAACAGTAACGTTACTGGAACCAAGAGCTGTAATCCAGTTCTCCTTGATGTGGAAGGCAATTTCAGGGCTCCTCGTCCTCTGAGTCACTCGTTCCTATAGCTCTGTGGGTCCCTCAGCAGTCAATACAGGGTTCTGAATATCCTTTGCCCATTAGACATTGGACTAGGCTGCCCAGGAAGGGGGCTGGGTAACCACCCCGGAAGTGTTTAAAGGTCATGTAGATGTTGTGTTGGAGGATATGGTTTAGGAGTGAACTTGGTAGAGTAGAGTTCATGGTTGGATTTGATGACCCCAAGGGTCTTCCCCAACCTGAATGATTCTGATTCTATGCTGTCTTCTCTTTCTCCTCCAGTACTAGCTGTTATGATGCTCGCAGCCACAATCCTCAAGCACAAGGCAAGGGAAGACAGAAGAAGAGGCTGAATACCAGAGCCATGTGAGTGACAATCTCAGGTGTAATTTCCACATCAAACAAAAATTAAGCAAGGACTGAGAGTGTCCCAGCAAAACCAGGCACAGGTCTGGCCAAAGCACACAGTGCTGTAGTGATTAGGAGAAGTAAACACCTGCGACAGAGGAGCTGCATTAGATTTACTGTTCTAACCGCCCTTCATGCTTTGTGTATCACAAGGTATAGAAAATCTACTGCTGCTGCCTTTCTAGCAATAGGAAGAGGACCAGCAGAGCTCATTCTAGTCAACCTTCAAAGAAGTACCAGGCAGCACGGTAATAAAACACTCCAGAAAGTTGTTCAACTCTCTATCCCAGCTATTATAATCAGGGTTCCGTGAAGATGCTGAGCTCAACACAGTCCTCTGTGTTACCTTCAGCAAATGCCCCTTTTCCCACCCACCAAGCTACCCCCTTTTCACTGCTATCCACTTTAGACTACTAAAAGATGTCTGAAGGCAAGTAAACATGCCCCTAACACAAAAGACCTGATTCTACAAGACATTACACAGACCCTACAGTTTGATTCCAGTATGAGACACAGCACTACCCAACTGCATTAACTTCCCGTAAGGCGCTCAGATCACTGCCTTCTATTACTAAAGTTTAATCCGTTTATAGATGCTTGAAGGGCTAAATTATTAAAACTAAATTTGAGCTCTGTTGGGACACGATGATTGTACAGGCTTCACAGGCAATGTCACGGCAGAAATGTGAATTCCACACTTTCTGCTTCTAATCACTCTGATTTCGCGAGGTGCCTTCGAGGCCACAGCGCACGTATAAGCAATTTACCTTTATATTACATTAGGATCATTACTTTTTAAATAATATGCAGTTAACTCTGCTGAACAGTATGGTTTCAGTCTGACTATAACTACTTTTTTAATCAAAAACCCCATGGAGAGCACAAAAAACTACAAGAATTCTTGCCTTTCAGAGTAACAGGGCTCCAAAAAACTAAATGTAAAATCACTAGGTTTTTTTAGACAGATTTTAGTAAGTGATTATCTTCTGTTAAACTCTGCGATCCATCATTGCAATTTAGCATCTCTGCTTTTAAACACTTCTATGAACAGCTATTTTATAGATTACCTCAAATAAAGCTGTCTCCTCTCCATCCACCCGAAAACATTCAAATCATACCCGTTTCTGAGCTCTTGCGCTCAGTTCCGTCGATCACTGTACATCTCAGTTAACGGTATCAGCTGAATGACAGATCTGACATCTAGATATTATTCAACACAGCACACTGACAGTTTGTTACATCAACTCAGAAAAAGGACTGTATGGGTAATGCCCCAAGTATCAGTATTTAATACCTCACTGCAACCACGGGCAGCAGCAAAGTTTCCTGTTGAGGGCTTGAATTCCCACATAAAAATCAACCCGCAAACTGTATTCCAAAGGCAGGTAACATCATCTTTACTCACACTTAGGAAAACCAGAGTAATGGAGAAAGAATCAAAGGCACACTCTGCTACAGTGTTGAACCTTCTGCTGTGCTCACTTCACTACTCACATTAGCTCAATAAAAAGGAAAGACTTGGACGTTGCCTGTGAGGTCAGCATCACTGAGGATACTCAAAATAGCAGCTGTTTTTACAAAGAACATGGAGCAAGGTATCGTTTGAACGGTCTGCCTCATCTTACTCTTCTCTACTAACAATGTTTTGATTTCTCTCTCAAGACTGGGGTGATACTATGAAAGAAAGCAATGTTTTTGTTAAGTAAGCATGTGTGCAGGATGCAGGTATTACTTCTTCAGACACACAACATGCATGCACCCATGAGGCATGCTTTTATTCTGTTTTTTCAGCTAATTTATGCATTTATTATGCATAAAACTGAATTTAAGAGCTTGCACTTTAGAAAAGCAGAAATCCAACTGCAACTGGGGCTGCATCCAAAGAAGCATGAGAAGTAGATTGAGGGAGGGGATCCTCCCCCTCTATTCT
>VZRI01000614.1:210338-232163 GCA_013397515.1 Upupa epops
CTGGGGCCTTGAGCACCCTGGTCTAGTGGTGAGTGTCCCTTGCTCATAGCAGGGGGGTTAGAACTGGATGATCTTGGAGGTCCCTTTCCAACCTGAACCATTCTAGGAATCTATGAAAACAAAGTAAAAGCCAACAGAATCTGAGAGAAACCAGAAGCAAGTTTATCTCCAGAGTGAATGCAATCCTCTGTTAGAATAGGGTGCAAGCTCCCTAATCTTTTACTTCTCCACATCTCTATCTGGACATTCAGATTTACTCCCAAGTCATCTAGCACATATTCACTGGGCTGCAATCAGCTCCAATGCTCAATCAAGCACACATGATCCAAGGCTGGAACATTAACTTCAGACAGAGCACATACTTTGTGATGCTATACGGAAAAGGGGAAGAAATTAGAACAGCTCATGTCTGGGCATCAGCAGATCTGGCGCACACATCCATAGGCGTATGTTACCAACCCCGCATGTCTCCCCAGAGAAACAGCAAGGTCATACATTACCTCAGCAACTTTTGGAGGGACTCCATCACCAAGAACTTCCCTGATGAAGCACTGTTGAGTCATATAATATGAGAGTCCACAAGTTCTCTTGAAAGCATCTTTCAGGCGCTTTAGTTCTATGTCTGTAACTGCGTGGAGAAGAGAGAAAGGAAGAAACGTTTTGGTCAGTATAGAAGTTGAGAAAGGTAATAGCTTAAGGACTGTTAAAATCCTATAAAAAGAATATAACTACCAAAACATAGGAAGAAATTAAATGCATGATTCCACCTAAACAGCAGGAAAATCTGTCTACTAGCAAATGACATCTAATAATCTAATCTTCCCCACAAAAAAGAGAGGTGGACCTAAAGTTAACATCAACAATTATTACAACAGTTCGTTGCCTACTTTGCCTACTGTAATTTGTTCTAAATTAAGCACCGTTACCGTCACGCAAAAGGAAAATAAGCTGGCTTTATGATCAGTTTTACACCGCATGGGAGCTGGAGGAATGATCTGTAACCAACAGTGGTGAATATTGTTAAGAGCAACTCCAGCAGCAGCCTTCAGGCAGCTTTATCTGGCAACCAGTTTACTTCTCTGTATTCAAAACTAATAATTTAATCACTTGATAAATTCCTGTTTCACTGTACTGTCTTACTCGAGTAAACAGTGGACTAAGTGTAATTCTTCTGCAGTCAAACTCTTCTTGCCAATAAAACCTGCTCCAACTTGCTCCCAACCCGTAAACCTGAAACGCTTGATGACATCCCGTCCATACTTGCACATGAGCTTCCTGAAAAGCGGTCCCTTGCTTCCAGGTTTTACAAGCAGAAAGCAGCTTTCTAACAAAGTGTTTAACAAGTGAAGTATCTGGCTGAACACTAAGAATCCTTTGTCAAAAATCAAGTTGCAGAGAACACACACACCGTGACTCGGATCACATGGAGTGCAGGAAGAGCTATTTACCACCTCGACGCTGACAGAAATGATGCTGGACGTGATAGCTGCTCCACTGTATTTATAGTAAGGCATTTTCCTTCCCCCGATACAACAAGCCAGACAGAAACAACACTGACACGGCCAAAAGCCTGGCAAGCTTTGTGTTAGCTGAAATAAAACAGAGCACTTGAGTGCCTAATCCTGCACTCTAACACTTCTGCATTTCAATTTATTCGTTCATCACTGGGAAAATCACCCCTTCCAAGTCAATCACACTGAAATATTCATCCCTAGCTTCAGTCAGAGTCAACAGTGAAACAGCTGAGTGACTTCACCTAAAAATCACGTGTAAAAACAGCAATGGGGGGTGTTTTTTTCCAAATGCTATTGTATTATAGGGTATTGTTTTTATTTTTATTATTTATTATTATTGTATTTATTATGTACTTATTATATTATAGGATTTAGGAAATGCACCTGAAGTATGACCCAGACAGCTCTGGTGCTGCTATTTAACACGGATTTGGGAAAAGATATACTGAAGTTATCATCATCACCATATATCCTGCTCCAGTAGAACAGGCACACCCGAGTTACAGGGCAGAAGAATGTCAGTGTCACGCTGTTACCTGCCAGACAAGGTGTTTCAATGTCACTATTTCATATTAACACGTGTCCAGAGAGTCATTTTCTTTGTGCCTTTACTCCTGATGCTTGAAGGAATTTTCAAACACTGTCAGACAAGCCAGTTCCAGTTTTTTTTCCAAGATCTCCCCTGGCTAACTGGAACCAGACTCTCAGATAGAATATTTACAACCTGCAGCAACATTCCCCACGCTCTCCAGCTCTTCTGAATTACAGGAGCAGGAAGCAAAAACTCAAGATTCTGCAGAGACCCCGACCCTCTTGCTGCAGTCTTTCCCCCAGACATGTGCAAGACATTAGCTTCACATCACAGGGTGCTTCATCTCCTCTGCACCTCTAATGTACAGTGCAGCTACAGCACATGTTGGGCCAACAGGGACAGCTCCCCACCGCAGGTTTAATGAGTAAAAGCTTGGGATTGCTAAAGGGATGTGAAAAGGGAAGCTACTGGCTTGTTTTATCAAGGTGAGGCAAACAACCTGGCTCCCCAGACAACATCTAGCAGCAGCTGTACTGAAAATAGTTAAATTCATCATATTTTCACGTGGCTGCACACACACACTTTATATAAAAATGATTGTATTCTGAGGGGGTTCTTTTTCCTCTCAATTTTTTTAAGCTTCTCACCAATTAATGCAATCTGACTTCTGGTTATTTGGCAAAAATACGTAGACACTAGCAAAACCTTAAGTAACCAGATGCTTACAGCTTTACACACAGTGCAATGGATTTTCAGGTAGCAAACTTTTTGCTGGCTGCAAAAAAAGGGGGTCTAAACATACACAGCATAAAGAACCACTTAATCCAGTCACTCCTCATGGTTTCAGTTTCCTGCATGGACAACTCCACTAATTTTTATTAGAAATTATGAAGGATTTTGTTACTAATTTCTAACTACTTGATCCAATTCTTTACAGTTTCTCCCCAATGTGGCAGGGCACTGAAAGAGGCTCCATGTGGTCCTTNTTTTCAGTTTCCTACGTGGACAACACTAATTTCTAACTACTTGAACTAGTAGCAGTGAAAGAGGCTCCATGTGGTCCTTGCTGAGTGATACCTGGCCACTCTTTTCTTGCTAGAATTAATTAAAAGAAATAGAACAGCCCGTAGCAGTGTAAAACTTCCAACTACCAGTTTAATAGGAAACTTTATTTACCCCATAAATGTCAGCTGACCGTACGCAACAAGATGAAATAGCAAATTATTTTAGTCAGTCGAGTACTTCCATAATCTGTATTAACAGAAATTAAATTAACTTGTGGACCGTATTAGTAGTCCTGAGATGTTTTACCTATCACGTTACATCCCCAAGTACATGGAACACGTTTGCAGGAGTCATCAAAAGGCAACAAGCACCTCTCTGGTGATAGAACTGCACAGAGCAGGATTCCTTGTGCTAAAGTCTGATGTAACAGAGCACTAGATTACTTTAACCTTGGCAGAGTTGCTGGTTTGCAGTTTTGCAGGGCGGAGAAGCTAATAGGTCCACTCTAAGCAAATAGGTCTCACTGTATGGAGCAAAGAGGACAAGCAGAGATGAAATTTAGCCCAGCGACACCACAGGAATACATAGTGTTCACAGGAACAGCGAGAGCAGCACCACTCACCCGTATTTCCTTGGGCACCTATCACTGCCAAGTACGTCCTTCAGGCTCTGCTCAAGAACAGGAAAATCCCACATATCCCTCTCTAACGTGAAACATGGACTGAAGACAAGGAGGCTTGGAAGATGACTTGTCAGTCACTACTATCAAGACCTTCAGAAAGAACTAGGCATATCACTCAACTGCAGACATTATGTCGATGCTGCTAGTCCCAGTCACATTTCAAAAGCAAGTGATTAGTGCTAGAGACCACTTAATATTATTGTTTGCATGCACAAAGTACAAAACAGGTCATGGAATTACAGGAAAGGTAATTACATCCATCCCTTCCCCAGGACACATTAAAATGACTGATGCTGGCCATTTAAAATCATCTGCAGGGCTTTTTAAAAGTAAGTTCATTATACATTTAGATCTGGGCACATCAAAGCACTCCTGAAATGAGCAGAGTATATATCAAAGATATTATCAATGTTTGCTACGAGTCTGGAAGATGAAATTATTTGAATACAAAATCCCAGCACTGAAGGACCAACCATTCAATGTGGACAAAGAACATGACGGTGAGAAGAAATAAAACCAAGTTTTAAATTCTAAAAGCAACATTTCTAGAAGTGATGCTTACTGTAATCATATTAAAAACTGAACACTCACATATCCACAAGCTACTTTTTTGCTCTCAATTCCAGGAGTCCTATACAGTGAGCAGCACAGATGAGGGAGATCTGGTCTGGTGAATGATGGCCTTGCTTGTTGCAGGGGGTTGGACTAGATGCCATGTGGAGGTCCCTTCCAACCCTATGATTCTATTTTTTTAATCCCACCTTTAGCCATAAATGCAGGTAACAACTCTGTTCTCTACGCTGACTTAAGGTCCCTCTTTAACTGTGTTCACTTTTTCCAAAGGCAGAGTCTAACCAGACACTTTCAGGAGACGGTTGTCTACAAAGACCTAAGAAAGGCAACTCACAAGCTGCTTTCATTGGATGTACAAGACGGGCATCACACTATCAGATACTCTGCTGCTGCATTCATAGCCTGGCAATAAGAAACAAAACACACAGGGCTTCCTAAAATGATGCCAGTCATGCCAGCAAAAAACATCATCACACTGTTCTTACCAATAACCCATGGCACAACTTCAGTATCACTGCAGAGAAACCAACACAACTGGAACCGCACACCTAGTTCTGTGCAGCTCAAGAGTACAGAAACTTTGTACTGTAATCATCTTATTCAAAAAATTAAAACCCTAATAAAACAGATGCTTCACTTGAATTCTTAAAAATGCATCTGCCTACTTCCAAAAGCCACTGTGGAAACAAATGGTCTTTTTCGCCCCAAAGGAGAAGTCACACTCACACTCTAGGTTACTCACACTCTAGGTCAAGGTAACTTTACTAACAGCAACCTCCCCAGTGCTGCCTTAGCTGGACAGTTTCCAACAAAGTTAAAGTGTCTTTAACAGAGGATTAGTGCTGCATCCAGCTCTCCAGGGAATATGTGAGCTCCAGTTTGTTTAATAAAGTTTAAATGAAACCACGCAATCTCAGCTAAAAATGTCACTGCAATTTACAGTAATGGTGACAAACCTTTGGCTCATCCAGCTGCAGGGCTATTTTTAGTTTAATAGCGTTACTTACACTTAACGCTGTTTGTATGGGTTTATGACTCTGCTGTTTTGTAGAATTCACGTCTGCCCAGGTAATGGTTTGTGTGGACCCTTCCTAAACAGCCCTGTGCTAGAAAGCCCCCTCTTTGTGCTGCTTTCACCCCACACCAGCTAAACTGGGGTGTTCTTTTTAGGATAAAACTGTACCTGAGGCTCAAACCACATGGCCCAGATGCCCAAGTCTCCACCTTATTTTGACTCCCATACAGAACTGACCTGAATTGCAGAGGGGGTCCCAGTCACTGTCACAAACGGGAGGTGCAGGGAATACATCTCAGACAAAAAACCCACTGCATTTATGTGAAACTCTAACGTGAGAGACAGAGACACAATCTGGGCATCAGCTGTTAACGTTCCCTTTGACAAGGGAAGGCACGGAACACCTTCAGACAGACCTTAAGTTGTGTGTAACTAAATGAAAGAAATCAAGCCTTATGGTGGAGCTTTGGCAAGTTTTGCAGACACATCCTCTCCTCATTTTAGAAACTTTCTTCTTTTCACATCCTGCAGCACTAACCCCACCCCCAGTTTCTTGTCTTGAACTTGGAAAGTTTTCAAAAAGCACTGTGAGCAATGTATGGTTCAGCTTCGGGACAAAGGTCGCACTGAAAACCATAAGACAACCATGTCCAACACACACCCAGGCAAAATACCTGTCTCAGCAAAGGTTAACTTTGCTGTTGGTGGAATTAAGAGTCATCATAAATATATGAGTGCAGATCTAAACGCATCTACTATTGATTTTCTTCGCTTTCTGTTGGCAAAAAGAAGATGCTAGTTACATCAAAGCCAGTTCCTCACTGATCAAACTACTGACATTCCACACACTCTTCCTTAGAGACTAACGAATCTAAGCTATGGCTTGTACCAGTATCTCAACAGTATGGGAAGAAGCAGTTAAAATCTTCCTTGTTTTTCATAATGCAACACAATGAATGCTGCTGAGATAAAGAATATGAGACCTGCCTCGTGTTAGTCTGTGCTTGGCAGCGGGAACTGACTTATACCTGGAGCGAGGACCAACACAGTAACTTATCTCCCCATGCTTCAGCGTGTGGCTGCTCTCCAACGCCCTACAAACAAGCTTAAAGATTTACAGATGTGCTGAAGACAAGCAACACCAAAATTTACAAGCAAACGCTGCTGCTTAAGATGCAACAGCTCCCACGTGAACGTTAAGCATTATACGGAACGGATACTTGTTGTGCAGGGAGAGCCTGTCTAAAGGTTAAAAGAAGTAGTCAGGCCTGATGGATTTATCGCAGCTTATATAACATCATTACTATGTACCTGCTGTATGACACGTGCAGTGAGAGCGAGCACCGTACATGCTTCTTAAATCCCTATTTAATATTCATCAGGAAACACAGAGTAGCCAGAAAAACACCTTCCTTTACGTTGCTTCCTCCTCCACCCTTCAAAATGCCAGCAGAATGCTGTGGTGGTTCAGCATAAGAGACAGCCCAGCTCTCGAAAGCATTGGGTTGTGTGCTGCAGCAGAGGGTGAGAATAAAGCCCAGCATCTGAACTCTCTTCATACAGGCAAGAGACACTCAACCTCCCAAGCCTTAATTGTCTCAACACTCAAATGGATCTAAATTCCACCCTCCATCAGCCAGATGTTTGATAAATGACCTGGAATACTCTGCACAGCAATGAGAGATACTACTGCGGAGCTGCTTTAATCAGCAAAAAGGACAGAATCCCAATAGTTTAAGTGAGGGGAGGTGGAGTTAATCTGCCATCACTCCTCCAAACTGACAATTAACATCGTTAGAGCAAACTGCACAGAGACATATTGTGGGTACCTACTCCCTTTGGTCTTCTTAGAGGAAAGCAGTGATTGATGAAAACAAATTGGTGATTTGGTAACTCTTATTTACACCAGAGCCACAAAAGCAACTCAAGTAAGAGTAACAGCACCAAAAAGCTGATGCAATACATCTCAAAAGCCTCAAGTATTTCATTTAGCTCCATGAAAATAACATGATTTATTGTCGTTTACAGGTAACCATCAATAAGAAAAGCCAACCCAAGACAGAAAGCCCTACTGCACTGGCAATGCTGAAAATCAAAACAGGAAACTAATTACTACATAAGCAGGAAGGGAAAAAAAGAGGATAAAAAGTTCAGTTCAGGTGAAGGGTCAAGAAACTTTGAGCTCATCTGGCTAAAGCACCTTACAATCGATCTCGTAGTGTGGTATTTGTCCCAGAACTGCTCACTGTATCACCCCACATGCACACACAATCTGAATTTCAAGGGCCACTACTGGAGAAAAACCAACTTGCTATGTCAGTGCCTTAAATAAACCCAACCCAAACCCCAAAACACCAGCACTGCAGGTCTCAAGTGTACAGAGCAAGCAATAATTTGCACCCATCAGCATAACGCTGCATTCATTCTGTACTAAAAATAGCCAAACCTGAATTCTCATAAAAACAGACAACTTTTTATCATCCTTCAGAAATCAAAGTTCACCTGCGCCTCAAGCTCTTCCTGACTTCCAGCTCGGGTCTCGATAATTCTAATATTTTGATTTCAAAGTGACAATTTTAGAGGTTCACTATCAAACTCACAGGGCATATAATTCTCTAACCAGACAATTATCTTGCCTGTAATCACTTGCTCAATATTTCCCCCAGGAATCTTCATCCTAGTTAGACATGGAAATTTTATTACTTTTTTCATTAGTCTTTATTGTGACTTAATGGCTGCGGTTATGAAGTCGTCAAGAAGCAAAGCAATTACTAAAAAGCTTCAAAGAGGTGAAAATGTACAAGTGGACATAAAGTGCATTTGGGAACAACCTCAAAGAGGAAGAACACACTGCAAAATACAATGGAGAGAAATGAAGTAGCTATGACTAAAAAGACAACCTCCACACCCAGCTGTTCCTGCCAGAAAGGAATGAATTCACTTGAGAATATTTTGAGGGAAATCAGACAAGAAGAAAATCCTGCCTCTCCAGTAATCTGGTAAAACTAATCCAGTAAACCCAGTAAAAGTAATCTGCTCCTAAAGAATCCTTCATCATCAGAGTGTGAAAATCCTGACATCATATTTACCAATAGCAGGAGTTGAAGGATAAAGGCAGCACGGTCTGACATTGAAAGTAATTAAAATTATTCAAACCAGCTGCATTTCCTTCCCCTTACCTATTCCTTAGAGTTTTTGGTAGCAGTGGCTCATCCTGGAAAGCTTTTGTTGGTCGTTAGATCCAATCATAAACCACATCAGAGTTTTAACATCTTGGATGAGAAGGCAGAAGATTTGGTTATTACAATGGGATTTGCCAATTAAAGTGAATATTTAGCATTTACACGACACCTTTAATCTTCAAAGAGCTTAGCTTCTCCTGTTCCCACCCCCAAAAAGAATGTCATTAAGTATTAGTAGCCTGTTTTATCCATCTGTAAAATCTCTCTCCATCAGGGCACATTGTCACGTTGCTATATAACTGTATTTGCTTCCAGCAAAGCTAACTGGTCCATGTTTCGTGACAAGGCTCCCCATCAGACCTGTGTGGACTGAAATTGGCACATAACAGCCCCAACAGTGAATTCATCCCCCTATCATCTGAGCACTGAAGACTTACTGGCTGTATTTTATATCCTCCGGAATTCAAGGAGCCCCATTTCATTTGTTTATGGGTCCCACCTTGTAAGCCAGAGAAAACACATCCAAGGACCTGAAACCTCTGAAGATGATTAAAAAACCCCAACTTTTGCCACATGAATAACTAGAAATTCCAGTGCAATAGTCGGCAATATAAGGAAAGGGACAAGATGAATTATTGTGATCAATTAAATGACTGGTAAACTCATTCTCAGTGACTAAACAAATTTCTAGGTCTGATGAATCACAGGATGGCTTTAGCTCTCAAACTTTTTTGGTATTTACAAGGAATATTTAGTCCAATTTAGATAAGAAAGAAAACTCTGCTGTTCTGAGCTGTCCATCAGTTTTCCTGGCAAATACACTGAAGACATGCATTGCCATAGGTGAGCACAACAGCTCTATCACAACTCAGAAAAGCTGCTTCCACTTTATTACCACCAGCAAGATCATCTAGACATTTATGCTTGTTAAGATAAACAATACTGCATTTATATAACTCATTTCCAAGAAATAAACAGCCTATTAAAATGAAACGCAAAGCCAACAGCCAGCTATGTAAATGCAAACACCCCGTAAGGACCTTGCTGCAAAAGACCATGTAATATAACAACTATAAATCTTTAATATCCTCTGTCCCAAAAGCGTCAAAGATACTCAGTGCTACTATGAATTGCTCTTTTAATTAAAAAAAATCAAGTCTATGCCTGGAAGTTAAACATCATCTGCAACATCTGCATGGGCTCTACTCTGCACTAGTGAGACCGCATGTGGAGCACTGTGTCCAGTTCTGGGCCCCTCAGTTCCAGAAGGGCACAGAGCTGCTGGAGGGTGTCCAGCGTAGAGCAATAAAGATGATGAGGAAAGTACAACACCTCCTTTATGAGGAAAGGCTGAGGGAGTTGGGTCTCTTGAGCTTGGAGGAAGCTGAGGGGTGACCTCATTCATGTCTTTAAGTATGTGAAGGGTGGATGTCAGGAGGATGGAGCCAGGCTCTGAGCAAGGGCATCTGGGCAAGGGGCAATGGGTGCCAGCTGGAACAGAGGAGGTTCCATATCAATATCAGCAGGACCTTCTTCCCAGGGAGGGTCCCAGAGCGCTGGAACAGGCTGCCCAGGGGAATTGTGGAGTCTCCTTCTCTGGAGACGTTCCAGACCAGCCTAGATGTGTTTCTGTGCCACTTAGTCTAGGTGATCCTGCTGTGGCAGGGGGATTGGACTAGATGATCTTTCCAGGTCCCTTCCGATCCCTAATGATTCTATGAAGACAACGATTCCTACAGCCTTTAGTGAGGACAAAAGGCAAAGGGGTTGCAGTTTGTCAGTAAAGGTAGAATCATCAAATGTTAGCCTCTGGTAGCTACAAGAGTCAATGCTAGGTTAAGTGTATAGTACTTACATACTATGTAAAATAAAAGATTCAGTTATTTACACACTTAAATTTTTAAGTTAGAAGAAAAATATTACTCACTTGAATGTCAAGTGTTTTGGCATGTGTACAGACAGCTGATGGACAACAAAAGGGTCTGTATTTTGAGCCTTCCTGCTCTCAGCTCTTGGAGACACATTTGTCTGTGATATAACTCAGCTGAAAGGGAACTACTCCAGTGTCAGGTCACAGATTGATGTCTCTGTCACAAGTGTTATAAACACACAATAACAAGTTTGCTGTGCTGCCAGTGAAAGGCTGAAAAACCAAAGCTGAATCCCAAACAGACTCTAGTCTGTACAGACCAGAAATAAAATAGAAACTAACACGTGGTGAGTTTTGTGACCCTGTTGCATGTTTAGTAGGACACCAACAACTACATCAGAGGCGCTGTTTAACACCAACAATGAAACAAGTAGTGTCACTACTCCCAAACCTGTTCCCACGGCCACATTTCCTGTTAAATCCCATTAATATCCAGCAACTCTGACTCTGGAGAACTCTCCTGAAGCCACCACAGGAGGTTTAAGTAGATGTGTGCTCTAGTGCAAAAATATTCATCATCAGATAGCTCACACGTCCAGAATGAAACAGCACACTGACATACACCATGCAACAGCTGTATGGGAAACCACCTTCCAGTAATCTGACTGCCACTGACCAGTTTAGATTGACGCAATGACTCAAGTTTCAGAGCTCCATATAACCACAGTGTCTGCCATTTCCCAGAAGAGAAACACAAGATAAGAAAAGGTATTGGAATGACTTAACACAAGGAGGAACAACATCCTGAACATCATCAGCACTTGGAATCTATCCTGAATCCCTGTAAGATACTTACCAAGGGCATCATTTCTATGAGCAGCTCTGTCTTTACATAATAAATAAAGGTTTTCTATGAAAAGATACTTACCAAATATTTTATAGTCTCCTTTTAATCTCTCTTCTTGCAACACTCTGACTTCTGCAGCTGCTCAGGCAGTCCTGTACCAGTCAGAATTAGTATATTTTATGGTTCCTTCCTCATTTAACCCCTCTACTCATCACTTAACGAATAAGATTAGTCTCCACAAGCCATTTACACAACTATTCTTTACGCAAGGTGATTAGAAGGCACCACTGAACCGCAGGTAACACAAAGACATGGGGATTTTGTTAGTAGCAAAAAGATCAATTAGAATTCTTCAGTAGAAGAAAAATCACATTGTCAGTTGCAAGAGTGGGAAACGAGGACCAAAAAGTTCTTATATTACTTTTCCACTGATAACAACATTCGTTAGCATCCCCACAGAATACAGAGCAGGCTCTACTGACTGCACTAACTGCTCATGATGATTCTTCTCTTAGAGCAATGCTGCTTCTACAGCTATGCTAAGTGCAAATCCACTCTTCTAGTTTTTAAACCAAAATCCAAGATTTACATTTTTTTCAGTGAAAAATATGGTAAAAAATTTTCTTGATCAGAGTAGGAAATTTCCAGCGAGGAATAAATCTCTCTTTCTGGATAACACCTAACAACTAGAAACAGGGAGTGCAAAGAAGTGCTTCTTCAGCCCAAAATAGATTCATGATGCCACATTCAAATTCATTTTTAGAACAAATTTAATCTGCAAAACTCAAGTCCTTATAATTACTATCCCAATACTTTCAGTTCTTTTTCTCAACATCCACAGAGTTATTAAATCTGGCACTTCCTGTTCTGCTTTGGTCTGTGAGTTTCTTCCACTTTTTTTTCTTCACTCAAGGCTTCAGAATTTTTAAAGAACAGATTTTCCAAACCAATGCAGTAAAATTGATCAAACAACTGTCAAAAAAATCCAGCTAAATCAGCCCTATGATCAGTTGTAGAGTTAAAGCATTTAGCTTCGTGATTGCTGCCAAAGCAGTCTGCCGCAGGACAAAGCCTGAGCATTCCTATTAGCTCTTTACAGGAAGATAAGGAATATCAATTCCAAACACAAAAGGAATGTAAGCACACATTCGTTATTAAATACTTAACGTGAAATTAGATTGGTGACAACTGCAAGACCAGCTAACAAAGACAGCTACATGTGAATAAAAGCCACAGCACTTCACCAATTCCAAAGGGCTTGTAATGGGGTTTATTTTTAAAGGATGAGGAGCATCTTCTCACATGGAATGTCACTCTCTCATATTCTGGCCTGCTGACATCGCTTCTTGCATCTTCTGGGTTCAGTTCTGACTCTGAGCTAAGTGAAACAGCTTCAAAGGATTTGGACATTTTAAAACACAGTAATAAAAATGATGGACAAGTAGAGCTTTGCTTTCCCTTTGCAGTTGATGGTTAGGGGCATGTTCAGCACTGACCACTGATGCTGTTCCACCAGACCTGTTCAACCCTACAGCTCATGGCACACACCTGCAGAGACGTGACCTGAAGCAAAGTAAAAATCCCTTTTTGAGGTACAGACCATCCCACTGACTATTTAAAACACTCCTGAAAGTCAAAGCTGACCTCTATGGCTGTGTGTAAATCCAGACAATATTCCTGACCATCATTTCAGTTTGTCCAGAGATGCCCATCACTCGTAAGGGCTGTCCTGTAGGTTTAACAGCAGAACTCTGGCTGGTTTGCAGTGCATTCTGCCTTGATGCACTAAAACCATCCAGACACACATCATTCCAGAAGCGTGATGGTTGGTTTGCCCCAAACAGAATGAGCTGTTAGGCTCATCAGCACAGTTGCATGGGCAGGAGAGGCTCATTACGTGTTTCGATGGACTGAAAGAAGGGAGATTTCAACACCCTAGAGACAAGGGCGTGGCACATGATACCCAGGTCACCCTACCTACAAGAGCCGAGTGGAGGGAATGACTCGGGAAAAGAAGTACTGCAGTGCTTTCGCCATTTTTACATTACTGACGTACACAGTGGTCATTACCTACTGCCTTAATTACGTTTGTCCAAACCTCAGCTGGGAATATCCTACTTTTCCTGAAAACCAAATAAAGGCCTTGGTGCAAATGGTGTATTTTAAGAGGTAATTTTGTTGAGCTATGATTGAATCAACAAGCACACATCTCTATCTCCTAGAACTCCACCACGCATCATTATTAGACTAAAATAACGAAGAGATTTTTTTGTATTGTCACTATAACGAATGACTTCATGTTCTACACATAAAAATACCGTGATGGATGAGAACTTGCATCAGCTTTTAAAGAGATTGGATGAGCCACTATGAAAACCACAAGCAGACACATTTTTTTTTTCAGTCCAAGATCTGAACCCAGAAAGAATAACTTTTACAGCAGTTTAATAAAAGCTCAGTTAAGGAGATGCACTTTTTCCTACCATATCCCCACCTGTAAAGTCTACACTCCGCTGTAAACACCAGCTCACCCACTTTTCCAAGGCGATAAAATTCATTATGCAGAGAGGAAATGTATTATTACACAGCTAAGCTGGAAAAACTAAAACCATCCAGACACAGCCATCACTAACAAAGGTGAAGATGCCCCTAAAGAAATCACAAAGGAGAACATGCATTAAGATTTTTGCCACTCTTTAGGCAAGCAGGGTATCTTTATTCCAGTAAGTGCTAGCAATAATACTGTATTCAAAGTTTGGTGAATTAGACCCTTTCAAACTCTTAGACAGAATCTACCTTAATGGATTTTAGTTCTACATTCATCTTTGCCCAAAGGCTTCACTGTCTCATTATGTAAATGACCTTTTCATATGAAAATTAAACGTTAAAAGATGCTTTTTGTAGTTCTTCAATACTGCAACTATCACATGGACATTCGTGGTAATTCCGACTAAGGAAAAAGCAACTGCTTCAAGAAATAACAAATTAAGAAATAATGTGGTTTTAAAATCCTTCAAAATTCAAAGTCTTCTTTTAAATTAACCTCCAGAACTTTCTTCCCTATACAGAAACTTGAACTAGGAAACCATCATCACCAAGGAGAAGCAGACAACCTCTTGCAATTCCACTCATCTATTCACCTACCTGGCCCAGGAGGTCTCAAGCAGATGCACAGCTCCACTCTGAGCAAGTCTTTAACAGTGTATTGTTAGATAATCCTTAAGGCCCTAAAAAACCCGACTGAGTAGTTCTGGTTTACAAGGGTCCTCAAAATAACTTAGTGGACAGAAAGAACTTGAGGATTTGGAAATGCAACAACTCTCCTACCTGTCCTCCAACTCCTTTCTGGATGCTCATGGTACTTTTGAGTTTCTTCTTGGACCAAAAGAGAGCAGGACATTAAAATTAATTAGTAGCCAAGTCATAGAGATGCTGTGGTAAGAGCTCAAGGACATATGACTCACTGGCCCTATCTGGCGCTGCCCATATATCAAATCATGTAGAACAAATGCATGAATTCACAACCTAAAGAAAAGCCTCCGTTTTCAGAAGACATTCTGTGGATTTTAACATCTCATTCATTCAAACGCAGAAAAGCCACCATCAGCCCTATCACCAAGCAGCAGTTGTGCAATAACCCTAACTTACAGAATAAAAGAGACGCCTCACCTAAATGGTTTGCTTGTTAATGCCATGGGGTCTGTTCTTGCAGAGCCTGTCATCCCTTCACAGGGCCATTTTGAGAATGTGATTTCATTGCTTTGAGCACTAAAGAACCGAACGCCTTACTTATTTTATGCAATGAGACAGTAGGCTTTGAGCACGAGGAAGGGGGTGAGGGCTGTTTTATTCATTTCTCCCATCGTGCTGGAAGCCAGAAAGCCCAATCCTGTTACAGGTCAAGTACAAGAGGACTCAAGTAGCCCCCTCTTCCTTCTTTATTTATTTTCACATTCCATTAGGCATGCTTTACATCATTTTGAAAAGCTTCTTAGAGTCTATTTTTATCTTATTTTTTCTGTAGGAGACCGTCAGGTACATTTGATGTTCCATTCCATACGAACAAGGCTTTACACAGTTTGAGGTGAACAGAAATATTCCATAGAATCTATCAGGTTGGAAAGTATCTCAGGAGGTCACTTAGCTCAACCTTGTGCTTGAAACTGGGTCAACAACGAACTCAAACCAGCTTGAGGAGGATTTTGTCCAGTCAGATCTTGAAAACCATTAAGGATGAAAGTTCAACAACTTTCTCTGGGCATATGTATTTAAAAAAAAAAACCCAAAAACAAAGGTCAGCTGCTGCAGGAGTAAAAGCTAGAAACCGATTAAAAAGAGGTAACCATGAAAACACAGTAAATAAAATAGAACAAGCAACAGCTACATGAGCTGTGAGATATATAGACACATAATCTATAAAACAAATGTTTATAGGACTCAATATTTTTAGTCTACATCAAAGTAAGAAAATATATTACATATAAACTACCCTGGTAGTGTACTTTTACCTTACATCAAGATGTTTAACACTCAAAACAAGGATTTCCTCAGCTTACCCACCACGGCTGGAATGATATTATCTACTTACGCTCATTTGGCAGCTTTCCTGACCGCTCTGATTTGAATCTCCAGTAACACGCTGACAGGACAAAAATGTGTCTCATGTTATGAGTCCACAATTATTTAGTGACACATTCACCTGCTGAAGTGAGAAACCAGAGGATTCCCAATGTTTACTGAATCATATCTCTAAGTTTGGAGGATTTTTTGCTGTAAGATGTTCAACTGGATCTTATTTATGAAACACTGACGTTGTTAAATCCTTTTTTATCAGCCTTAAATCAATGTGTGTGCATCCAGCACTGGAGCACTTACTCACCGAGCTACTGCTATGTTTGGTATGACTGGACCAGGGAACCATCAAAGAATTCATAAAAGCCTACTGAGAGGTATGTGATAGCTCCTTCAGAACCACTGCACACTCATAAACCCAAGCAGAAGGTAACATTTTCCAATATTTTTGTAGGTTCTCAGCTGGTATTGCGTAAAGAACTTGTACAGACCACAGGAGACATGTCGGGAAAGGAAACTTACTGATAGTTGACTTAAGTTCACTATGCAAACGTTCCTCATTTCCAGTAGGAAATAACTCAGGCAGTTATAAGGAAGGAGAGATTGAAAACCACTGAGTACACTTCTCTAAATTTGGAACCTGAAGAAAAAGAAGAGAAAGCGATCGCTGCTACCTAGCTGATGATGAATTACAGATAAACTTCATATCACTTTGTGGAATCCCCAAGCAGAATTCCCTAAGCCACATGTGCATTGTAGAACACACTCAGCAGAGAGTGCTGAGGTCTCCTCCCAAATCAAGCATCACGCTGGATGCCAAAGTTGTGAAATAATTACTACTCTGTGAATTTGAGCGGCTACTCACAGCTCCACATATTTATAAACAGGAAGTGTGAAGCTATGCATTCATACCTGCTTTCATCATATGACAGAGCCCTAAAGCCATCAAATCCTGGCTGACATAACAAGTCTCGCTGTATAAGCTAGACTGTCTCAACAGAGGATCCTATTCATCCTGATAGCTGCTACAAGAAAAAAAAAAAAGGCAGGGGGGAAGAAAAGGCAGCCAAAAGATCTAGGCATTTTCATCACTCAGAGCTCCTTAAACAGAAGGACACAGGTTTGTACCCCTGGAAAACACCACATCCTGAAGAACATTCACCTTGAAGAACATTCAAGCATTGTTTTTCAGATATGAGAGGTCAGAAAGTAGAACAGCTGCCTTTGTGGGGTATAGAAAGAAGAGAATAAACCACTAAAACGGTTCCCTGATTGTTTTTCCTAAAAAAACATCAGGGATTTAATAGTTGATTTCATTGTCTGGAGTAATAAAAGAAAAAAATAGTTTTCTATTGGCTTAAGGGATGAATCCACGGATTTTGACACCAGGCTGAGGATCATGACAACCTCAAAAGAAATGATTAGGTATTTGCACAAGCTTTCCATCACCCCTTTGTCAGATTTATTAGGTCTGTGGGCTCAAGGATGTTAATGATTGGACACCAGATAAATATATGCCTTGATTAAAATAAAACAAATGCGGTGATTTTTCAAATTCAATCAAGGCATAAAAAGGTCATTAGCAAGATTTATCCTCTGCCCATCACACAGCATCAGTCATCCCTGGAGCACAGGGTCTTGGTGGATAGCAAGCTCAACATGAGTGAACAGAGCGCTGCTGTGGCAAAGAGGGTCAACAGGATGCTGGGCTGCATTAACAAGGGCATCACCAGGAGAACTAAAGATGTTATCTTGCCACACAACTCAGCACTGGTCAGGCCACACCTTGAGTACTGTATTCAGCTTTGGTCCCCACTAGAAAAGAAGATGCAGATAGACTCGAGAGGGTCCAGAGAAGGGCGACCAGGATGATCAGGGGACTGGAAGACCTTCCATACGAACAAAGGCTGAGAGAACTGGGTCTGTTCAGCCTTGATAAGGCTTAGGTGGGACTTTACTGCAATGTTCCAGTCCATCAAGGGTGGTTCCCAGGAAGATAGAGACTCCCTTTTCACAAGGAGTCCTGCAGAAAAGACAAGGGGGGAATGGTTACAAGTTGCTCCAGGAGATTCCAACTGGATTTGATGGGGAAGTTTCTCACCCCAAGAGCTGTAAAACAGTGGAATGGTCTTCCAAGGGAAGTGGAAGACTGCTCAACTTCAGACAACATTAAGGCTCAGCTTGACAGGGTTCTGCACCAGGTCATTTCAACTAGATCCTGCTTTAAGAAGCTGGACCAGATGATCCCTGAGGTCCCTTCCAACCCACAAACCTGTGAACACACTAACTAACCTTTCTGTGGGTTAAAGATGGTTTTTACTGCTTTGTCTGGCTTGTTCTCCAACTGGTAGCATCTTTAAGATACACAAACTGCAAAGAAAACTGCCTTCAAAAATTACTATTTCATGAGCTTTTCGGAGAAAAGACCCTGCGAAGTACAAGTTTTGCCTCAATATTCGGGGTGATTTATCCACATTTAAAAACTGCACTCTTTTTGCTCTTTCTTTTTGCCTTTTTTTCCTCAGAGAGATTCTGCACCGAACAAAACCACAATGACCAGAGTCTAGGAGAAGTCACTCATTTCTCCTAACACCATACGCACTGACCACACTGACGTTGTGGTAGTTCCCCCTTCTTCCATCCCAGCATACACATAACATGAATTTTACCTTGTTTTAAGCAGAAAGCCCCATCTTCCTCCCTGGTACAGATCTCAGAGGCTCAAGATTACTCACAGACATTTCCTTCAGTGATTACCCAACTGTTTAAAACACATAAGCTGAAAACGGCCTGACGTGGCTCTAAGTGGCTTTCGCAGAAACTTCAACTATAGGTTCTGTAACCTCTATTTTCAATTAACTTCATAAATTTCTGCTTGGTGTGTTAATATATTCTGAAAGATACTTGAGCAGAACACATCAATAATCACTGGAAAACACAGTCCTTAAGGATCTGTAAGAAATTAGCCATCGATACCAGGCCAACATCACTTTTCTGGGGAATTCTTACTAAAATATTCTAGACACATCGCAGTGTAGCACAGGAGCTAATACAATAGTAATAGACAGCTCTTCCATTTGTAAGGTTTTATCAGTCCAAAGACAGTCCTTTGAGGAAGCAAGTAGCAAGACTGCCAGCCCAACAAGGAGAAGATAAGGCAGAGTTCAGAGTGGTAGCTCCTTGGTGTAAGGGAAAGCCCAACGCTGGGCGATTCTCACAATGAGTGATCAGCCTGAGGAACACAATGGGAGTAGAAGAAGCAGAAACCAGAGGCACCAAAACAGGACAGTGACTGCACTAGAGAAACCCACCTGGCCTTGGGGCACTGCCCTAGGAAGAACAACTGCTGTCGGAGCTTAGGGATAAGAAAATAAAGCAACTAAACCACGAGCCACATTGGCAGTATAAACCATCACCAACTTATTTGTTAAAATATCTGATAATCTTAAGCCCAGTCTGGAATGAAGCATTTCTTTCCCCTTCATCTGTGATGACCTGTCCATGAACTCTACCTTCTTACAAAGGACTCATCCTCAGAGGGGGTCTCTAGGGTCAGGAAGAGCTCTCACCATGATTTCAGAACTCTCATCAGCAACAGTAGAAGTAGTGCCTCTGGCTGCTACCCACAGGCCCACTGGTATCAGGCAGTGATCATAAGAGATGTCTAAAATAACATCCCTTGCTTTTTGTTCCCAAACTACACAAACCAGACACTGATTTGACAGAGCATGAGGGAAACCAACCAGACTCCGTGTGACCTGCGCTGGTGGACACAAGACAACTTTTATCGTGCCCATTGGCCACATAATCCCCATGCAGTCCACTGTCTGCTGAACAGCAGAAGGAAAATAAAACCTAATTGCAGCACTATCACACGCTCAAGGGTGAAAAAAGAAGATTATTAACACGCAGACTGCTCTCACATTTTCATCTCCTCGAAGCAAAGTTATATTTTAGCTACAGTTATTTATATTGTGAGCATTTAACCACAAAAACCCTTCTCACCAGCACAACCTTTGGTTACTCCTCAAATGGAACTGCAATAAATAGAATCGCGGCCGGCCACAACTGAACATTCGGCTTCAAGCATGAAGCTTAAAGAACCTGCAGCACTCATTGCATTTTTTTCCAGATACTCTGAACTAGTGTCTCAAAAATACAACCACGACATTCTGAATGATCACAGCTTCTCAGAGGACCGTTAACCGCTATTGATTACAGACAAGGAATTCACAGATGAAGAATCCGTACGCTATCACCCAATATAGAACTTTCTTGGCATTTAATGCTCAGAGAAGGTAGATATAATTGAACATAAATCTGTTTGGCTTTCTTTTTTTAATGTTTATGCTTACCCCTTATCGCTGTTTGTATCCACAGCGATGCCACAGGTACCAGTGTGGTTCCGCACAAGGAGAGCGGCCTAACAAATAATGTTTGGATAACTAGCCTGTTTTTTATACACAGTGATTCACCAGTTAAGTAAATAACATCGTTATTTAGCAAAATATTGATTTATATTAGAGAGCCTAAAACAACCTTTTTGTTCTCCTACGTCAAAACAGTATTAACTGCCTCATAGGGGTAGAATAACACCCAAGAAAAACATCACGTTCACTAAGCGAGAAATCATTCTAAATAACTTTTGAAGTCAAGGAAACTTCTGATCCTGAAACATCCGCATCATCCTCATCAATTTTGAAGCTGTAAACCCAACTTTAACATTCAAAGCATTGGTTTATTTTCTTATTTGGGAACTTATTTGGAATACGGATCTTGAACAAACCAATGTGTTTTCTACTAAAGAGCTCGTTTTAAACAGGTCCTGCTATATTGTACTTCACACCTCTCCAAAGCTACATTTATGACTCCTGCTCCTCTAAAAATACCCACCCCAACGCTTTTAAAGACTTCCTATACTTTCACTAAAAGTGAAATCCCTCAAGGCTGTTATGTTTAAAATCTGCAATGAAAGTGAGTTTGAGTCACACGTTGTGTTTCTCCTGCTTGACACAGTACATTGCTCCATTTCATATCTGACATGGCATCCCTCTGAGGCTCCACCATAAAACAACATAAAATTAAAGAAAAACACTGGATAGAAAGCTCACGTCACGTTCGTTTGTTTCTCCTTCACTTAACGCTCAACGTTTCCTCCCAGTTTTCCCCTTATCAACCACGACAAGCTCCTCAGATGAAGTCAAAACAGAAAGGGCAGCCATGTATCGCTGGGAGCCGATGAATTTTATCAGCACTTTCAACATCAAACAGGTGAACCCGCGCTAACTGCCTGCACTACAGCACACGAACACGCCATAAAGCAACAACTACAGAAGGACTACCCTCTCTGCAAACCATCTACTGCTGAAAAATTCCTGTCCCTCTTTGTCCTTGGACTTGGCTATCAGTTGCCGAGCAGGGGAGCTCACAGGGTGCAGCTTTGCCCGTCACCTTGGAGCCCTGCAGCTGCGAACATCCAGCACTGGACTTGTTTATGTTCTGCCTTCGCCGGTTCCTCTTTAAATTCTCCAGGAGGAATCTAGAAACGGGCTCAACCAGCGACACGTACAATGAACTGCACAAGCCCCATCCACCTCCCAGCCCCGGGATGCCGCTGCGGGGGAACACGCGGGGCCGAGAGGAGCCGGGAGCGGCAGGTCCTGTCACATCGCGGCGCCGCGGCTGCGGGAGCCGAGGCCGAGGGGGTACCGGAGGGTCTGGGAAGGGTTTTGAGGGCACCAGAGCCTCAGGGGTGCCTCCGGCCCTTCTCCGCGGGGGCTGCGCGGAGCGAGCGGGACGGCAGCAGCGACCCGAGACACCCCTCCTCCTCGGTAAAAGATTGGAGATAAATCAATAAACAAATCAATAGATAAATCAATAAATAAATAATTGGGGGGAGGAAAAGAGAGGAAGGGGGCGGGGAAGGAGCCTGAGACAGAGAACGGCGCAAGTGCCTTCGCACCGGGGTCTGTCATGGTGGTGCGAGGAGCCGCTGACAGAGCCGGGCCCCCCCTTCCCTCCCCGTCGCCGTTT
>VZRI01000614.1:232195-258108 GCA_013397515.1 Upupa epops
GGGGGGAAGGCGGAGCCGGCCGGGCCGGGGGGAGGAGGCGGCCGCGCGCCCTCCCCGCCACCGCCTCCATGGCGGGTCACGTGAGGAACGCTCCCGCCGCGTCACGTGACGGGCTGTTATGATTCCCCTTCTCCCGCCTCTCCCTTGGCGCCTCCTAACGGACGTCGCGCGACCCTCCCGCGTCACGTGACGCGGCCGCACGCGCCGTGCTCCCTTCCCTCTCCCCTCGTTGCCCGCCAAAGGCGCCGGCGCGCGCCTCCCCCCCGCCCTCAGGCGCCGCCCCACATCGGCAGCGCTTGAGAGGAGCGGTAGCAGCCCAGAGGGTGGAAGTGGGGCCTTTTGACCGTGACGGGGCCTCTGGGGCATTAACACACCCGATAGAGAGATAAAAGGGCCTGGGGGGAAGAGCTCAACCGCTGGCCGACTTCGAAATGGGCCAGTGGGAGGGTCCTCTAGCCCACTCCTGCCTCAGGGGAGACCCGCGGCCCTGCAGTCCCCTCCTACTTCAGGGAGGGACCCGCGGTTCCCCTCAAAAATTCCTCCAGGGGGAATCGCTATCAGCGTGGCGTGGCAGGAGGCAGTGCCTGTGCTGTTCCAAACGGCCCTCAAGCTTCTAAAACAAAAAACACAGGCAGACTCGTCAAAAGGGTCAGAGGTGCCTCTGTCCTTCGCTGTTCTCAAGCTCGTTTGGGTTTAACATTCAGTGCGGCACTCGCAGAAAATGAGAGGATTTCCCAAATGGCCCTGTTACACCACTAAGCCTGCTGACACAGCCGGGGTCACTCCCCAGCAGAGAAGAAAGGAGTTTTCTTGCAAACAGTGATTTACAAGGGCAGCTGTTGCAAGGATTGATCCTGTGCAGTACAAGCAACGCCTGAAAAAACACCAGTTTGAAGTCACTCCCTAAGTCACAGTTTCCACACAGAACGATGTTAACCCCATCAGAAAGGTCAGGCCCGAGTTATTTTCTCGCTGATGTAAGTTCATGCGTAGGTATTTTTATATCAAACATTCCAAACAAATTTCATATCTGATAGGCAAAGCCTGGAATGCAGCTTACAGAGTTGCTTGAAGGCCAGATTTCTCCTCAAGTAACACTAACTCAAGTGCAAAGGCTCTACAAATGACTTAAGCTTTGTAAAGCTGCCTAATTTTTTTTTCCTGACATTGTGTGGATTGTTTATTATCTTAGATTTGTGACAAAGAATATAATTATTAGGCTCAAGCATAAAAATCTTGCTGCAAAGGACTTTTTGCTTCTCTGGAAAAGTCGCTATGGGGGTGAGGAGCTTAAGCGGTTTTTAAAAATACAAGTTAAATTGTTGGAGACCTCCTTCAGACACTGGCCGTTTGTTACAGAGTTGGACTTCAAACAGGATATAACTGCCCTTATGTCCTCATTCCACAGCTACCTATTGCTTCTTCATATAGTCCCTTACACCCATTTCCCTGAAAGGGTGATCAGACACTGGAACGGACTGCCAAGGGAAGTTGTGGAGACCCCCTCCCTGTAGGCATTGACTGGCTGTGGCCCATAGTGCCCTAGTCTAGGTTGTGGTGATGTCAGGTCATGGGCTGGACTTAATGATCACAGAAAGTTAGGGATTGGGAGGGACTTCAAAAGATAATCCAGTCCAATCCCCCTGCCAGAGCAGGATCATGTAGATCAAGTCACACCGGAACATGCCCAGGTGGGTTTTAAACATCTCTAGAGAAGGTGACTCCACAGCCTCCCTGGACAGCCTGTTTCAGATCTTAGAGATCTTTTCCAGCCTCAATACTAATTCTGTAATTAGGTACAATATAAACTAAAATATTTGAGATAATGAATTCAACAGACACAGCAAGATGTCCATCAAAAGCATAGGCTGGCATACTAGAAACAGCCAGAGAAGTGTGGTTTATGTAGTGATTACAAGAACTATCCCAATCCCTAACAATGGCAATGCTCTGTGATGGATCACCATTCTGAAATATTAACTCACAGCTGAAGAGACTGTTTAATTCCTGACTTCACTGTGGTGTTTCTGTGTGACCTTATATCTCCTAAGAATCTTAATGTTTTGGTTGCTCCTCTGAATTACAAAGGTAACAGTACATAGAGAGTCTCATTTTGCTTGGCAGAGCAGTTACAGAAAGCAATGAGATCAGGAAGCAACTACGATGATGTTGTAAAACAGCTTCACACCCATTTCTTCTGGTTTTCACACCGATTTCCCCACGACTATCCTTGCCTCACCTCGCTTAAGTCTCCTGCTTTCAGTCAGTTATATTATTAAACAGCAACAAAACTCTGAGTAATGAGGCCTGCACAGAACTGACAGAACACTCCCAGGCCTGGTTCATCAGGACACATCAGAGCAAAGGAACCTGCTGGGACAAAAATTCCCACCTGATGCTGTAGCAGCCCCCACAGTTTAACTGCTGTCTTGAATCTACTCAATCCTGTGTTGCAACACAGATGAATTACCAACACCCCTTTCCGTGTATTTACAGAAACATGTTAGCCACCTTCTCAACTTTCAAAAAGAGTTCAGGAGATTAAACTCTTCTAGTAGACCCTCTCTAAAGAAATAAGATATCACCAGTTCTGAGCAGACCCTATGTCACGTCCAAATCACTTGTTCAAGTGTGGATACACAGATTTTATTCCATTTTCAGCTGAGGCCTCACCAGCACTCCCAGCTGTTCCATGTTTACCTGTTATGTCTTGAGAGAACCATGACTCGCTGCACACACAAACGCTGTTCTCAGCAGAGACTAGGCCCACACAAACGCTGTTCTCAGCAGAGACTAGGCCGTTGTAGGGGTTTTAATGACAATGGATTCACTTGCTAAATCATAAACACAAAAACTGATGTTTAAAATGACAAGTCAGATCCTGCCCACCAGCTTGAAGTGTAGTCACAAACAGCTGACATGGTAATTGATGCAAATAAATGAGGAAGCAGGAACCTCTAGTGAGGAGTTCTGTCCTCTAGAGGAAGGAAAATGGGTTGGGATGATGGTTAATGATGGCTATACTTTATTATTTCATTAAAATAATGCTCTTTCTAAATGGTTGAAAACATACATTACACTAAAGCTGGCTGCCTTTCACAGCTAGCTGAGCTGTTTAGCCTTACGCTGCATTTTTCTGACATTTTCCTAAAATGCAAACTAAAGTGACTTTTCTATGTCCCAGAGACAGAAGTGATGTCTAACAAGCAGCAGAACTTTGGTTGAAGAGTGCTTTAAAGTAATTTCCTCGATCCACTGCATGCACCACAGCTTGCACCAAATTTAATAACAAAGATATTCTAGATTGGAAAAATCAGACTGGAGGCTTACGATGGCAGTGTCTTTGTTCAGATTAAATTAAGCATGCTCTCAAAGGCATTGAAGCAGGAACCTACAGATAAGACTTTGTATTCTAACCCTGGATTAGATCTGGCAGCAGGTTTTTAATGAAGCCTCCTTGGGGAGCATAAGATTATAGATGTTGCTCCTATTTAAATGTTATGTCAGAGGTAACTCCAATGAAGATACAGTGAATTTAGACTTGTGTTCCATGAATCGAGCTCCTCTCTTCTGGTGGAAAACTGCCACATACACAAACCTAACGATAATTGGCCATGTGGCCTTTTGATTGCTGTGATTTATTTAATAATTCACAAATTAATTCCTGAGCACTTAGCAAATACCTTTTAAGTGTCTTTGCATCATTATCAAGTATCTGTGGAAAAACAGACTGCTGCACAGAAGCTGCAGGAGGCTTCTTGTCTTCTTGGCAGAGCAGCCAGGTCAGTCACCAGGAGGCTGGTTCCAGGCCACAGAGCTACCAGGGATAGGAAAAAGTCACACAGACTTCAGCTGAGGCAGAAGTGGGCATGTGGGACTTCAAGTTGCATGGCCGGTCGTGATTTAGTGGTGACCCAGCATTGCTGGGTCAGTGGTTGGACTTGACAATCTTAAAGGTCTCTTCCAAACAGAGAGATCCTGTGAAAAGGGCCTGAACTTAGATAAGTGATTGTGGAACTGCTGCAAGGAATCAAAGCCACCTCTGAGCCCTAGGATTCCCTGATTTAAAGTAGACTGAAAACAGGAACCAGAAGCCCAGGTTCTAGGCCCTGCGTAATTATTTGCCTCTAAATCTCTGCTTCTCTTTCTCCAATACCTGTCTCCCTGCCCCCAAATATTATTAATTGTTGAAGGATCACTTGATTTCCACAAAGCACTTGAAAAATGCATTATGCAATTCTGTGCAAATGCTGCACTCTGTGATCCAGAACAGTTCCAATATTGATACTGATGATGATGTAAACAAAACCCCAACCACCACAACAAAACATTGGGCTACTCTTGAGTTTTTGTACTTAATACCGCTGAAGGGATTTTCAGTACAAAAATAAAGCATCATCCAGAGAGCTAAAACTAATGCAGAAACCACTGTTAAGTGTTGGTGTGTAAGTAGAAGCTGATGGCCCAACAGACAAAAAACCACTAGAGGGTGAGGAATTGGTAGAATAATGAGAAAATTCATGTCAAAGGTCTAGCACAAACAGAGCATAAGGGCTCTCAGATTTCCATACTTCCACAAAAAAGCACCACACAGCACCAAAACCTCCATGATTCTCTCATCAATATTTCCCTATAACTACTACTTAGCTGTAATATTTTTGTAAAGTAGCTTTATGTTATTATTACAGGTTATTTATAGAAAGAAGAGTTCTGTTACAAAATGCTCCGGGATGGGCTATGTTTAAGAATTTGTATAATAGAAACTCAGTAAGGGAGTTTTCAAGGGTTTTATTGCGATTATAATGAACCAATGAATGAGAAAACTACCTCTGATCATTATCTACCAGTCTTAATTATGATGTTATCAGAGGGAGAGGGGAAAATACAAAAGGCTTCCTCAAAGAGCAACAGAACTACATATGCAAATGGCAACTTTTATCACAGCCCACATTTCTAGGAAACAAGTGGTTTAGAATAGTAGTCGGAGGATGACATTCACTACAGATTCAGATGAAGGAGGGAAAAAAACCCAAACACATTCTTAGCAGGCCCATCCCATGACACATTGTTATTGTATAAGCTATACTCCCACAGTAGTGCCAGCACCTTGTAGCACAACATGGCAGGTGAAAAGCTGTGGCTTCTGTGGGCAAAACTGACTTTAAGGGAAAAAATAGGAGAGAGATGTAATACTCAGTTTTAATAAGCTCACTGTAACTAACAGAGTACATAAAATTATTTCCTAACATTTTTTTTCTCAGGAAGCCCCACTCTATTTTTAACGAACATTTTTTAGTTATAAAACGAGGAGTTTTACAAACTCAGTAATCACACTCTTGTTGAAAGGATGCATTAATGAGTGCAGCACTGTCTGGGGTGTAACCAGGGGACTCTTTTCCCCTTTATTTTCAATGCCAGGGCACTTCCCACACCTGCCCTGTAGATCCCCAGCTCCCAGCACTCTCATGACTTGTGCAAGCAGTTGCTCTTCCCCACCCACCCTGCCAGAGCAGCCAGGCCCTTTACCCCTAGGCTGGAAGTTGTACCCTGCTTCCTCCCGGCAGCAGCAGACACTTCATACCTTCCTCTTTCCCGATGAGTAGACACCAGGGTGGAGGCAGCAGACAACAGTGTGTCCCTCTGCCCCAAAGAGCTGAGCTCTACTGACAGTGCTGCACGGAGGTGACAACTATGGCAAGCAGGCAGCAGTGACAGAAGACCTGCCGTGCACACCCACTGGTGCAATCACCACGCACCTGTCCATCAGGTTGTAGCAGATACGGGAAGAGTTTTGGGACAGCAGTGCCCTGTACTCTATGGGAAAAGAGAGTGAAGGATGTTGAGGCACCCCACAAACCCTATATGAGCCACAGACAACCCCGATTAATTTTGCCACCCCTTAATAAGAGAATTAATTAATGTTTTTGCTGAGCCACTTCCCTCTGCATGTGTTTGTTCAGAGACTTCATAACAAGTTTAAGCTGCTCAGAATTGCTGCTCATGTTCTACTCAGTACTCAATAGCTCGTGTTATTAGTAGCGTTATCTACACAACCAGAGAAAATTAGCACATCACACACGCTCCTACCTACTTTAAGATTTGTGGCTAAGTGATTCCCCACTTTACCGCAGTTGCCTTTGAAACAGACAGAAGAAAACACCATAAGGCACCCTCCAATCACGATGTTCTCTAAAGTAAAGCTTCCCTGCGCATGGAAGGGTGACAATCACACTTGAAGCATACCAAGAACAGCAAAACGCCCTGTTTTCCTTTCCTACTTTGCTGACATTCCTGCAACCCAAACATCATAAGCTGCCACAGCTAAGGAAGAATCCCAAGGCAAGCGTAAAGCATCAGAAATTTTAATAAACATCGTGTCCTTCCTGATTTTCTGTTTGATTATGCCCTGTACGGGGAAAAGCGTGATAGAATTAATCAGCCTGCTGGAGTGAATGCTAAAGGAACAGACGAGCTTTGGCAAAGCTGCTGCTAGCGCTGAAAAAGAAAGACTGACAAAAGAGAAGGCAGTTCTAAATCCAGAAGCATGTCACTCAGGAAGTGAGACATGCTATGATTTATCAACGTAACAAAAATTGATGGGAAGATAGATCTCCCATTTCAAAGTGTTGTCTCTGTGTAGATTAAGAGTAGTATCTGTCATCTGGAAACAATGGGAAAAGAAATATGTTTGATAAAAGCAATTCCATGCGCTCTTACAGACAGAAAACCACTGGAAGTAAAGGATTTCTCTGCAGCTCTATCCTCAGCAGCAAAAAAGCACCTTGTGTCAAGAGGAAGTGCAAACAATAACAGAAGATGAAATGGAAGGAGTGGCTTTGCAAGAAATGACTGATGTTTTCTCCATTTCAGAAGAGTCTGAACTACCTCACAGAAGAGGATGATCGTGTGGCCCCCAGAGCGTGGCAGCAGACCCAGACACAGCAGGCAGTGGCTTACCACTGTGGCACAACAGGGCAACATTCCCTTTCAAAGGAAAAGCCTCTTTCTTCTCAGCTCAACAGCTGCTACACACAAGGTCTCCAACATCTTAGCAGTTTGATTGTTGTGTGTACAAAAAGCAACACCAAAGCATAAAACATGTAACAGCTTCATAAGTGTTTTGCCAGCAGCTGATAGAATGGAAAGTGCATCTCAAAACCCAGCAGGGCAGCAGAGTAAAACAAAAACCACGGAGTCAGGACCATCACGTCGTTTGGCACATCCTCCCAGTTCTTTTCATTCTGTTCCAGATCTCAGAAGGGAAGGCCAAACCACCTTATTTGCTAATTAAAGTTTCGCACAATTCAAACATTGAACAAACAGAGGACATCCCCAAGTAGAGAAACCCGCCAGCCATCCTGACCTCACCAACAGAGCAGCGTCTCTGTTCCCAACATGGGACAACCATGTATGCAAATGCGTGTGCACGTGCTGATTGAGATCCCAAAGTTACACCTCCCTGTTTAAGGACACACCAGACAACCAACAGATGGGTAAAAAATAAAGACATTAAGTAAAAGAGCTCTAATGGTATCAAATGGCTAATGATAACAATTAAGGATTTGAAAGTTCTTAATTAGGTAGCATTATCACAGACAGTATCATGCCTGTGATCTGTCCTGAGTCAATGTGAAGCTGCTGATCTAGCCAACAAAAACAGGCTTACCATCTGCTCTGACCACTACATCACACCTCACTCCCTAAATACAGCCACAGGCCACCACAGGGTGCAGATGACCAGACTGTTCAGCTGAACACACTGTGGCCTCTCTAAACTAAACACAGAGTATTGCTGCTGATCAGGTATCTCCTTCAGTGCTTTTGCTGTGCCAATGTGGGTTGGTTGTACTCAGGCAGTGAGGTAAAGCATTAGGGGTTAATCAGAACCTCTCCTGCTGCATTTAATATTTGCATGTGATTTTGTTATATAAAATGTGCAGGTAAATGATCCATGAAGGCCTTTGCCACTCCCTCTCCCATTGCTTAGCAGCCCAGCTACTCTTAGAAGAGCTTTTGTCCTAGCAGCTCTTTTCAGCTGCTATAATTAAGATGAGGCCTGTAATGCCGAGTAGACTCTTCAGCAGATTCTTAGCAATAACAGACAAGTTCAGAGTAGCGGGAGATTGCCAGATTGTTGCAGCTTGAGAAAGAAAATTGGTACTTTCAAGGAAGGGAGCAATCTGAAGTTCTTACGGAGTTCTTACACTTGGCCACCACAATGATGGGGGAAATAGTTTCTCCTCTCTTACTGCTTCCCAGATGTTTCTTCCACTGTCAGGTAGATTCCATTTATCAGTCCATTATTACCCACCCTGTTAACTACCAGCCTCCTGGAGTTGAGATCCCATTGGCTTTAGTGGCGAGGTACCAGCTGTGCATCTCTGCAAGTCGATGCCTGTATGACTTTGAAATTGTCTGTGTAACCCATCAGAAAATGCCTTTAACCAGTGTTTCCTATCTCCCAGAAAGCATCTCTCAATTTTTGGCATTAGATATTTATCGCTTCATAACATCCAAAGCATTGTGCAGACATTACTCAGCTAATACGAAGGAAAGCCACTCTCCTCCCAGCCTGCACCCCGGTACTGGCCGCTTAACAGTGCCTCCATTTCACTAAAGCCAACCTAAGAAGTTCTTTTCCTTGTTCCTTTGCAGGAATATTAAACCCAAAGGTGAAAGAAGAAAGCTGTTCACTTTCTGTCACCACTAGGAAACCGAAGGTCTTCAGATCACACTTTCTCCTCAGCCTTTTAATTGCAAAATTATACTTCAAGATTTGACACAAGTTTCTCACCACCTCCCTATTTTCAAGCAAAACCAGACCAAAGAAAGAAAACAACCCTCATTTTTTTCCTAATCTGCAGAGCCTGCACGACACTTTAATTTCAAAAAGGTGAAATACTGCTAATTAGCAGCATATTCTAACAGTCCTTGTGATTTTACAGAGTGCTGTGGCAAACTAAACCACATTACAGGTCAGGACGTGCCAATCTTTTATCATCGTTATCGCTAATTCCCTGTGTGGTTTCTGTCAACCCCCCTGCAACACGTGTCACAGCAGCTTCCCCGAGCCTTTAGCTAACATTGCTCAGCTGCTCTGTGATTATTCATCACACTGGATTCAGCAAGATATTCACAGCATGCTCTTCTCACATTTGATTTAGATATTAGGTACAATAACAGATAATAGAACATTGGGATTTTGAGGCAAGAGAATTTGAGTGGAATCAGATCACTAATAGAATTTTTGCTAAGTAGAAAAAAAGAGGGATAAAAAAGAAAAGATTCTTGAGCACCCATGATGGCTTTCTTCTTTTTCTAGATAAACACAAATCTAAACTGTTCTGGGCTTTCACTTCTAGGTGACAGAATCACGGAGTCTTTCATTGGAACAGGCCTTTAAGCTCATCAAGTCCAAACTTTGACGCATCGTTGCCGTGTCACCACTAAACCATGTGCCTAAGCACCTGGTACACAGGTCAGATCCCTCCAGGGCTGGGCACTCCACCACTACCCTGGGCAGCCTGTTCCAAAGCCCACAACCCTTTCAGCAAAGAAATTTGTCCAAACATCCAGTCTAAACCTCCCCTGGTACAACTTGTAGCCATTTCCTTTAGTGCTACCCCTTGCTAGATGTGACTGACACTTGATAGCTCATTCCTAATTTCAAATTACATTTTAATGAAAATAATGGGAATTTCTCTAAAATAAGTTGGATCATGACTTCCTGAGATCCTTTTCAATCAGACCTACACTGACTGTGCAGTGCTTTGACCAGCACTGTCCCGAGACATCCTGAGTCGCTCAGCCCCACCATTCCCTATAGCCACTCACAGCCTCTTTCCCTGCAGTAAGACTCCATCTCCTAAGATGGAGATGCTCACTCTGCATCTGCAAAGCACCTACCCACCACATCTCATCAACTAGAGCCCTGGCTGGGAATTAGAGGAACAATAAATCAGCAAACAACCCTCTCCCCTCCCCTTTATTTTTTTTCCTGCAGATTAATGCTATATAAGTTATGCCATGCAGTATAAAGAGCATAAAATGCACCTCTTTGCATTCCAGCATGCTGTGGAGGATCATAAAAGCACTTAATATATTTATTTAAGCCCGTTAAGCTAGATAGCACAACTGCAGTAATTAGCAACAATTCTCCAGATTCCCATATGCCAAACAAAGGACCACGTTTAGCATTTTCAAGGCTGGTAGGAGGGAATTGGAACGTTGCAGAAATTAAATGGCATGCACTCAGTGGTTTTGTGTCTTCTGCCTATCTCAGCAGAGCCTACGTTTCACTACAGCAACCTCATCATGCTAGCAACTCCAGGGACTGAACCCCACCACAAGAAGAAGGTTGGCTGTCTTTGAGTTTATTATTTTAAACATAACAGGGTGTTCCGTGCTTGTTTTCACAGATGCTTCTCCACATAGATAGATACATGTAGGCTGGAGGGGGATTTCCTTGGGGTTGTTTTTTAAGTTTTAACAAAATTAATTGCAAAACACCCCAAAATACACTTTCAAATACCCCCTGAATACCATTTAAAATACCCCCAAAATAAATTTCAAAATACTCTCAAAACTGCCTCTGGAAAAATCCATGAACTGAACACAGTGCTAAGTGGGAATTTATAAACTAAAACGTATAAATCCTGCAAGCAGTAGCCCTCCTCCTCACATACAGGGTCACACACGGGGCAGTGTGATGGAAGACAATCGTATTGGAGCGAAGAAAGGAAACATAAGGAGGAATGAGCATGGAAAAGGGCACTGGTGACAAGGGAGGAATGAGACCTGAGCACTGCCAGGAGCCTGAAGTTCATTACCCCACTGCAACCCTGGCACATATCACGTGCCCAGAAGCCTCATCACACAGCGTGCCAGCGGGCAGCCAGCCCAGTGGCACTGATTGAGCTTGGAATTGCAGCCAGTCTGACACTGCTGTGCGAAGGACAAGATCACTGGAGGCAGATATCAAATCTTCTAGAAGAGCAGGGAAACAAGATACAGATTTGTGAGCACCTGCTATAAAGGGAGGCTTTGAATTGAGAGTGCCGTGACTCAGAGAGGGGAAGAGATACCTGAGGCAGAGAGACTCCTGGCTCTGAGCCCCAATTGCTCCGACCAGTTGTTATTTTCCATCCTCTTCATCTGCACAGATACAACACAGCAAAGTTTCTCCCTACTGAGTCTTTCAGAGAAAAACTCTTTGAGTGGGAACAAAAAACCAGGGCAGGAGAAACCCTTCTGGTGACCCAACGTTTTGTTTCTCTGTCGCAAGGAAAAGAAAATCCCTTTTTTATTCCTCTGCAGTTTTTATTGTTTTACGATTTATTTCTTTAGTTCTCTCTCTTGCAGAGAGATGAAGAATCTCCTGGGAGAGCAGCTGGTTGCTGGGGAAGGCTCAGCTTGCCCAGGGCAGAGCTGTGAACTCAAGGCACACAGGAGGAGATCGCTGAGCTCCTCACTCCATCTCCCCTGCATGGAGCTGATATAAGTGGGCTGGCACTTTTCTTTTTGGACCATCGCCATTTTCCCAGGAGTTAATTTTTCAATTTGTTTTCATTCCCTTCCTTTCTTTGGGGGAGGGAAATGTAACTATCTGTCCTCAAACCAGCACATCTTCACATCACCGAGTTGCACACGGCCCCCCTGAAGGCACCACTGCCCTGATGGGCATTTCTGACTTCAAAGGTCTTTTCCAGCTTCAATAATGGTGTGGTTCTGTGATTCTCCACCCACTTGTCTCTTTCTCTTTCTGCTTCAGGCCATTTTCTTCCTTTTTGAAACTACAATGACTTTCCCTGGTGGGTTTCTCACCTGGATACACCCACCTTTCTCCCTCCTTTCCTCCAAAGCAACATTTAGTTCTCCCATCTCTGCTTCATTTCTCTTTCATTGCTCTTTACCTCTACACATCTACAGGCTCCTTACCTCTACACTCTGGCTTTTACCTTCAGTGCCTCTCTGCACATCTTGCTAATCCCATGCAAACCCCTGGCTCATTCCCTAGGCAGGACTGACCTTTTGGCACAGACATACCAGGCTCAGCATTTTCCAGGCTTCTCGGATGCCTTGCTATGTTGGTGGGTAAATTTGTTAGGGAGGGGAAGTCAACAAGGCAGATATCACCTAGGGCAGTTCCTATTAAATAATCCTAAAGATTAACCAAAGAAGTTAAAATGTTTTCAAACTTAAAAAAACCAATTCCCAGCTCGTTAGAGATTTTATTTTACAAGCAGCACCAAAGGGATGGGCTTATTACTATCTCATTAACAATGCCTATTGCGATTTGCATAAAACCCTGAAAACTTAGGAAACAACAAAGAATCAGGCTTTAATTATCCTGTTTCTCCTAGGTTGCAAGTCGCAAGGTATGGAGGAAGCTGATAATGCTCTTCCAGTTCCTGAGGACTTCAGGCAGCTTCCGAAAAAAATAGGTAGGTGCCATTAAAAAATTAGTGATGTGAGCTTATTAACCGCATTAATAAAGTCATGAACAGCTGGCTGAAAAGCTAAAACAACATCTACAAAACTGCTCAAGCATAACAACGTGTACAAACACCTGAAGACACATCCCATGATAAGGAGGTACCCAGCACACCAGTGGCTTCAGGCACTGTGGAGGATTGGGCTGGCTCTGCCTTTCAGTGTGGGAACACTCAGCAGCCTTCTGATCAGCAAGAAGGGACTAAAAGATGCAGATGTATCTGTGGCTTCTCCACAGCACTGGTCACAAATTGCATTTGGGTTCTTGACCACAGTAATTCCAGCAAGTGATTCAATGAGCAAGTCTCAAACACAGCAAGAAAGGACTGCCTCCTCTGGTGTATTAAGATGCCTTTAATAATGTCAAGTTAGAAACAATCACTAGGCCCACATTCTCTTTGAGCTCTCTCTCACTAATACAGGATTTATTAAGTCGAGCTGCGTTTACTGGCACCCAGCTGCAGGGAGAAGACAGGTCTCCAGTTGCCTGTGAAAGTTTTCATCATCCTTAAGCACCAGGAAAGGAATTTCCAGGCCCAATTAGCAAAGCCCCCGCCCCTCCACTCTGAGCAGTTGTGCCGACTATCATTAATCACTCTATCAAACGAAGCATTCACCGCCCTCCTGGCAGAAGCAGGTTACTAGAAAACATTCCTCATGACAATCCCTGTTTAGTATTACATTGCAAAACATCTGGCAATGGTTTGGGGTTTCTGTTTAACTAAACCACGTGCTGGATTAAGGATAATGTAAAATACCTGTACATTTCTCCGTGATTATCAGCTCCTCCCCTGTGACCTACCAGCAAATAAACATTGCATCAGATGGCCTGCGACCTGACTCATCGCATCACACACGGTGCTGGTGTGAAATCTGCCTAAAACAGCAAATAACAAACAGCAGCAAAAACAGAGTATCTTCACACCTCTTCCTTTTTGGCTGTGTGCCTTCTCTTGCTACTGTGCTGGAGAAGGTGGTTAATGTTTTGCTCCTGCACAGCTCCTGGAAGACTAAGACACTCAAACAGTAGAAATTAATATTGTCAGAAGAGCTGTCAGGGGAAAAGGAAACGTTTTCCCCAAGGTGCACTGTTACAGTACAGAGGATTTGACTGGCACTTCAGCTCCTCTTCCTTCATGGGGAGAAATAGGAGATGCAGATTGCGTTTGTACTCCTGACTGTTCTCCATCCAATCAGAACACTCTTCAAACCACTCCTGCCCTTAAGTAGGGAATACAATCCAATAGATTCACACCAGTGTAGTCTGAGGTGGCAGAGATGCCACCTTCCACCCCACTTCAGAGCCCAAAGCAGCACTGTCTTCCAGAGGGGCAGGGGAAGGGCTACAGTCCCCGACTTCCGAGGACTCAGAAGCATTTCCCATACCTGCCCTCACAGGACAGGACTCATCCACAAGGCGTTGCACATGGTGAACAAAATGAACCAGAATCTGACTCGGTGGTACCAGAAAAATGAGATGGGGAAGATTTGTAGCTTCAGTGGTCAGAGCACAGCTGTGACCGTTATTGGACAGTTCAACGGCAAAGAAAGGCATTTCTCAACGCAGCTGTCCACTCTCCTGCTCTGGCACTGTACCACGTAACACCAGAGAAATCTAGCAAGATCCCTGCTCCGCTGTGAGATCTAAATACAGCCAGAGCCTCAGAAGAAGCCTGGCCAGGGACACCCTCCTGCTTGTATATTCATGGCTTTGGCTGAGCTCCGAGTGCAGCTGGAAGGTAGAAGAACAGAGACTGGGATCTTCAAGGGCAATTCAAGGTCTTCTCCATCCCCTGAAACCACAAAGTGTACACAAGCCCAGAGAGCCACTCAGTGCCAGTGCAGTAGTCACGTGCTCTGTGGACACTGTAATCTCACAAGGACACAGATACGGCCCAGCAAATAGGGGTTATGCCTGTGCTAACAACAGGTGTGTGCGTCCAGAGCTCCTAAATGGCTTTTAATCTGGCTGCTAATGTGTGCGAGAGCTTGTGCTGAAGAAACTTCATTTCTCTTGTGCTCCTGATAGCTAGGAACAAACTGCCCTTTGATACCCTGATTTGAGAGCTGAAGATGTGTGCTGGCAACTTGTTGGTTTTAACCTGTGGAGGTGAAAAGGACAGGAGCTGCTGATCACACTATAGAAGGAAAGACAGTGGTTGGTAACAGCTGGTGAGAAAGCAGCTGCATTTTCAGCATCCTCTTCAACCTGCTGTAACAGTTCTCACACACTGAGGCTGAAGCAGCAGAGATACACTTATCTGGCTACCAGCACTACCTCACTCCCCACAGCCTACCTTGTGTTAAATCACGTAACGTACTGTGAAATCCTGGTGTAGCTAAACAAGTTGTAACGTAGCTCAGACAGGCAAAGCAAACCTCAGCTCAGGGCGTTAGGAGGTAATTGCCTTTGTGTCTGCTCGGCACCAGCCTGTGCAAGGCTCCTGCGTCAGAGCTGACAGCAGGATTTCAGACGTGGGGGAGGCAGACACCAGGGAAAAAGCCACAAACATCTCAAGGAGAGGGCTTGTCTTAATGGATTTTCATTATTGTTGAATTCAATCACGAGGAAAAGCTAAACTTCCCTAAGACAGCCTGAAAGCACGAACCTGTCTCTGTTTCAGATCCATCAATAGGTTCTTTCACGAGGTACTACCTGCATCAGGCGTTTGGCTCAGTGTCACTGACCACAGAGGAATACACCTCCAAAACCACCCCGAATTCTACCAAGAGCTGCGCCCATCCCTCCACACAGCCGTGTGGGGTCCCCAGAGAGAGGAGGCCTTTGTACAGCCCTGGGGATGACTCCCAGTGCCAGCAGTGACCTGGCACAGGAGCTGAGTCACAGCTGCTGCAATTGCCCCAGCCATCCAAGGGACACAATGGCTCTTGTCTGACTGTTCAGGGCATGATGGGAGCCCGGTGAGTTGTTCTGTGTGCAAGCCTTGAAGGAAATTCTCCAACCAAAGCCCTTTAAGGCCAAGCCTTCCCAGATTTCTTTTTGACAAGTGCAATTCATTCTTTCTAAAAAGAAAAGCTTTGAGAAAGAAGCTACCCTGGGGAGTGACATCTCACTGCGTGGTTGACTTTCACCACCATCTGTGAAGGAGCTAACCCTGAATTTCCATTATGCTGTGATGGGAATGAAGGTCTCTTGGTACCAACCAGCTCCCTGTAAAACACCCCAGTGTAGCCCAAGTTCCTCTTTCAGGTTGCCCCTCTGTTCCCCATCAAACAGCACTGCCTCTCTTACAGAAGTCACCCCTGACCCCATGTGAACCAACTGTCTGGTCCCTGCTGCCCCACAGCACAGCTCAGTGGGTGCAGTGGGAGAGTCAGAGAAAGGTCCATCCTAACAGCAGAGGAAAGCTGTGACTGTCCACACCAGGAGCTGCACCCACGCTCACAGATAGCCAGTGTGATACACACAGCAGCTCCTGTGACTCAGAGCTGCACTTGGCACCACTTCCAAGGCCACAATCATCTGGACTTGCTGTAGGAGCAAACCCAGCACCAACCAAGAGCTCCAGAGACTCCACACAGCAAAACAAGGAAACTGTCCCTCCCATCGCCCACAGGAGCCATCCCTTAACAGCAACGAACAGTTTACTGTCTTTAGGACCACGAATCAAATAGCAGAACTCATGGGGAGAGGTGACTCTGCCCCAGAGGGCTGCAGTGTTGTGTGGCTAGAGGGCCTCAGCCATTGCCATGGCTGTTGGAACTCGGAACCATTGTCCAGTGGTTGCCCCGGCAGCAGCACTGGGCCACTCTGCTCTGACTACCCAGTGCGAGCGAGGGTCTGTGTCTCATGGAGGAGACTGGTTTCATGGACCAAGCAGACAAAGCCAGAGAAGGGGATGGCAATGGTGCTGGCACAGCTGGCCAGGTGAGCACAGGCAGGGAGATGGGCAGGGAGCAAAACCAAAGCAGAGTCCAGCCTCAGCCCTACCTCTGAAACGTTTGGGATCAAATTTTCAGAGAAGAATAAGTGATCTGCTGAGGTAGCTGAGTGATCTTCCCCCATGTTTCAAAGGGCAACACGAGGTTGTGTTTCAGTCGGTTACACAAGTGTTGCCTTCCAAAAGATGAGTGGAGGAGTTACCTACACGGACCTCAACACAGGCAAAGCATCCATTGCCCTTTACACGAGAAAATATCCCCCTCCCCAGCCCAGGGAGGTGCGAGTTCAGTGACCGAGGAGGTTTCTAGTGTTCAATTTCAATGTGGCTTTGCCGATGCCATCCAGAAAAGCTGTGGGTGGATATAGGAGGCATTACAATGAGCCCATTGTCACCACACATTTCCACTTCACAAGTGACCAGCCCGGTGTTTGATTAATGCCATTAGGGATGGGTGGCCATTGTTTCCCTTGCAATTTATTAGCGGTAGGATTTCCAAGAGGGACTTCAAGTAGGCACCTAATGGCTTATGGGCTTTTAATTAATATAGCTGGCTTCATTAAGCACCTCTGAAAATCCAATCTGAAACGATCTGGCAGGAAGAGAAACAGTTCAGAGCCTTAAGAGAGGCTTTGCCCTTGGCAGCCTTTTCAAGAGAGGGGACAATATCTGGAGGAACTGGACTAACCCATGGCTTTGGCAATTTGTAGACCACAGAGAAGGATCAGGCCGGCACAGCGAAGGAGGAGGCAGCGCTTGCCAAGGGCACTGAGCATGCTCCACCACACAAGTTCCAGCTCGTCCGCAGCGCACCTGGCCTCGATCAGGACACCTTTAAAATTGTGAGATACCGAATAGGATGCAGCAGTAGAAGTTAGTGGGATCTCAGGTCCATCCTGGCATAACCCCCACCCCAGTCACAGCCCAGTACAGATCAAAACAATGAGAGCTGGACAAAAGGGAGACGGTCCAGAGGACCTGTTGCTCCCGTGTCATGTGTGAACCTTTGCAACGTCCACCAGAAGTAGTGTGAGAAAAGCAGTTCCTTTACACTCTCCTTACGAACAGCAGCTCTTCATAGCCTGAAATTGATACCTTTTGCCCCAAACATTTAAAACCCAACTCCCAGTGTCAGAGTTGCCTTTTCAAGTTCTCTCTGATGTGCTTTGCTTGGGGTGCAGGGGCTGTCCCTGCAGAACACTGGAAGGGCCTGACAGAGACCCTGTGGAAATCACACATCCACTTCCCCACATCCACACACTGACACCAAAACACAGCCCTCCTGTGGGGCTTCCCCCCCTTTGTCAGTAAAAAGGAGAAACCTGAGGCTGGATTTACTGTGCTGAACACCGATGCCAACACCTCTTTGCAGTGCAAGGAGCTGTTGAGGCCCTTTAAGAAGTTTCTTCGGAGACTGCCTTCACCCCAGCGCCCCCACACAGAGAAGAATGTGAAGGACACAAAGAAAAGTCTGACCATCATCGGGGACCACATCAATAGTTTTCTCCAGCGCTACTGCAAAGCCTCAGAAGTCAAGCACTGGCACAAGTAAGGGCCTCCTCTTAGCCTGTAAAAACCCCTAAGTTTTGGAGAGAGGGGATAAAAAAGGCTGTGCAAAAGATACTCCTGTGGTTACAGAGCCAGGAGGAGGATGGAATCTGTACTCACATGTGCAATCCACATTTGTCTCTTCTCAAGGATGTTGTGGCGGTTCATCTCGCTCTTCTCAGGGATGGATGAAAGGCAGCTGCAGAAGCTCTACAAATACATCAAGAACAACCGACTGGATAAGTTTCTGGTAAGCAAACAGCATAGATACCCCACCCGTGAGATGTTTCTGCTCTACTAACATGGCTTGATGCATGTCTAAGGAGAAACCTACTACCAAGAGGTCTAAGAAAAGGCCCTGGGTCCTGCAGATATTGCCAGGTCCTGCCATAACAGAGGGGCTGAGCTACCACAGCTGCCAGCAGCTTTCCCTGGCCAGCACTGATCTGTATTATCCAACGTAGGGAGTTAAACTTTGGAGCAAGGAACTAGCTCAGATAAAGCCTGTTAACCAAAGCCAATTCCTGAGCATCAGTTACACAAGGAAGCAGCAACGAGTGGCTTCTCAAGAACAGCAGCTCCCAAGGGTTAACCTGTTTGAGAGCACTCATAGCCAGCCACAACCTTATCTCCCGAGCAAAGGCTGAGCACACCAGTGAGCTCAAAGGTCTCCAAGAAACACTTGAAGAAGTTGATTCAAATCTAATTTTAAAAAGATCTACAAATACAAGGAAAAGAAAAGCCAAAGAAATCAGCTAGCAAACTGCTTTGAGTAAACTTGAAACGGGCAGCAGGCGAGAGCTCGCTGCGTTACTGGGACACCGCTTGCTCCAGGTTAAAACGGGAGCTGCGGTCATCTGACTGCTGGCAGCGATAAGGCCGTAAATAAGTCTGAGGCCACAGGTGAACAGCTCTCTCCTCTGGTTTGGGAGGAAGGGTTTTGCTCTTAGTTTACAGGGAAGCAAAACTCTTTGTTTATTTTTAAGGCTTTAAAAGATATTTTAACAATGGGGAAATGAAACCTAACGTCAAGAAAAAGCCCAACCAGCAACCAAATTCGTCTTGCTGGTGTGAGTGAGCCAGAATTAACTGGGAGATATTAAAAAAGCAACTGGCAGCTCTGGGAGGCAGGTGGCGACAGGCGTTCCCACTCCCTGAAACTCACAGGAGCGGGAATTGAGCTCCATTTCCAGCACAGCCCTTCTCAGAGGTTGGGCTGAGCTCAGGACACAACCTCGGCTGAGGACAAGCCTCGCTGCTCCCATAGAGCCTGAGGCTGTCTCTGACTCCCCATCACCTCCTCCAACAAGGATTGAAAACAGCCCCACTGAAAGCCTTAGCATCCGCTCGCTCCCCTGAAACAACCCACAACCAAAACTCCATGATTCCACCTCTTCCTGTGCGAGGAGGAGAGAGCAATGAGAAGAAGGGCCAAAGTCCAAGCAGCGGGTGATGAGCTGGGGAGGCACCAACCTGCAGCCGAGCCAGAGGCTGCGGCTACAGCATCGAGGTGCCGGGGATGCGGCTGCCTCAGAAAAGGCCGAAGGAAGAGTGACAAATCCTGCCGTTATGTAAGGGTTGACAAATGCCTTTTGTTATGCAAGGCAGGAGGGAGAGAAAGCAGCATCTTTGCCCTTTGTGGGAAGGGAACAGCAGTCGGCTCCCTGCTAGAGCATAAACAACGGGCTGCAGAGCCAGGGGAGGGGACCAGCCCGTTCCACACAACAGAAATAGATTGTTTGGAAATGCTTCATTATTTAGATGAGTGAGCAGAAAAATACAGAGTCAATATGCAATTAGCACCGAGTGAGGGTGGCAGCTCGGTAATTTGATAATTCTAGGAGTTTTGTTGAAGGCAAGAGGCGAGCGAGCAGCTGCCCGCTAGCCTGGCGCAGCAGACATCCCAGACATCACAGATCTGGGTCCCCTGCCTGCACACTGACATTTTTAAAGGCCCAAATAAGTAAAACCACACGCACACAGAGAAACGCATCTTGAACACCGACCCCACCTCTGCTGGCTCCTGCACGCTGCCTGCAGCTGCAGAAGTCAGCCCCGTGTCCCAGTCGGACAGAGAAGGAAGGAATTTCTTCTTTCCTGGGCTGTCAGAGCCTACAGAAGTGTTTTGTAAAAGAAATAAAAGCCAAACCACACGAGCACTGGCAACACAAAGGCAGTTTTCCCCTGGGATAACCTAGAAGGATGCCCAGTGCAAGCAAACACTCTTCATCCAGCTCCGTAGAACCATCCCACTACCCTCTGGCTGTTCAGTGCAGGGACCCCACCATCACCTCCAGGCACCCTCCCAGTGCACAGGGTGCCATAAAGCGACAGTGACATCCAGTGGCAGCAATCACCCATCCACAGCACCCACCTTGGAGCAGTGGGGCTGAGCAGCACCCATTACGCACGCTTGAACCTCGTTCAAACGCAGCCACCGAACAGCACCAGCAGCTGCCAGTCATCTCCCCGAGGCACCTGGACAGTGACAGCCTCTCACCAGTGAGCTCTTGCTTTAGATACAGGTGCCGGGGGAGCACTAAGAGCTGGGCAGGCAGAGAGCACAGCACACAGAGCTCTGCCGAGGCCAGCAGCACTCATTGCTGGAGGAAGGGACGGAGCCTCAGATCTTAGCTGGGAGAATGTGAGAACAAACCCACTGCAGGGTAAGGATTTGTGCAGATGGCAGACGTTTGGCAGCTCGTTGCTGCTGCTGCCACCCTGCAGGACCATGGTTAAGCAAGAGTGATTGCCCAAGCAGGACTCGATGTGTGTGTGGGGGGTGTGTGTGCTCAGCAGTATCTTTACATGTCTGTTGGGTTTTTCTTTTAAAGCAACTGTGGGATGCAGCAGAAAACCCAGAGCCACCTCCAGGACTCGAAGAGGAACTGAAGCAGCTTCACATCAGCTGGGGCCTCTGCAAAGGTGCAAGAGACTTGCAGGAAAACAATGAGCACCAGCAACAGGAGCAACTGGAGAGGTACTTGCACAGCCACTGTCACTGGGGCACCAAGCAGGGCCACCTACCTGCTCTCGGTGGGTTGGCAAGAGGATCAGCAGGTGGTAGAGCTAAAAGGAGTGGGGCAGGTTGAGCTGCTGTCACAGAAGTAATATGGGCAGTGAGAGAAACTATGACAGCATAAGGTGGTAGTACAGAAGGAGAAGACATCCCCTTGCTGGCCCACAGCAGTTGGCATTAATCAGGGTGTCTTCACCTGCCTGTCTGGAAGCTCAGAAGGTAGCCGTGGTTTGCCTCTGGGCCCACCCTAACAAAGCCACACATGCTCAGTGTCTGGAGCAAGAATGCAGCTCGACCTGTCGCAGGCGTGTTTGCTAACCGGAGTCACCGGCAGCCTGTTTACTCCAACTAGACAAACTCTGGAGGAGGGACGAGGAGACAGTAGAAGCAGTGGCTGATGAGATGGGCCTGGCCACGAGCAGGTGCCACAGCCTGCCCACCGGGGAGGATTTGTCCCACGTAAAGCTATTTCCAAGCTGCTAAAACAGTCGATATCCTGTAGGAGTTCTCATGCACCCCCGGCCATCTCAGCTCCTTTCCCCCCAGGCTCTTTATTCACCTGCCCAATCTGCTAAGTAACTGCTCTGAGGGAGTGCTGCAAACCCAGACTGACAGGCTAGAAAGTCAAAAAAACAAGAGCTAGCGAGACAGCGTGAGGCGGGAGAGACAGCGTGAGGCCGAGTAGGAGTTCCACACTAACCTGCCGGCTGTTTGGCTCCCAGCAATCCTCCTCCACTCGTCTGCAAACCTGTAAGAATGGGGAAAATACCAGCCAGCGAGTTGTTGCCTAGATAAACACAGCAGAGCCACAAACTGCAGTGAAATACTAAGACAGCAAGGTACTGGAGCCACCAGCCTGGGGCTTCTGCGGAGTTCTGGTGACAGCATCTCTGTGGGATTGAACCGCACGCAGAGCCCAGCCAGTAAAGCCCCTAGAGGACAGCTTGAACACACCCTTAGAAGCTCCTGCAGCAGACACAGCCTCCTCGAGTCACGCTTTCCCCTCCTGGTTTGTTTTTTTTTTAAGGTTTCCAGACAACTCTGGAGATCGAGAGGACTTGATGAAAGCAGCTCCATCGCCTGACCGAGGAGCAGGAATTAAGAGTCACCCAGCCCCCCCAAATGCTGAAGTCCTGGCAGTGGCAGGGCCGCACAGCAACGAGCTTCAGCCCAAGCAGAGTGAGAATTAGCCCACTGTAAACCATCTGATCTGGTGTCTTGTTATCTGGGAGCTTCCCGATAGCTGTGGACTTGATGGATGTGTGAGTATCAGCCCTGCCCCTCCCACCTTACTCTTCGTGCATAAAGCCCGTTCAGAGCAGAGAGGCTCGGAGTCTCTTTGGTTGGAAGAGAAATTTAAGCTCATCAAGGCCAGCCTTCAGCCCAGCCCTGCCAGCTCACCCCCAACCCGTGTCCCTAAGCACCAGTTCCACGTGTCAAATACCTCCAGGGATGGGAGCTCCAGCACTGCCCTGTTCCAGTGCCTGAGAACCCTTTGCTCTGTCAGAAACCCCCTTCCGAGGAGGGCCCAGGCTGCTCCCCAACCACTTCTGCTCACACACACAAACCCTCCATGCCGTCAGCAGCTGTAGCGAGGGATGAGAAGACCACAGAGGAAGGGAAGAGACCAGCACACAGAAAACACTCTGGTTAAAAAGACCCCAACTTGTAGCCTTTACACCTACACTCCCCATTTCTACCGGGTTAGCCAGAGAGAGGTTCCCAGCAGAGGCAGCAGCTGCTGTCCTCTGAACCAGACCGAGACAGCTGTAGCCCTGTTGGACTGCTGCTGCTGCAGCAAGAGGCTTGTCTGAGAGCTGGCACTTCAGGGCAGGACCAGTGAGAAAACAGGAACAAAACTGGCTGGTTTGGGCTTCAGGGTGGGCTGAGTTTGATTTACAGTGGCATCCAGGCTTCCAGAAACCATCAGTCTTCCGCTGCTCGGCCTGCAAATCTTTTAGTGTGACCAGCAAACACCCAAAGATCCTCCCTTCCTCATCTGCCTGGGCCAGGGACGTAGATATTGTCTTCAGATCTGAACCCCGGTAAGGAACATCCCTCCCGACTCCCTCTGGGAGGGCAGCTGACACAGGCCATTCTTAGAGTCGAGACAACAGAGTTCCTTTCAAACGGCATCTTGGATCCCATCCCCGGTCCTTGGCAGGAGAACCCAGTCCCCGGCTGTGCTGCCCGCGGAGGCACTGCTGCCAAGCGTCCGCAGCAAACAGCTCGTGAGAGGCTGTGAAGGAGGACACCGTGCGCTGCCTTCGCCGGGCAACAGATTGGGCTTCTTGCATCAGGTGTCTCTGCACGTAAGAGCAGACGCTCGAGTGCTGCAGCCCTGCTTCAGCAGCTGAATGTAAGGAACCTCCTGAGAGTGGGAGCACTGCTCTCAGCTACAGGTGAGACTGTAGTAGCACGTGTGGCCGCATCAGGAAAACACTTTATGGCCTCAAAATGCCAGCCTGGTTTAAGACAGAGCAGAGCGAGACTCAGTCTGCTCGAGACCTGGATTGGTTGTCCGTGTTTTCAGCAGGACGTGAGGTGACTTAGAAGTGACAGGAAAGCTCTCAAGGAGAAAGGAGCCCTGACAGAAATAACCTCTGAGAGTTTCCTGACCAGATGCTGCAGGCAGGGAGAAAAGGTTTCACCTGTGAGGTCCCTGGCTCTTCAGTGGGGATCCCGGGACACGGCTGTGCCCCTCACCCGCGCTTCCAGCGTGGCTTTTCCCTGCCGTTTCAGTTGGAAGCCAGCAGGCTGTGGTGCTGCCCTGGGGCCTTACCCAACTGTACACTCGTAGTGCTCAGCGTTCATTTCCCAAGTCACAGTGCCTGCCCTCTCTTCTGCGTAAAGCAGAGTGTCAGGGGATTCAGGGAAGCGTTGCACAACCCTGGCTTTCACGAAGAGTCAGTGCGTAATGTAGAACCTAAGGAAAAGAGACAACCACCCCGTTTCTCCCCCCCTCCCAAACCACAACCTGAAGAGATGCAAGCGGAGGCCGCTGCTGAGAGCCAAGTTCTGGATGGCACCACACACATTTGTGCCACTGCAAGCAGAAGCCGTTCAGCAGGAGACAGAAGATGTCGGGAATAAGCAGGGCTCGTTCTGTCCGCAGCCCCCCAGCAGGGGCACCTTGCGGACAGACACCCCCAGGGCTAGAGACAATGCCACCACAGTCACACCAGGGGCTCCCTACCAAGCAGAAAGAACTCCCTGTGCCTCAGCAAGCCCAAGAAAGCTTTTTCTCTTCACGCTGAAAACCGCCCTGATCGAAACCAGCTCCTCCCAGCTGCTCGCCTCAGGCCAGCTGTAGGGGAATTGTGGTCACATTTCATCAGCGTGAGGAAGCGCCATCCCTGCTGATGTCAGGGCTTTGGACTTTGCTCAGACTAACCAGGAGGAGAGAGACGGCACTGGAAGGCAGCTCCTACCCAGCTCCATTTGTTACCTCTCCCAGAAATCAGCAGCAGGGCCTCATTCCTGTGTTCTCAGCAGCAGGTTGCTCGTGCCTGGGCAGAGCAGCCGCTGTTAACCCTTCCTCTACAGCGGCCAAAGCAAACAGGGTTTGCCACGAGTGTCCTGCTGTCGCCTTGTGCTGGGAGCTTGGGCTTCAGCCCTCCTCAAACATCCACGTTCTCCTGGGAAAAGGGAAAGAGTTGAGAAAGTCGCAGGGACACACACACAGACACCCGGGGACCTGCATCTTTCACCCAGTTCAGTTTGCGTGGATAGGATGCACTGGGCTACACAACCCCCAGCAGCCCTGCCACAGCCCTGAGGGCTTCAGCTGAGCACCTCTGGAGTCGTCCTTGTTTCACAAACACCTTACCTGGGCTCCTCAGGGTGCAGTGCAGCACCTCCCAGTTGCCCTTGGCCTGGAGACGGTGCTGGAGACTGGGTCTGGCCCCTGGAGGCAGCCCAAGTGACCTCCTCTTTACAGCTCAAGGTATTTCACCCTAAAACTGGTGGTGGGTCCACAGCTCCTCACACAGCGAAGGGTATCACACGCCAACTGAACGGGCAGCTACCAGGAGATCACTGTACAGCCAGGGTTACGGGAACCCCATCACCCTGCTCCAGGACAGTTTGTCAGCCCTGAGTAGCTTCCTCCACTGCTAATGGCAGCGGTGGGATCAGGAGTCACTGTGCAACCAGGAGTTAGCTGTTCTGGCTCTGTAGTCAGCCAGATGAACCGGACACGCCGGCCTGCTCTCCCTACAGTTAGTTCAGCAAACCAGTCCGCACAGAGTGACCCCACATCCTGGGGGCTGGTGCAGCGGTGAAGCCAACAGTACGGCAGGCACCTCGCTCCGTCTTCCCGAGGAACCCGCCTGGACGCAGGCCAGGCCAGGGCTGTGCTCCCCAGCCAAGGGTAACTCAGGTAAAACACCTGGGAGGAACCGCTGACCAGGGACCTGCCGCAAGGCAGCCCCAGTGCCCCAGAGCTGCATTAGATCATCTCCAGCCTCGCTCAAGCTGGCCACTGAGATGCAGACAGAGCAGATCCCCACTTTTCAACAGAATCACTGAGGCTGGCAAAGCCCTCTGAGCTCATCCAGCCCAGCCCAGGACCTAGCATCACCACATCAGCCAGACCAGGGCACTGAGGGCCACAGCCAGGCTGTCCTTCAACACCTCCAGGGATGGGGACTCCACCACCGCCCTGGGCAGTCCAGTCCAATGTTTAACCACCCTTTCCCTGAGGAAGGGCTTCCTAACATCCAACCTCACCCTCCCCTGGCAGCTTCAGGCCCTGCCCTCTCCTCCTATCACCAGTTGCCTGGGAGAACAGGCTGGGCAGTGACTGGCTGGAGAGTAGCCCTGAGGAGAGGGACTTGGGGGTGTTGTGGATGGAAAGCTCAACGTGAGCCAGCAGTGTGCACTTGTGGCCCAGAGGGCAAACTGGATCCTGGGCTGCATCAGGGGAAGGGTGGCCAGCAGGTCGAGGGAGG
>VZRI01000614.1:265914-290516 GCA_013397515.1 Upupa epops
TGGAAGGGGCTGCCCAGGGGGGTTGTGGAGTCTCCTTCTCTGCAGATGTTCCTGTGTGACTTGGTCTGGGTGATCCTGCTGTGGCAGGGGGATTGGACTAGATCTTTCAAGGTCCCTAACGATTCTGTAAATATAATCTACTGCCTCTGAAATTCTGGAGGCCTAGACCTACACCTCTGAGGCAGTAAATACCCAGAAACCAATTAGGAGTCAGGGGAGAAATAAAAACAACAGAGCAAAATCCCATAGCTGGGACTGGATTTGGGTTTGTTCTTTATAAACCAAAGTACTGCGGTGGTCAACTACTACCCATCTCTACCAAGTCCCTGTAGGTGGCTTCGGCAGAAGCATCTGTGAGATCATGAGCGCTAAGAGAACACAGAGACAGACAGCTGGCACTGCCAAGTACCTGATAGATGGCAACAGACTGACATATATTGTCTACGTTGAGCAAGTAGAATCCATAGTCTAGTAGCGTATCGGAGTATTTGGGGTGCTTGGCTCCAAAGTGCTCCCTGCAGAAACATACTTCTGTTACACTGAGGCAACTTCAGCAGAGTTTGCAAGGGTTTGGAACGCTGCTTACCGGGCAAGGTACACGGCGTGTTTGATCAGCTGTTCAGCCTTCTTGAATTCACGTTTTACAACACAAGCCTAAACAGGTTGGAATGAGGATGAGAAGAGCTACACAACGTGAACTCATCTCCTCCAGGAGGATCGATCGTCATGGTTACTAAAGGACTTTTCATGTTTTTAAGCAAAGTTTCCCAGAAAATTGTAATGAACAGTGTTTCATTCTGCCGTAACCCTCTGAAGGGCCAGCAGTGTCCCTAGTCTCGATCAAACCAGAGACTGATGTGGCTTCCCTTTCAAGGAGGAGGAATAAAACCAATCCCACCCCCTGCTCAGCTCAGACAGAGCTGGACCAACCAGCCACAAACAACAAGCCCTAAGGATTGGTAATGGGCCTGGTTAACCAAGTCTTCTGGAGGCCAGACCTACCCTCACCCGCTCTCGTTAGCGATTTAGTTACAAAAGAGACAGGGAAGATTCGAATTCACCTTTGAAGCTTGTCGTAAAACATCCACTACAACCTTTACAGGCAGGCCCACCGTGATCTCCTTCATAGCTTCTATGCACCACTTGTAAGCCTGTGGAACAAAGGGTCACCGCCACAATGAAGCTGGAACTTTGTCAGGTAGCAACATTAATGAAATGATCACTCGAGTCTGACAAACAAACCGGTCATTTGCGTTACAGCACTGACACAAATCACATTCATTGTTCTGTGTAATGGAACTCCTTCAGCTTAGTCTGAGAATCAGAGCCCTCTTAAGGTTCATATGGAGTGGGTAGGTATTTTTCAGTAGCCTGAGGCATGCTTCATTGCAGCGACTTTCACAGAAAGGTGAAAGGGGGGATTTCATCTAGGGTTTTTATACCACCCGTACAACCCTCACGTTCCTGGTTTGTGGGACAGCTTCCTGGTCAGCAGCAGCGGAAGGAGAACTGCGGTTTCAACTGCGATTACACTGAAGCCACAGGTTTTTATACCACCCGTACAAAGGTGTTCTGCTCTTTATTCTTGCCTATTCAAATAAGCTTTTTCACCTGCAGATCAGCAGCAGGTGGTGGTTACTATTACACAGCCGTTACTTACTGCTGGTAACTGAACTCAGAACAACACACACAACGCTGTCCAATCAAGTATTACTCTAGTACTGCCACCCTAGTACCTCAGGAGATCAGGGACTCCGACTGCAATGGTAACGATTCATTTCATAACTAGTTCTCTGCAGAAAAACAACCCCCCAGTCCCGCTCACCTCATCATAGTGGCTCTTGGCAAAGAGCAGGGCACACAACTCCCCGTAGAGCGCTGCTTTGTTTGCCTGCTGACCGTGTTTGGCGAGTTTATCCATGTAAGACTGAGCGAGTTTGAACGTCTCTTCTCCCAGGTGATATTTACAGTTACCATTTCGAACGTGCAGCAACCTTAGGAAGGAGGAGGAGATCCTCAATGGGTGTCAGGATAAACTGCCTCAACACGCAACAGAACCACAGACACTACACTGGGGCTATTATACGCACAGGGAGCTGGGCTGGGATCCCGCAGCGCTGCGAGGCTGAACTCGGTGACACAGAAGAACTATTTACAGAATACTGGTTCAGAACACCACGCTTGGTCTCTTGCGTGGCAAGAATTCCGAGCGGTGGAGATGGCAAACAGTTTTACATAGTGATGCACTTGTACAGATCCAATGCTGGAACCACTTTGGTTTCTCTTTCATTAAACCCACTCTTCTCAACACTGACAGAATCTCATTTCCAGCCCTCTCAACACACAGAATTAAATCCCTTCTGCCTCCCTCCAAAGGCCGAACCCTGAACACAGTGCCAAACACAGACATGGTTTCCACTGCACGCTCTTCCCTCAAGCCCTAAACAGCACAGTGCTTCACAAACAGCCTTTTTTTTTGTTCTGGGGATGCAGGCGGGTGTTTTCACACGTGATTCAACAACATTCCCTCCAATGATATCCAGCACTGACTTGGCACCTCCAGAAAAGTCTGTTGCCCCAGCTCACAGCAATTCTAAAAGCCTCTCCCCCTGCCTTGCCCCATCTCCTCACCCACTGCCTTCCCATTTGAAAGAGTAAGAGAAGCTTTGTGAAACAACAGCTAAACAGAGACTAAAACACAGTGCTACTGAAACAGACTCTTGTTTCTCTAGAGAAGTAACTATTTCAGCTTCTGGCATCTATTTAAAACAAAGGAGTTTCTTTCATTAGTGTAGGCTGATGCTTATTTACTTTAAAGAGATGCACTAGAAATATGGGTGTTATCATATTCCAAGCCTAAAGGGCAGAACTACATTCCCACCCAGAGCAGGCTAAGAGGAGGCAGCTGTTTCTGCTCTCCTGCAAATCCCTGCAGCTTCACACACACAAAATTTCATTAAATTAACCTCCACGGCCCCTCCTGGAAATGTGTTATTAGACAGTGAGCAACAGAGGCTGAAAAGCATCAGACCAGCCTTTGCAGATGAGGAGGGTGGGTAAAAGTAGAGGAGAAAAAGACAGGCAGACGGTAGCGCTGTAGGGCCAAGAGGCTACACTCCAACTGGGGGCCCATGTGCAGGTAGCAGCATTAAGCACCTTGTGTGATGCACTGGGACAGATCTTCCCATAAGCTGCTCAGTCATTTTTGATGACAAGTTTCTCTCTAAACCTGTTTCCTGCTGCCATTCGCTCCCTGCAGAGAATGAAGTCGTAGCCAAGCCTCCATGACGGTAAAGGAATATGTCTGTCTGCCCTAAAAATTCAGCCTCTAACAGCCTCTTCCCACACTCTCCTACTGAAACAGATCACGAAATCCAAACACCAACAGGAAAGGAAATAAAAAGTTCATTTTCACAAGGAGGGAGCAGCGGAGAAGCAGCCAGCAGATGTCCATTAGCCAGGCAAAGAGGAGATCAAAGGAAAAGACCTTAAAAAAACCCAAACCCTTGAGAGCAGCTACGTAAACAAACACCAGCTTCCCAAAGAAAAACACCACAACGAGCGGAAAGAAAAAAGCAAGAGCCACGTTTCTCCTTAAAGAAGCTCTAAAAGCCAAACGTGAAGTGTTCTCAGTCACAGGCAGCAGCAAAGACATTAAAACAACGACAGCCAGGAATTAAAAGAAATGAGGGGGGGGAAAAAATCACCACAATTAGTTTCTCCTAAAAGAGGGGAAAGCTCCTTTGCTTCCACCATTCATCTGGGAGCTCCTGTGCAACATCAAACACGTGAATCCCAAATCCCATGTAATGGTATCAGCCAGCAGGGATAGTGCTGCAGTTTAGATAAGAGCCTGGGTAAGAGAACATCCAGCGTCTGGATGCTTCGGTGATAGTGTCTGAAAACAAAGAAATCAACCACAATCCCAAGCTAAACCTAACCCAATCCTCGAGGATAAGTGGAGTTTATGCGATCCCGTTTTCAGTAACAAAGAAATCCTTTATTAAGCCAAAGGAATTTTCAAAGATAAAGCCAAGAGGAATAAAAAAATCCCTCGGGACATTTATGCTAATCACTAGGAATCTTCTTTGATGTCTGCAAAAGTGCTTTTGGGGAAGAGTTCCCCCCCTCTCCCCCAATAAAATCATTGTCTAAGAGCATACAAATGTAGAAGCAAACACAACGTTAAACAGCGGCTTGGGAATCTCAAAAAGCATCAGGAAAACAGGGCCAAGAGTCAGCAAAACGTGAAATAATGAAGCGGGAGACCCAGGTTCTTTGTGTTACGTACTTGTGCCTTACTGTTCAACGTGAAATCCTGAGAGAAAACAAACCAAAGAGGGCCACACAGGCAGGGGAGTAGTACAGGAGCTTGGAGAGACCTCATGTCTTCACCTTTGCTCAAGTTTCTCTGTTTAATTTACTACTGCTAGTACACAGATTGTGTCTAAATAACACAACTGCATTCTCTTAACACTGCCGTGCGTGAAGCTCCCAGAGATCAGACTTGCAGGTTGTTATAGTAAGAAGAGGCAGTTTTTCAAAGCACTGCACGTTAAAAAGCTGGATGTTCTCATTCTACCACCTCACAGCAGAATTTATGTGACTGCCCCAGGCCCGAGAAGCAGAGCACAGTCACTGCACTCTCACACAACAAAGTGCTCAGATTTTATGCACTTGGCACTTCTGCAAAGGTTTCAAATTCTCCCTGTTCAATATATCTCCCAATAAACAGCGCTCGTCTGATTGTTTGGGAGCTGCCTGCTCACAAAGCCCTGTCCCTACTGCCCAGAGGGACTTGCTACAACAGTCAGGCATCAGCTTTCCTTCCAGAGCAGTGGCTGTGTGCGCCCAACCACAGCTAACACCTTCGGTTCAGAGGAGTTCACCCTAACACTGGGTGGGTTTTCCTAGCACAACATTAAAATCTTCTCCCCACAGCTGCCTAGGCTGGACACTGGTGCCCAGAGATTCCTTTCAATTCTTTCTTTCCCTCTTCTCCTTGTTTTGTTTAAACTCCAGCTTGCCAAGCAGCCCTCCACAACCAAGAACCTCTTTTAGGTTATCAGAAGGCAAAGGCCCCAGTACTAACAGCAGTGCCGTATCCATCACCCCCCAGTTCCAGGAAGGTGTGCAGGTGTGCCAAGTCTTTGCCTGCCATCACCTTATTTCAGGGATGACAGGCAGTGGCACATGGCAGGGCAAAGACACAGCAGAGCTGCCACTGCTGCCCCTCTGTTGGGACAGGAAACAAGGGGCTACTGGCAAAACCTATCTCCTCTTGGTATTTGTCCAACCATAAATAAAACACCAAGTTCTGGGCTTTTTTTGGGGGGGGAACCCTGAGCTTTGTCCTCAGTTAAGTACACACATCATTACTGATTAAAGCTACTAACACTGTACAGCTCCTCTTTTACCTCAGCTCACTGGCACACGGGTATTCAGGTGCATACCTGTAGCACAACACACCTCAGACATGGGGCTACCAGCCAAAACAGTGCCACAGAGCACAACAGTACAGCACATGCCCAGAGAGATCCACGAGCAGAGCAGCTGAAAATTAAGTGGTAATCTCCAAGGCCTGTGAACAGAACTGGACTCCCAGTGAACTCCACTAGAGGCCCTACGAAACAGGGTGGGTGCAACAGCCAAATGAGCCCCTAGAAGCCCAAAGGTATCTTCTGAGTGTTTAAGCAGCGGCTGAAGATGTCCACAAGAGCTGGACATCTCAATATTTGACTGACCACGCAGTTACATAGCTCAGCATGGAACAAGAGAACTCGCTGGACCAGGATTCATGGAACGGTTTAGGCAGGAAGGGGACTGTATGTTTTCCTTTCATTTAATTTACCTTTGTGCTTGGATTTGGCCAATTCCAGCGGTAAATACAAGCACAGCAAACACCAAGAGCAGAAATGCCTTCACGTGCAAAAACGCTTGAGGAAAACAAGGTGCTGCCTCACTCCGGCTAAGAAACAGTGCAGAGAAAGGCAGAAGAGTGGGGTTTTTCCACTCAACTCTGCTGCCAGTTCACAAGATGAAAACCCAGGGATTTGTGTCAAACAGTTTCTGATCTCCAGCTCCAGCCAGGAAAGCAGTTCTACACAGCCGAGTACTAAAAGGGAGCACGGGAAGCTTGCTGGCCCCAAGGCAGCTGGTAACACGTGGCTATGTATTTCTCCATAGGACACACGGGAATTAGAGGTGAACTCACCTCACACAACATTCTACGGCACGAAACCAGTGGAGGATTTCATCGTGAAGGGTGCATAACTGAAGGCAGGAGAGAAACACCTTCTCGGCATCGCTGTACCAGCCTGCATCTGAAAGGAACCCTCCTGGAAAAAAACATAAGAATTTTAAAAATCTAATAGAAAAAACCCCACGTTTTAAGCAAAACTCTGTGCTTGACCAAAGCCTTCAGAGCAGACTGTTTATTTCACAGAACTCTATGCTACGTGTGGGAATCCTGCCAGGGTTAAACTCTCCAGTCCTGAATTTTAAAGGATGAAATGTAAGAGTAGAAAAATTCTCCTTCAGTTGAGGGTGACTTTTGGGTGTTACATACTTTTCCTACAGCTCTCTGCCTCGAAATACTTAACACCACTAAAGCAATGCAAAGTCTTAACGTTAAACATCTCATCTGCAAGCAAGTTTCCAACCGAAACCATGTGAAATAACAGACTTCTACATTCTTAGCTATTAAAATCCAATCTATTTTTTTAAGACATCAGTAGCTTTCTGAAAGAAGCATTCTAAAACCACACCCGGTCTTCAAAAGAGAAATCACAGGTATTAATAAGGTGGAAAAAAGTTAACGTAAAAAACTAATTAACATTAGGGTTAACCTGAAGCTGGCGTGAAAGCCCCCCACTTGAAACAGCCCCCAGCCACCAGTTACCTAAAACAAACCCAATCTGGATTGCTTTTTCTTTCACAGCAGAATCTGACTCTGCTATGTAGGAGCACCGTCTGCTGAAAGAATAGGCCAGTACAGAAGCAACTTTTACTCCGTGGTCCATCAAAGCCTGAAAGCAGTGATGAAGCAGATGTCTGAAACAAAAGAAAACAGAATTTGATTACACATGAAGTTTTGAGAACACCACAGTCAGTCAGATCTCGAGTGCCATGAATTCAAACGAGCAGCGATTCAGAGAAGTAGCTCCAGCCCTCACTCTAACCCAAACCAGATGAACTGGAGTGTAACTGTCAATCCAAAACCTAATGGATTACAGTTGTTGGATTATCCAGCAATGCTCTTTACGAGGACACCCTCTGGTGTAAGCAAAACACAAACTACTCACACGATATTAAAACTGGAAAACAACATTTTAAGCTAAAAGTTAGAGGGGAGGAAGCCTCAAACCCACCCTAATCCACAACTCCCATAGATAAATGAGCAATGACGAACCCATTAACATCACACACACGCAAACAACGGGAGGGAGCGATGTCTAAAGACTCAACACTTATTGCAGTTATAAAGAATCTGATCTAAAAAAGCCAAGTTCTGAGCATAGCATCACAACTGGAATATTTAATGACAGCAACACCCTGTAAACTGGGGCAATCCTGTCAGCTCCACAACCCTTCATGGCTGTTAGACGGGCTAGTGAGACTAAGAAAACTCGTAACATAAAGCAGGAAGACAGAGCCAACAGCAGAATTATCAATGTAGTAAATACTCACCTTTTATCTAAAGCTCGTAGCACCTTTGCAAAAACTTCTAGTTCACAAAATTCACTACCCAGCTGGCATAAGCGGCCCTGTTGGTAAAGCTGAAAGAAAAATAGAAACACATCTTTGAAATTTAACATCAAGTTCTTCTGGGAAATTTAGCTTCGCAGTAACGACGACTTGTGATGAAACCTAGACCTGCAAAGTATGGCAGACTCTTAAGTAGTCATAGTTCCACTACCTCCACACTCAGCTTAGGTGGTTAGAAACTCAGCACACAAGCTACAAGAGCTCCAGAGATGGTTTCAATCTGATTTTATCTCCCCATTTATTTTCAAGTATCTACCACGTCCACCTGCATCACAGAACACCACAACACCCATGATGAAAGCCAAAACAAAACCATACCGCTCCTGAAGTCAGCAAAGAATTCAGTTAATAGCTTCTTTCATACCAAATGCTTTGAAAACACTTTATAAATAATGCGGAATCCAGCAGGCAGCAGTGCAAACAGGCTTTCTATTTTATATCTACGCAGAAAGAACCCAAACCCACAAGCTGCACAAGGGGTGACTCCTCAATAGCCAGAGCTACAGACACGGGAGCCCTGGCCCCATTAATACCTGAGCTTACACAAGCAATTCCTGCACGAGGGAAAGGGAGAACCCCAGTGAATCTATTCATGCGTTTATTACAGCGGGTTTATGTCCAAACTGATTTGTGTCTGCAGATAAGCAAATCTATCCGTTGGCTCGTTTGCAGAAACCAACCGTGGAGACAGTGCTTAGTGCAGCACATGGCTGAACCGCACATCACACTGTAAACACTCGGAATTTACGTGGGTACGAAAGCGACTCTACAAATACACCTCAGAAAAATCCACTGCGGGCTATTAATTCTTGATCCCTTAAAGCTCCTGAACCGCAAGGCTGAAAGCGGAGTAGGCAACCTAAGGCACACACCACGGTACAAGCACCCGCCACAGTTCCACGGACCATCAGCAGCCTCTGCCAGAGACACAAGGGAGGGATCACACAGGACTGCTGCAGCACAGTCATGTGTTATTTCACGTGTTCTAGGAAAAAAAACCCTTCTTTGTAATAAAAAATAATATATAAAAACTTTCTGTGAGGCAGTAACTCCATGGGTGAAGAAAGGAGAAGTCAGTGCCTCACAGGCACTCAGAATCACAGAGTATTTTACGCTGGAAGGCACATTATAAATCATATAGATCCAAGCCCCTGCCATGGGCAGCGACACCTCTCACCAGATCAAGTTGCCCAGAACCCCATCCAACCTGGCCTTGAACACTGCCAGGGATGGAGCAGCCACAGCCTCCCTGGGCAACCAGTTCCAGTGCCTCAGCACCCTCACAGGAAGGAATTTCTACCTAAGACCTAATTTAGTTCTCCCTACTTTTAATTCTTCTCTCTTTAGAAGCTGCCCCTTTCAACACAGGCCATTCAAGATCCATGCCTGTCCTGTGGGATCTGTTCAGGAAACTATGCTTTACACATAGACACCGTCCAGTTGACACAGTAGAGCCTCATGACATCATGAGCACACAGGTTGTGCCCTGCTGCACTGCACTCCCACCAGTTCCTCAGAACCCCCTGATCGTTAGTCACACCATTAAGACACTCAACTGCATGCTGTCCAGGAAGGGTGTACTCTCACCTACGAGGCCCTCCTGCACGGATTTCACAGCTATGAGGAACCTGGGCACGAGGAGCACAGTCACCCTGATTACGTAAGCAGTAAGGCCGAGTAAACACATTAGAGATGCTCAACTACAAACACAGATTAATGAAAACGTGACTGTTCCTCTGAGTTTTAGTAAATCCTTTCAAATCTTTTATTGATGAGCATGCTGCGCCTGCGTCACTTTCTCCTCTGTGAACACTGCAAGCAGATAAATTAGCATTCCGAACTGAGCATGTGAGCATGTGTCCAGCCAGAAATTAGTTGTGGTCAACTCTTCTTTCCAAAAAGCACCTGACACTGCCTCTCTAACACAGCAAGTTTGCTACTTAAACAACAGAACCTACAAAAAAAACCAGAACAGACCAACTTCAAAACTACTTTGACCTAATAATGTCAATTGCTAGATGCGAATGGTTGCCTTTTAGTCATCTATTTTGCTGGGAAAAAACAAAAGGAACACTTCTATAAAGCAGCACAAGGCTGCTCTGGGATAAAACAGCTCCATGGCCCTGAGCTTCAAAGGGATGGGAGCTTCTTCTGAAGCTACGTTGGCTCTGGCAGCGGAAGAAAATCCAGGCTGGTGCATTTAGAACTATCCTTGTGGTACAATGTTCTTGTTTTCTTCACCACAGCTAATGGTAACTGTTCTATAAAACCTACAATGGTCTGCAAACAAACAAACAATTATTACATGGCTGAGTATCCCATGTGCAAACCTACAGGTGAACATCTTATCAATTGAACTGATGAGACCACTTCTGGAAGAAGCCAAGGCACACAGCCAAACTGTTTTGCCAAGATTTCAGATGATCCCAGAATCATTACGGTTGGAAAGAACGTCTAGGATCATCCCAACATCTCCCTAACCTTGAGACCATGGCCTCAAGTGCTCTAGCTACTTGGTTTTTCAACACCTCCAGGGAGTGACTCCACCACCTCTCTGGGCAGCCTGCTCCAGTGCACAACCACTCATCCCAACACCAGTTTCCCAAACGCCAACTGCAGCAGGGCTTGACAAGATGTGTTTACATAACCTCATAAATATATTAATTTTAAAATGTTCTCACTGTTCTGTGTGATTTCTAACTGGCTAACGAATGAATGCCCTGCTTGGCAGGGGGAAAGAAGGGGGAGGTCCCAAACTATATCCTCAGTTATTTCAGACACAGGGAAAATTTGGCTTAAGGCCCAGGGGTCAGAGCCAGCTATCTGCACCTCTCCTACCCCTACTCAGGGCTGAACACTTGCACCATTCTAGCGTGTAATCCCCCTCCCCCCTAAGCTATTTTTCACTGATACAGAGATAGACGCAGTATTCTTTGGATATTTACCACACTATCCACTCCTTCCCTTGACATACCGGAAACCAGCTGTAAGGAACCAACCCAGCTTGAAGTCTCCTGAAACTCTTGTAGCTGTTACAGCAATATCTTATTTAAAAAACCTAGTCTGACAAGGAAATGGTGAGCGTATGTCAAACTGGGAAGCAATTCCAGGAGATGCAGTAACACTCGATTCTCCATTGAGAAGCAGTTGCAAGCACTGAAGAAATGGTTCTCTTGTTAAAGCTCCAGAGGGACACAATTCCTGACCACAAGCCTTGCTACACAACACAAAAAAAACCCCAAAACAAAATAGTGATTCAAGGAAAACATGTCCTGACAAGAATGGCAGAGGTTTGGACTTCTGAGGAACTATTCTTTCCTCAACAAACAGCTTTTAGACACGAACTTAACCTATTTGTAGCTAAACAGAGATTTCTTTAGCTATGGAAAAGCTGAACAACAGCCCACAACAGGACTTCCAACCCCAGCAGCCCAAGGGGCCACAAGAATTCTGACAACAGGAACCAAGGTGTAAGTATAATAATAGACAGGTGTGTTACTACACACGTGCACAACCAGACTGCTCTGCGTAGCTCAGAGAAAACCATCACAATGCTCCTTCGGGATGTAGGGTTTCATACGTAACTCCTGACACATCGCCCATTACAGTGATGTCCCCAATCGCACACACTAACACTGTTATCGTGTCATCTATTGTATCACCACTCATACGTGGCTGATTACAGCTCTTGCCCAATTTCTCTGTCCAGAGTGGTTAAGCTGAGCTCTAACCACTTCCTAAGAAACCCCTGACAATAAATAAACCAACACCACGTTAAGCTGCCGGCAAAAGCACAGCCATAAGACGAGACAAGAAGCTGAACCACCAGCATTATGGGCTGTTTCACTGAGCACAAGAAAACAGACTTTTTCCAAAACCTAATGAAAAAATAATAAAGAATCATTTCTTTTCAAGCAGCTGGAGATTAATCATAACCAGTTGTAAAAGGACCCTCTAGAAGAGGAGCTGTAGCATACGCAATCTGAAAAGTATGTTCCTATTGCTCCAGTTTGGAAGAGGACTGAGAAATTCATCTGGATGTTTGAGTAAGAAATTAAAGATACAAGGAATTCTAGGGAGCTCCCCAGCGTGTTTAGTGATGTCTAACACTGGGCCCAAATTGGGAAGGATCGGAGACTTCATCAACAAACAGCAGTGCTTGGGGGGAGTTCGGCTGCAACCATGATCTTCTTTCCCTACAACAACAAGGAAAAAGGAAACAAGGAAAAGTTTCCTGAGACTCAGAAGTGCAGTGAATTGATTTGTTGACAAATGACTTGTTACAGATGGGATGAGCAGGGGAACAGCTTCAGAAAATCATCAGTCAAGAAATGTAGGTTCATCTAATGCTTTTAAATCGATGTCAAAGTCACCTACACAGCCTCTGGACAAGTGCTAGTGCCGTTGGATATTGTTTAGGGCACAAATAAAAGAAAACTTTAAAGCTTTACTGTGAAAACACAGTGCAAATTGCTAGGGTGAATTTTTATGAATATAAGCAAATAATCAGAACACCCAGTGTTACTGAATGCCCCTAAGTTCAGAGACAGCTCTTGGAGCCTTCTGCTTTCATGCACGTTATGCTTCTCATCTTCCCACTCAGTCTGCTTTCTGCACCCTATCAGCAAAGTTTTTGTTTCCCATCTACAGAGCCCAGCACAAGAGACACAAAGTCTGAGCCTTAGAGTCACACACATGATTCTCTGCAGCAGTTATGTGGGGAAACTCAGCTTGCTTTGAAGTTAAATCAGTAGGAAGGAAATGAAGTGGAAATAGGAATTATGGTTTCATTAGGAGCCGAGCACCTCTGTTCATGGTGTGACCTCATTAGGTGAATTATGGTGAGGTCTAGTGTCCAAGACTCAACAAAGGGCACTGAAAAGCGGGGGAAGCTAAAGCACATCAGGATAAGAAAACATGCCCCATAGATAGTTGCTCTTGTTTTGGGAGTCACTGAGCTATATGAGTTAGAAGAATGATAAGCAAAGGCGAGATGTTCCAAACGAGCTGAGACATAGAAAGGAAAGAAGGTTCAGTTCTAATCTAAATTTAGACTATAGAAATAAGGCATGTGTCAAAATAAAGAGTAATGATAACTGGAGAAAACTCATGAAGTGATGATTCTCCTTCACTGGGAGGCTTTAATTTAAAAGGGCGGTACAAGGACACGATTTAATTCGAGCAGTGTTCAGTGAAGTCCAACTGCACGCACGACCCTGAAGTCCAGCCAATTGATCGGAATGGCTGTACGTGTGTGCACACATGCAGAAATCATGACCTTTCCCACATATACCTTGGATTTCTGATCCCCAGAACCACAGCAGTATGGAAGACACAAAGTCTTTGTGAAGCCATGCTGATGGGTCACAGCTGGTCCTACAAAACATGACCTGTTCACTCAGGGAGTTTTTGCTTCCCTCACAGATCACTTGTTTGTGACCTTCTTTGTACTCCTCTGCCCAGAAAACACCAAACCCAAAGCAGCACAGCTACACATCATTTCATGGGTAGTTTATCCTCTTTGCTCGTCAAATATCCAGGAGACTGAAAGCACAGGACAAGCTAGTTTCATCCTAACTCACAAAAAATGATGCTTAGAAAGGTTCTTCACCAGTATAAACAATTTCTACTGCAATGCAGTGAATGGATTTCTACTGCTTGCTGTGAACAGTCAGCAAATTCCTGTTTATTCATTTTGTTTGGTTCAAAGAATACCTAGATGCAATGCAAGAGCTTTTATTAGCCATGCTTGTTGTTTTTTGGATCACCAGAATACAGTGAGGAGACCAATGCTGCAGCTACACTCATTATTGTATTATAGGAACCATCAGGATCTGCGCTCTAACTCTGCTGTTTTGATTCACATCAAGGTAGGAGCATGTCCATCACTTCAAAGAGAAAACATGATGCAACCTCTTAGATTTTGTCGAAGAAATGCAACACAAACCACACAACTATAGTGCAATTACTAAAGGTCTGCACTAACTAAAATGAATGGCATCTCCAGTTGTTCTTGAGGTTAAAAATTTCATCAGAACTCATTCAAATGACATCAGACCCACATAATTTTCCATGAAAAATCAATGCAAAGTAAGAGAAACCATTCAATTCTGAAAAGGCATTACAAAGGGAGAATTAAATACTGCATGAAACTCCTCATTAGCCAACAGAAGCTCAAGGTCAGCCTGGTAACGTATAACTGCAAGGAGCACTTAAGTTACAGCAGACAACATCTAACAAAGCAGCATCTCCTCAAAAGCACCGTGAAAACCAAAGAAATGAGATCATAGTGAAAAACAAAGGGGACACAGGAGAAAGAAGTGAATTCTATAAGATGCAAACCCAACAGTTATGGGGCTGAATAATTAATACCTTATTTCTGCCAATAAAAAACAGATTCTTCATGTGAACTCCTCCAAAACAGTATCATCTCCCCCAAAAGCTATAAAATATAATAATTCCATTTAGCTCTTCTTTTAGGAGTTACAGTTTATTACAGTTATCACCTGCTTTTTAACACAGAACTCTGGCATTTGGCATTTACAAACACTGCCTACCTGCCAAGCATGCCCTACTTTAACTGAGATGCAGCGTATCTCTTTCTCTGGCTTCTAAAAAACAGACAGTCTCTCTTCCCCCCACCCCCGATCCTGCCCTCAGAAAAAAAAAAACCTAGGAAGAGAACCCGACCAGTTTTCCTAGGAAACGACACAACCAGGATATACATAAACCTGGCAAAGACACAAAGGAAACAGAATACGATACCATGCCTGCACACTTTTTCCTCCCCCCCCTGCCCCAATGCTGGTGTTACCTGCAACTGTACTGGTCATTAAGCTTTTCAAAACAGAGCTGTGATTAGTAAGACACTGAAATACTTTTGATTACGATTTCCAGGCTACCCTTTCAAGCATCCTGGCTCTGCTTCTATTATTTTTCTAATGGTGCGAGGAAAAGACAAGTCCTGCTTCAAAAATAAATAAATGCACTAATACCCTGCCACACCAGTACAGGTTTGCAGGTTTACAACCCACCTAACTGTTTGATGTTGCCTTTTTTAAAGCTTTAGTCATTGTTTAAGAATGCTACAGAAAGATAAATATGCCCTGTATTAGGAACCTGCCTGCTCCCATCACCTTGCAGCAGAACCCACTTCCTTCTCAGTCCACAAAGAACATTCTACAGCTTCCTAGGTTTGATTCCTGACAAGGTTTGTAGGGGATGTCCTGGAAGTTAACAGTTTGAGAATATATGAGATTAAAAGTAATTGGATTTCTTAAGGAAAGAGAAAGAAAGGCGATAATTTGTGACAATGCAGTTAAACACTGGATTAGAGGGCACTCTGAGGAAAAGACAAGGACCAAGACATTCTGACAGCACTTTTAAGTAACAAACACTGATCATCTCCACTGCTGTACTAGCGCCATATTTTACCTAGGGATCTTCCGCATCAGCATGAAACCGTTGGCAAACTAGGCAAGCAACAACCACCACTGTGTTGTCAGAACAAAGATTTGTCTTCTCTATTGTTTACTCTTAGTAACCCTGGAAATTCTACTGTTGCTTTAAAGAACTCGATGGCCAGGGCATACTGAACCCGCAACGGGTGTTTAGTATCAATGCGATTTTGAAAAGAACTGTATCCAGAACCCAAACAGCAAAACAAGCACCATGCACAACACAAGAGCTGCTACTTCACCATTCAGTAAGGGCTGAGGAGTTCCTCTCAGCATCCCATCCAAGGTTTAGTAACAGCAATGTAATAAGCTTATTCGAAGGCAACTAGAAGAGAGTTCTCCAACACAGAACCCCAACTAGAGCAGATATGGAGACCAGCCTACTGCTGGCAGCTATGGCTAAACACTCCCTGTAGGTTAATTTAGTCTCCGTGTGGATATCTCACACATGTGTACTCCCAAGAGAAATATTAGACACACCTTACACGGTTTGGACTATCAAAGACCAATCTATTTTAAAACACAGAAACCATCGGAAAAGCAACTCAAATGACTGCCATGAACAAAACTTACACTCACCACTGATGAGTGCAACAGAACCATAATTTTGATGAGTGTACATAGCATCTTTCTTATCATCTACCCAACAAGACAATGTAGCAAAGTACACAAGAACAGATCAGAAATTTGCATTAGATGTCAGATATACCACTGGTTTCTTCTTCATTATAGAACAACTCCGTGTGAATCTGAATCAGTGCAACCACTGAAGAGTGCTAAAAAAACGACAAGTCAGATCTATTAAGCTTACCTACTGACAGGTTTTTCGACTATCTGGGAATAATATATCCTCGGATATTTCTATCTTTAGAAGGAGGTTATGGTTTTATGCTTTTAAAAGCCACGAAGTACCATCCTTTCACCTGAATGGCCGTTGCAACAGGCAATACCAATAAAGTCTGCCAGTGGCCATACCTGCTAACAGTTACAAATAACCCCCAAAACATCCTCCCGTAATTCTGTATGTTCAGTCTTTATCCAACGATTGCCATATGCTGAGCACATCACAACCTGGGAGCACGCCCATATGCAGTGCTAAGAGGTTTCCATTCCTCAGCACATCAGGCAGACAAGTAACAGCCAACATACAGAAAACCTATGTGCTGCATCCAGTGCTGTAGACACAATTTTCCTGTCTCTAGTGAGGAACAGCCTTCCTTATTAATGCTATCACTGACTATGTGATGGGTTACTACCCCTGGTTCATAAAGATTCATCTAAATAATTACTCCTTTTAGCGCATCCTTGATTTTCAGAAATACGTGGGCAGAGGAAAGATGGGTTATTCCCCAACTTAGGTTTTTTTTAAACTATTATGAAAGCTCATGCTCAGCCTTTCCTGTACGCAGATGAAATGCCTGCTTAGCAGACAATAGGAATTAATGGAGTGTCTCAATGCACCTTTTACTGTAACTGAGGATATTTTAGAGGTGGATAAACGACAAACAGCCCGTTAATTTAAGAATTTAAGGCTAATAAACTAGATCTTTAAACAAGCCCAAATTCTTTTCATCTGGTTCCTACCAGGTCATTAAAGATGGTACAAGAGCAAAACAAACTCCGCTGCTTCTACCACTGACATCCATCTCTCCAATCATTAAAAGAACGATGGAAAGAGGACACAGCGTATTCCAACAGAACCTCCTCAGTCTCATCCCACCCCAACCCGTTCTCGGGCCCCAAAAGCACTGGAGGCACCTCCCCGGGTCCTCATCCCACAGTCCCCAAGGGCAGGCCCCATCACTGTGTCCTTCCCCCCAGGCCTCCCTCCCCAGCAGCGATGCGGGGAGAAACCGCAGGCCCCGGCCCCCGCCGCCCCCCCCGAGCCTCCACACAGGCCCTCAGCCCCCAGCCCGTCCTTCAGGCCCTGCCTCGCTGCGACGGCCCCAGAGGGAGGGTGAGACNGTTCCCCGCCGCCGCTCGCCCGCACCTTGTAGTACACATCGAACTGGATGTTCTCGGGCAGCGAGCGGATGTCCCTGCGCCGGGCCCGCCCGTAACTATCCACCACGGCCGAGATCGCTGTGTTATAGAGCGTCTCGGGCACCCACTCCAGCTCCACCGCCGCCATCTTGGCTGTGCGGAGCCGCCTTCCCCCGCCCCGCTCCTCCTCCTCCTCCTCCTCCTCCCGCCGCCCTCACCAGGGAGGGACGGGCCGCGGCTCCAGCGTGGGTCTGGCGGGGGAAGAGACGGGGATGTGCGGCGTTATGGAGAGGAGAGAAGTAGGGGATCCCGGGGAGCGAGGTGAGGCGGGGGGGCTATGGAGAGGCGTTTAGCCTGCCCCACAGCCCGCCCGGGAGCTCGTGCCCTTAAGGCTTGGGGGTCCCGGAACCTGTCCTGCTCTCGGGGCTTCGTGACTCTAGGATCTCCTGCTCTCGGGGTTTGGTTGCCCTAAGACCTCCTACTCTTGGGGTTTGGTGACTCCAGGGTATATTTGTGCTCGAGGAGGTCCCAGTGAAACCCTCAGACCGCTGATCTCAAGGGAAACGTTGTCTTCCTCTTCCCACAGGGAGTTCTAGGGTCCGGCCTCCCCCAGACCTCTCTTGGAGTGGAGATGTTGGCTTTTGCAGCTTCACCTGTGGAAACATCTGCAAATCTCGGGCCTTCTGTGGCTTTCAGGTGTGTTGGATGCTCAAGGTGAGCATTGCAGGGGGTTTGCTGAGGACCTGAGGGGCACCTGGACCGGCCTCTCCTGGTATTCCCTGGCTGCCCTGTGGTTTCCTCTCCCTTCCGTGTAAATTAACCCCCTGACCCCTCATGCAGACGGCACTTGATTTTGTCAATGCCTCGTTATCTTTACCAAGCTGTTTTGAGCCATGTTTTCCTTCCTAATTTGCTTTTCACATGGGGCCTGCACACACCACTAGAAACATATTGAATGGTTCTCTCACACAGATGGGAAACTTATAGGCAGCAGCAATTAAGATCATTTGGTCTCAAACAGATTTGCACTGTGTGTAGCCAGGGATTTAGCCAGCCCAGGGTGATGCAGGCAAGAACTCCTGCCTGACTGCTTGGTGTAGCTTTTGACATCACATTAAGTTTGACTGCTTTACTGTGGTCTTGAACAAAACTTCATTCAGTGTTAAATACTTTGCATTTTTCAAACTATGGGTGGACAGGAAAACCCCAAACCCTAGATGCTGTAACTGTCCTAGGAAATATTTCTCCTGTCAAGTCTTACGTTGGTTTTCTTTGCTAATGTAGGGCTGCTGCTGTGACTTACTGTTGTTCTTTTAATTTTAAAAATGATAGGAGGCAGAGCTACTGATGTTTTGTTTTAGGGACTGTTTGTAATAGTTCTACATTGTTGTGCTCTCTGCCTGTGTTTTGTGAAGGGAAATTGTTTGTTGTCCTTTGCTTGCAGAAAAAAATGTTATGGGGTGGGAAGAGAGGAATGTGACTCAAACAGACCCTGCAAGATTGCTTTATCCTATTTCCTTTTGGTGTTGCCTATTGGTGGCTTCAAGTTTTTTTAATATCTTGATGAAGTGGATTTTTTGCAGTTGAGGAGAGGCAGCTGCTTTCTCTTGGGGAATTAGCCCCTCAGGAGGCAGAAGCTATCTTACCTCAGTTGCTAACTAGAGGGCTGGTTTGGAAGAAGGCATGGGAGGAGACCTGTTAGGAGAGGACAGACAGGGCGGTATCCCAAGGTGCAAAGGAAAATGGAGTGTTATTGCTTAGAGGAAATAGCAATTCCTGGATTTATAATGGTTTGTTAGGAGGTTTTATTGTTGTTTTGTGGGCTTTTTTTCTTTAAAGCACCTAATAAAGCTTATGAGAATGCTAGCTAAGGTAAATATATTTCCAGGACAGCACTGTGGCAACAGACTTTGTTTTCCTGATAACTTAGGGTGTTTTGAGAAATGAGTTAGGCTACATCTTTTACTGTCTTCTAATTTTTTTTGTAGACAAAACCATAGTGTGTGTGTTCAAGGAGAAAAACTGACTGACAATGAAAGAAGGACATGGTGTAAGCCCTCTGTTATCTATTCAATCTGAATTCATTTTGGNCACATGGTGTAAGCCCTCTGTAGTGTGCTTTGTTATCTATTCAATCTGAATTCATTTTGGTAGAGCCTGAGGAATCATCTTTATAGTGAAAGTGATTTTATTTCTAGGTAGAAATAAAACATAGCCATAATAACATTTGTTATTTATTAATGATGTATGGCTTGATGTATTTACGGATAGAACTACTTGGTGCTTTTCTTTTGTGGATGTGTTTTTTGCTCTTAAAGGCAAAAATGAGAGGGTTAGCAGAGCTCCTGATTTGGTGTGTGATGTTGAGATAATATTTAATCATTCCAAGTAATGTGGTTAATAGCTAATCAGTTTTAGGAAAGTGTGGTTTATTAAATAACATTACGTCTCTGAATACCTATCAACTGAAGAGATATCCTGGATATTTTTCCATAGGCTGCCTTGGTAATTTACTAGCAATGTGGCTTCGCTCAGTGATGAGCTTTTTGCATCAGTAAATTATTTTCATGCAATTGCTCATTAATAGTTGCAGATGCTAGAAAGTCTTTGTGACTCCAGTACTTGTTGGCAGAGGTTCTGATGGATACGCTTATCTTTATTGGAATCTTTATCTTTTGACCTCTTCTATATGGGGAAACCTTTAAAGGACCCTTACAGACAGTGCCTGTGCCTGAAAGTAAAAGGGTAATAGATGGTGTTCAGGCAAAAGCAGTCAGTCAGTCTGTCTTCTGTAATCTCAGCTTTTGAAGATACATCTGGGTGTCTGAACAAGTCGCCTGCAAAGCGTATGGAGCGTAGTGGCTCTGTACATCTGTGTGTCATTGTCATGGAGGGGCATGCAGACAAGCCTAATAACGGATAAATGTGTAAGGAAAAATCTAATCATAGTCTTCCATTATAAAAACTGCCCCTAGAGATCAAACAGGCTCTTGGTTGTCAAAACTCCCTCTCTTGGGGAGGTTCATACAGAAGAGATGTTCCATCTGCTAAGAAAGATGCTTGTGTAATTTCAGTAGAGCGTGATTGGAGCCTGATGTTCTGCACCACAGAAAACCTCCTCAAAACCCTTAAATGAAATAATCCCAACCAGACATTGGTACCAAGCGGATTGCTCAAGTTCACCTCTGCTAGAAGAGGTTCTTGGTTTAAACTTTTCCACACTGCATGGGAAACCAAGATTTCGTGACTAACAAGTCGTTTTGCTCTGCAAATTACTGCAGGAAGTGTCAGTGTTGCCTGTTTCCCCTTTTCTGATGCTGTATGTGAGCTGTGATCTGAAAGAGGTCTTTTTGTTGTGTTTTCTCAATGCTATGTCTCCAGGTTTTTATTTCAGCCCCACTAGGAGCAGCTTGTTTGTTAGAGCTTACACAAGAAGAGGCAGGATTGCCTCTTACTGCTGTGTTCTTGGGTCGGGTTAAGCTGACTGGTTTCACCTGACTCATTTTTCACTGAAATTACTTGGAAAGCACTCACGTGAGGAGTGTTTTGGGTGGATTGGTGTAGATGCTGGCTTTTGCCAGGAAGATGGGGGTTAGTCTTTGTGAGACCTTTCACTGACCCACTGAGGAATAGGGATGTTGTGCCTGCAGCTGCTCTGCCTTTCATGTGCCTCTCTCTAGTGGCTTTGTGGTGTAATCCTGCAATTACTGTATCGTTTGTTAGTTGGAAGAACAAGCAGTGCTATGTAGTTTGAGATGTACTCATGAGAAATAATAAATACTGTGTGTGTCAGTCAGGACTTTATAGCCCAGATGAAAGACAAAACCTGTTGCAAATGCTGCTGGTGTGAGACTGTTCCTTGCATGCTTTCGTTGAAGGTGAGGGGACTTGTGCTTTTGTGAAACCCATGTGTTAGTGCAGCTGAAGTTCAGACCGAATGCAGCTGATAATTCAAATGAAGTCATCGATGGAGACTTTAGATTTGGATCATAACCTGGCAGAGTTTAGACTTTGCAGGTTGGGCCGGTGGTTCTTGTTTGGCCATGGTTAGGATAGGAGCTGGGGTATATGAAAGGTTTAATTTTTTTTTAATTACTGTATCTGGACCTGGGGGAGGAAGGTTTCTAAGAAAACAATGGAAAACCCCTGCTGAGTTTTCCTGCAATGTGCTGGTGTCAAAGAGGGAAGGAAGTGAACTGACATGGGTAACATATGAACCTACTATATCGCCTTGATGTGGATATTAAAGGAACCTTGGAAATAGTTTATGGGGAAGTTGTTGGAGGTTTCTAATTTTAAATTCTTAACAGGAAATCATTAAACTGTAAAGGAGCCAACATAACAGACTGTTGCTCCAAAACAAGAGCTAAATGCAGAGCGTTCACGTGAACTTGTGAGATCTTTTTTTAATGCTGATAGGGTTTTTCTTTCATGTTTACTGCGAGCCAGAAAAATACAATTTTTATTTCTTATAAACTCTGTATCAGTCACTTCAGTAGCCTTGTCCTGGATGAAATGTGCAAGCAATGCTGTTATGGCCATGCATCAGGCAATACAGAGAAACAGATTATACTCCTTTAGTCCCAGAGGGTGTTAACTCCTTGTATGGTCGGACCTGCACCGGCTAGGGAAAACCTTTCCAAATGCAGAGACTGTTCAGCTGTAGTCTCTTACGTGAGATTCTCATGCTTTATCAGAAGTGGCTGCTGAGGTGACAGATGGGTTTCACGCAGCCCATGTGAGAGTGCTAAGTGGTCTCATACTCTTTGGTCACTCTCAACTTGACTTGTAGGAGGAAGAAGAAAGTTTGTTGTGTTGGCTATAAGCACTAAGATGTGAAGGTCAGTCACTGAAATCAGCTGAGGGGCTTTATTGTTGAAGGGAGTGTTAAGAAGGTGGGTTTGCCAAAGCCATCTGGGAGAGCTGTTAGTGTAAACCTCCTTCCCTGGCACCCCTGCTGAGTTGACAGACTTGCTTGAGTGTTGACCTATAAGAGATCTCATTTCCGATTCACTGGGAATGCTGTTTGGGGGACAGTGCTTCTTTCTGTCCCTGCTGCAACGGACCTCTTCTTTCCATGGTACCTAACTTTGTGCATCTTGCTCCCTTTTGAACATTTGTTCTTCATCCTTTGAATTTTCCAGCTGTGAACCTGTGGACAGGTAATGCTCCAAGATATGTGTGAGGTCACCAGTAGACTGTGATGTGTTAGCCCAAGTCAGGAAGTCATTTGTGGCAGTTACCAGCCTGCTGTTGGCTAACCTTACTGGATTCAAACTACAGCTGCTGAATCCCTTCTTGTTGAATACAGCATCATTCTATTTCCAGAGTATGTTTTATTTAACGTAGCTTAAGCCTCTTTGAGAATTTATTTAACTACAGTTAAAAGAAAAATGCAAGGCTTTGTCTACAGAGGAAATCTTGGCCTTTAAAGTTGAGAAATGAATTGGTTGTGGCAGAGCAAGCAGCAATAGTACCTGTACAGCTACTCTGAAATGGGATTTATTTTAATAACTGCTGGCCCAAGTGAGAATAAGCTGTCATCAGGGTCAAGTAAATACCTGGCTATTTGTTCGAGAAACGTTTCACATTAAATGATTGTAACTCTTTGTAATATTATCTATTATAAAAGCTTTTAAATGTGATGAGTCGCTTGACCTAGCTTCTGTCTCTGAAACAGCTGAGGGACCTTGGGCAGTTTCTGCTCAGCGTTTGGCTCTGTTAAGTATAAAACCTAGAAAAACATTCTTCATGTAAAAATCAGAGAGCTGCATGGAAAAATGCTGGATTGCTCTTCTCTTACTGCCTGTTCCTTATGTCCTGGAGTGTGGAAACTGCAGTTCTGGGTCTCCATCTCTCTTCAGTGCATTTTCCTCTTTGTATCTTCAACTTTTACACATACATTCTGGTTTCTGCAGGTGTCAGCTTAGTTGGAGCTTCTTATGTGCTAAAGGATTTTAGGAGAAAAGGAGGAAATATGGTTTTAGTTGCTGTGGGAGGTGCTGCTTGCAGGCTCTTTAAATCTTGAGACACTTTTGTTTTCCACCGGTGGTTTTGGGAATGCAGTTGTGTGCAAGAACATCTTTATTGTAGTTTGATTAAATTTGTGAGTGTAGGTTTGATCTGTATGAGGTGCTGCTGAATTGGCTGTGAAAGTTTGTATTGACAGGAGTGAGACACTTCATTGCACTTGAAGGGCAAAAGCAATATTGGACGTAAAAGAGACAGAAATGCCTTGGAGTTTGAGCAGGAGTTTCCTATATTGACAGGACTACCCCTTACGCAACAACATCTCCATCTACAGTCATTCCAGCTGTAAATCAGGGATATTGAGCTTTCCAGAAGCTGTAGATGCTCCTGTGATTATGTACTCAATATTAATTTGTCTTTTGTTGTCGGTAGTTTCAAGTAATTGCCTTTATTTTCTGGCTACTTGGTATTAAAAAGTAATTGGAAAAATTGGGCTGTATCAAGCTTTATCTCTGATTAGTCTTGATCTCCTTTACGCACCCTCACAGTGTGTGTTTCATCCTGTATGTGGCAAATGCCCTTCTATAAAGTACTCTGTTCTGAAACTTAATGGACCGATTTTTAAAGCAGTGTTACGTTTGGCTGATGATGTGAGGGCTGATCTGATGGTTATAAACACCTGTAGCGTGGAAAGGGACCCTATTGGCTCAGCATGGAGTAATTCAGTGATGCTTACAGCAGGTTTTCAGATCCCTAGGTGCTCTGGAAATTCAAAGCTTTGTTGATATATTTATTACTTTTAAAACACTGTTGGCTTTAATGTTGTTAGTGGAAGGAAATCCAGAGTACTGGCAGTACTTAGCCCAACAATTATCTCCATTTTCTAACAGTGGAACTACTTGTGTAGAATTAAGTTGTGGCTTTAGCTGCTTTAAGGTTTTCTAGTGGAAAAGGGCTTTGGGAGTTGAGTGTGGTAGTAGTAGATAGCAAAACAACATCTAGAATTTCGTCTCTAAAACTGGAATGCACAAACCCTGCCGTTAGGAAGCTGGTAACGTCTGAGTCCTAAGAGTGAAGCACATAAGCATCGCCTGCAGGATGTGTGATGCCGGGGAAGCCACCGGTGGGAATTCTTATTGGCCACTCGGGAAGACAGGCGTAGGGACAGACATTGGGCTGCCTGGAGTGACGTGGGGTGTCCAGTGTTTCCAGTGAGTGGAACTGGTGTCCCATTATAGCTGGTGCACTGCGCCCGTAGCCTGCGGTGGGAGCTGCCTGAGTACCAGCCCGACGCCGCTAGGGGGCGCCATAATGGCTGCGGGCGCACCGGGCCGGGCCGCCCCTTCCGCCTGGGCGGGGGCGCGGCAGGGGGCGCTGCGGAGCCAGGCCGAGGGGAGCTGAGCTAAGCCGAGCCGAGCTAAGCCG
>VZRI01000614.1:290623-314077 GCA_013397515.1 Upupa epops
GGGGGTGCCCCGCGCCCCGCCGAGCCTTTGGCCGAGAGCGGCCGTCGGAGAGGAGGGACCCCACGGGCTCCCGAGGAGGCAGCGCTGCCCCCCGGGCCCGGCCCTCGCCGCCCGCGCCGCTCCGTGGCCTTTTTCGCCGTGTGCGACGGGCACGGTGGGCGGGAGGCGGCCCAGTTCGCTCGGGAGAACCTGTGGGGCTTCATCAAGAAACAGAAGGGCTTCAGCTCGGCAGAGCCGGCCGAGGTGTGCGCGGCCCTGCGCAAGGGGTTCATCGCTTGTCACCGAGCCATGTGGAAGAAGCTGCGTAAGTACCGGGCGAACGGAACCTCCGAGCCTCAGCCGGGCCAATCGGCCCCCTCCCGGCGCTGCCGGGGCAGCCGGTACCGCGGCCCCAGGCCTTCCAAGCGTGCCGCTCCCTTGGGTTCCCTGCGCCTTTTTGCAGAGCTGAGGGGCAGCGGATCCCTCTGCCGTCCCTCTTCACCCCACCTGTCCCCGTGCCCTGGTGTCGGCTGAACTCGGACATCGAGGCAGCTTTTCGCCTCCTTTTTGCCCCCCCCACCCCGCACTATTGTGACTTCTGTGCTCGAGTCCTCCGTGCGTGCGGGAGCATCGCTGGGGCTGCGTGCGGGGAATGGGGAGGGCAGGAGAAGCTGGGGGTGGTTTGAGTTGTAGGAGCAAGTAAATCGGTGAAACAAGAAAAACTGGAGAGCAGACCGTGGGAGAAGAGAGGATTAGAGGGTAAGGATGCGCCGTAGGATGGTTGAGATGATAGAGCTGCGGTTTGTTTTCAGTCAGGTCTCCAAATTCGATTTACTGGGAGATCTTGTTGTCTTGGGTAATTGCACGACACCCACTCGTTCCCTTAGATTTGCTTTATCCAGAGTATTGTGAAAAGGAAGAAAGAAGACACGAGTAGTTATAACCAACTTAAATGAGCTGGGACTGTTCTTTCCATAATGGTGCCCTGATTTCGACTGTTTTTGTCGAGTCCTGATGGGAGGATTAGTAATGTGCCTTGTACCATAAGGCATCATCTCGTTTTATTGTCTGAGCATCGAGCAGTATGCAGCGTCCCTGACAAAACAGAACGCAGTACCCTGGAGATTATGGAGATCTGCTGCTTGACTGTAGTAGGGTAGAAGCTGGGATCCTAAGGAGATAAAGAAGAGGAGGAGGACGAGTGAAAAAGGCAGTGACAGTGATTGTTTTGTACTCCTCTTCCCTGAGATCCGGCGGGGGGGATGTGTGCTGTGGAGTTTATGAAAGGGATAGTTCTTTTGTTGTGACGGTAAAGACTTAGATTATGTTGGTTGTTTATAAATAATGTGTGAGGGGAGTGTGTGGTGCCAATGCACTCATGTATTCAGTAGCGCCAGAAAGAGAGAATTCAAGAATTGCAGGCAGGCGGGAGAGGGAACACGGTAAAATTGGATTGAAAACAGCGATGCTGACAGCCGGGCTTGGGCGGCAAACCAGAAAAACCGACCGCTGCACTTGAGGTTTGAAAGAAGTGATTCATAGGGTAGGGATTAGTGTCAAACCAGTTTCATTTTCGTTTTTATTGTGGAGCAGAACTTTGTTGAAGCGCAAATGTCAGATACTTGAAAAGAGGTGGGGAAGGAACTGGATTAAAAAAAAGTGGGTGAAGTTCAGAGCCACCAGAGCCTGACCATAACCTTGATCTGGGGAAGGAGGGGTGAGTGGCAAGAGGCCTCCCGGGCTGCAGACCTGTGTGATAAGGAGTAAATGAGGTGTGTATAAATAAGAGAAGATGGTGTTGGGGAGGGGATGATAAGAGGTTGAGTTTGCTGGTTGTGTATCTGTTGTCACTGAAACTCTGAATACAAAACAGAGAGAGGTGGGGTGACGGAAAGCCGGAAGTGCTGTTTTAGTAATGAGTGTTTAGTAAATAGCACTAGGGCTTGTGGAGCTAATTAAAATCGTGAGAAACAAAAGCGCTATGGCTATGAGCATTTGACAACAAGTTTAGGGAGTAAACATCTATGCAGCGTGTTTTTTCTTACTGGTTCTCCTGTGTGGGCTGGAGTTCTGTAGGATGAAAGCGTTGCTGTGTTTTCTCATGTCATGTCATCACCGTGAATATTTTACTTCAGTAATTTTCCAGACCATCTCCAACTATATTGAATGTGAAATTAATTTGGGATCTTGAAATGGGGGGCAGGAGAAGAATTTGGATTTTTGGTGTAAAGGCTGGAGTCTTTATTGCTTTCAGTTGATGTCCATGGGCAGAGGAGCTAGTAGCTGTTTACTGTTGTAAGGATCACAGTAGATGATAAGTGTGATGGATTCAGATAGCGTGAACGCTTAACATGCTGCTTGTTTTTTCTTGGCAGAGTGGGAAGTGCATCTGTTAATCTGGAGCTGTGGTATTTTGTGGGCAGGTATTGTGAGAGCCTGTAACAGGCAGTGTTGTCAGTACCCTGCTAGACACAGACGAGGGTTTATCTCCCACTCTCTGCAGTTCCATAGCGATACGATTCTCAGCTCTGAGGTCCCTGGCTGTACTGGAGGCATGTGTGTCCTGGGATGTGTTGATGCTCCTGACATTAGTGTATATTAAATTAAGAAAGGCACCTAGAGCTGGTGCTTCTTCCAAAGGAAGTGTTGAGTGAGCTGTTACTTCTGTCTATTAATTCATAACTGTTCTCAATTTGTTAGAGGAGAAAATGCCTTTGGATCATACCTGATAATTTGGACTAAATCTTTTAAAAGAATTATAGGGCTTTTTTTTATTAAATCAAAATATTTTGTCTTATGCCTTCCATATGAATACAGGAACAGTCTGGGCCATGGTAATACATAGGAGAATCCATCAAGGAGGATAACATTTTTGATAGTAGCATCCTGTGTGCATTTGTCTTTTAGGGTTTCCATATAGTTCTTTTCAAACAAATAAAAGGGAAGAGAAGCTGTAACCGAAGTGTATGTGAAGCAGACCTGTTTCTTTTCCCTGTCCTGGGCAGTGAGTGACAATTCAGTTGATGTGCCCCTACGGAACCAGTTGAGTTTATGGTCTCAACCAAAGTGAATGAAGGCTAATAGTTTTTGAGGGGAGAAAGCATTTTAGAAAGATGGCTGAAGTTACAGCATTGATAAAACTACACTGCTGATGTGTGGAGGACTTGGGTGGCTTGGGTTTTAATACTTGAGTTCAGAAGAAAACTCAGGAGCTTTGACACATTGGCTGATTTCTGATGAGACCCAGTATCTGTAGAAAGCAGTAGGCTTTACCTAATACTCATCCGTACAGAGGAGGAAGGCATGAGCTAGAATCCCTCAGTGACAGGCGGATCTTGTTTCTGGTTCTGCTAGAGCATAAAGTCTGAGACTTTTCTGTCATTCTTTCTCTCATAAGTGGGTGATTTTACTTTCTGGGCTCTCCATCCCCATAAAGACTTATTTGACTCCCTAATACATTTTATTGCTGTTGAGGGGTTGTTACACTGACAGAAGCTCATTAGTTGCAGCTTGTTTGCTCTTAAGTGCATGGTTGAAGTTCCTCGTTACCACCTGCCTTCCTTTCTCCTTTGCTTTCTATTTGGAACGTGTTAGATTTAATAACCACACTGAAAATTGCCACAGTACTAGCAGTGAACTGATTGAATGTTTGTGTTGTGGAAATAAAGCTGCTTTTAGGGAGAAACAAAGCTAGAACCCTGTTAGAACCTGACAGAGTTGTGCTGGATGCCTTGGTAGCTACCACTGAGAATGTGCAGCTTTTGCCACTGGACTACTTAGTTATGCCTCTTCTTCAGCACTTCTCTCGTGTCGTCTCTCTCTTGCTGGGGCATCTGAACATTGTTCAGTGCCTCCAGAGTGTTTTTAGTTCCTCATCCTTCTGCTTAAAACTTTAATTTAACATGTCTGTTTTCATCTAGGGGAAGGACTAGCTGTGGTTTGTTTTTATTTCTTTTCCCTTGTGTTTGTTGTGCCATAGGAAAATAAATAACGTAGTGCTTTGGCAGTCTGGCCCGGGTGTTTCCTGCAAACAGAGTGTGTGTCACAGTGGGATTTGGATGTTGGCTGAGTGTGACTTGTGAAGTGCAGAAGATAGAATATGACAGAGATCTGAGTCTCCCATCTGAGTTTGTCTGAAGACATGAGTGGGTGCAGTGAAGAAGAAACATGAGGTTGCTGTTGACAGTTTGAAATCAACTGATAACTGGGAGCTTGGATTGTGTTTTCTGTGAGTGCTGAATTAGGGAGGTCTGATCTGGCTAATCCATTTTAACTGGGACGTTGTCTCAGTGTGTGGAGTTTTGGAAGAGCTTGGCTGTATAGACAGCAGAAAGAAGAGAGAGAATAGGATTGGATATAACAGTATAGTGTAATGGGAAATGAAGCTGTGTATTCTTCCCTAACCATGCATAGTTCACACAAGTGCTGGCTTTCTATTGTTGGGTTAGGGATGGCATTGTTAAATGTCTGCTTTATTCAGTCCTCCCAAAGGACGTGTGAATAAAACGGTTGAGATGTTATTCAACTTAAAATATTGTTCAGCACATAAACCAGCAGCGTTTTCCTTCCAATGGGATCAGGATGTCCAGGAAACCTGATTACTTGTTCAGTGTCCAGGCAAAACCATGTAACTGTTAACATTTCCACCTTTTCAGACAGGGAAAGGAGCAGTAGAACTTCACAAGCTGCTTGGTACATCCTGTTCAGCATTCACAGCATTCACTTTTGCCTGTATTCTTCTAGTGATGCTTGGAATATTAAACTGGAGGAGGCAGCTTTATGAATCTGTCTGGGTGCTTTGGTACTGGCTTTATATAGACGTGTCAGTTTAAGCTGTAGCTAGGGGAGTGATGTTACAAAACTGAGGAGAACCTGAGGGCACTGGTTTGTCAGGCTGCGTTATAGTTAGCACGCTGCCTATTGTAGTGTTGTGCAAACCTCTGACACACCTTTCACCTGGCTCTTCAAAACATCACCAGTTCCACAGAATTAAAAACAAACGTCTTTACATTTGCCTTTTTATTTCCTACATTGCAGCAGAGTGGCCGAAGACCATGACAGGTCTCCCGAGCACGTCGGGAACTACTGCCAGCGTGGTGATTATCCGTGGGTCAAAGATGTACGTCGCTCACGTTGGTGATTCAGGAGTGGTGCTGGGGGTCCAAGATGACCCCAAAGATGACTTTGTGAGAGCTGTGGAGGTGACGCAGGACCACAAGCCGGAGCTTCCCAAGGAAAGGGAGAGAATCGAAGGCCTTGGGGGCAGGTAACTGTGCTTTCATCTCTGGGTACTATTTGCATCTTTCTAACTGAATTAGGGTTAAGCTTCCCTTTTTGGATTGGGGCAGGCAAGCTGCTGGATCCTGTATTGTTTATATACTTAGTCTAGGTGATCCTGCTGTGGTGGGGGGATTGGACTAGATGATTTTTTGAGGTCCCTTCCGATCCCTTATGATTCTATCATTCTTTCCCTATCTGTGCTCTCATTTTTTTTCCTGACACATTGAGGAATAAGGTGCAGTGATTGATATAAACCTCTGCTCTGGTTTTTGCTTGTTGTTTGGGGTATAAACAAAATGTTATTTTCCTGGTGCATTCCCATGGGCTGAGGTGTGGTTACAACTCTGAGCACTCATGGGAAAATTTCATAGTGAAGATATCCCTATTTTACATTAAATTCTGATGATTACGGGGTGGAAGAAGAGCCTTTCTTTTTAGATTAGCTATTCGGTGCTTGTATCATTGTTTGTCAAGTGGAAACACAGCAGTTTTGAGACAAAACACTGTAATTTCTCATGGTTTCCGCATTGTTCCTGGGGTGATGATGGCAGCTGTTGAGTGGGCTCTTGGAAGCTGCTGTTTAGGGAACATTAAAAAATTCTTAGATTTGAAGGATATTTACTGCGTTGAAATACAGGCTTGAAACGCTCGAGTGCCATGTTTTCTGTCGTGTGTCTTGACATTAGTAATGGTTTCACTGTCAGGAGCTGGCAGATGTTTGAACATCTGAGTTGTGGATAGTGTGTCTGAGGAGGAAGGCGGGCAGGTCTGTCAGATGGCACTAATGTTTTGAGACAAAGCTCAGGGCTTGCGCTTGGCGTAGCTTCACAGGAGCTCTCTGTTCTTTTGGTCTGTGGTACGGCACCAGATGGATGGGCACGGTTCCCTTCTCTCAGCGCTTGGGAGGCAGAGATCACTGAAGGTTTTCCTGTTGACTTTATTTGTATAAGAGCCTTGTCAGCTCATGAACCTTCAGATGTTTGTGTCTTTAGCAGGTGGAAGTTGAGTGGCTCTATTGGTAACTTTTCGGGCAAGGTAACTCACAGTTCTACTAGGTTAGAACCTGTATATATGTTTGCAAGTTGCATATCTCAGATTTAGAAGTTTTGAAACTTCAAAGAATCCTTCCCTGGGATTTTGTGTCAACAGAAATGGTTAATTAAAAAAAATATCTTTTACTGCTGTTCCTGTCTTTCCCAAGCTGCCTGTCACAGGCTGTTGCGAGGCAAATGGCAGGAGTGATGTGGAACAGAGCTGTGCTTATGAATGTCTTCTCTTCTATGAGAACAAATTGGAAAAGTTTATGGGAGAGCTAATTGCATCCTTTATTGGAAAGGATATTTTCCTAGTAACAGTCTCAGTGTGGGATTGAGGCTTTCTTAAAGATAATAACTGAACTTTGCATGGTTGTTAGTTGTGCAAGTGGATGGGATTCATTTTTAGGATTTGGTGATTGTGACTTTGCTGCACTTGCATGCAGAAGGCTGGAGCTAAACATGCCCTTGTTGTTAAAGCCTTTGAAGTCTCAGGAAGTGCATCTTGAATGGCTTCAGTATGAGGAATCTTGAGGCTGTTCCAGAGCTTCTCAACTCCTAATTACCAATGGCCGTTGCTTGGATAAAAGTTATCTTTGAGGAACCTAGTTCTGAGCTTAGTTGGGACCAAGCTTTGCTCCATTACCCTTTCTTTTTCAATGGATCATTGTTCTTTCTTCCCTGTTCATCAGCAGCTGCCCCACTTACTTGTTCTGTAGCTTCTTCTTTGACCCCTCTAATGTGGTCTGTGAGAACTACACCCAGCGCTCAGTGCCTTTGAGCAGGTGTTCACATTCAGATGCAGAGCTGTTGCTATCTCCTGTTTTTGGCAGATACTATGAACAATCTCTCTTTTATTTCTGCTTCATGTGGGTGCCCAGTTAAGGAAATCCCCACAGAAGGCTGCTCCTTTCTCTTTTGGTTTTTTTCATTATCCTGTGCTGCTTTTTAACACCAAACATTAGCAGATGGAGAAGACTGAGGGAGACCCGATAGTTCCATGCGAGTGAGTTGATGCTGATGGTCTTCATCTGAGGAAAACGAATTCATTTCTGCTTTTTTCTGACAGATTAAAAAGATACTTTTACATCTGGTTGTTGCAGCCAGCCAGAATTTCTTCCAGGTCTTTGTTCCCCTCATGTTCTTTTTTTCTCCTCGTCTCTCACTTTTCCTTTTGGCTTAATATGGAACAAGAACGTCTAAGTGATACCGTGTGTTTTGAAATACTTAATTGTGCTGTGGACTTCCTGAGGGTTCCGTCATTATTGACTCCATATTGGCATATTTCACTGGGATGGTGTCACTGAAACTGACCTTCACTCTTTCATTTCCTCTTTAACCCCTGCCTCTTTCTTATGGTTTCAGTGTGATCAACAAATCTGGCGTCAACCGTGTCGTTTGGAAGAGACCTCGCCTCACTCACAATGGCCCTGTGCGCCGCAGCACCGTCATCGACCAGATCCCATTCCTGGCAGTTGCCAGAGCGCTTGGTAAGTCGGGCCCGTGCTTGGAAAGTGAATGCTGTGCACAGGCCACCAGACCTGAATTACACCCTGTTTTGACAAACCGCATAGTTCAGAGGGGTTTACTTCCTTGTGTTGATTGAGGTCATCTGAAATACTTGGGCATTTAACGTGTATTTTTAATTCAGTGTGGATTTCAGTTTTCAGGTGAAGCTGTAGAAGCTGTCATTGGCGAGGGAAGGACTTGCCCTGTAACACACAGGACTTTTAATGTCAGCCTTACTGAGATGGTACTTAATATCTGTTGCAAACATGAGTATATGAAGCAGGGTGTGTCTCCCAGACCAGAGAACACATTTGTGTTTCTACTGCTGAGATAACAGGACTGTAATTCTTGATTAGGTGGTGGTAAGAGTAAGTTTTTCTGCATGGCACCCTAATTACTTTGATCTTTGTTTCGTGATGAACCTGCTTTCTTTCTGGTTTCAGCTTAGAATGAACAAAGGGATGAAGGTGTAGTCTGTTTTATCTGTAACTTGCCTTTGTGAGAGTATTAGTAAAGGAGAGCTGTCTCTGAAGGACACTTTTTATTCAGAGGGTAGAAAGTCACAGTACAACACCTACAAACCTGTTTTGAAAGGTTTCTGGGAAGTACTTTGTCGCTTCAGCTTTGGATGCCTCTTGCCTATGAGTGTTGGTGTTTCCTGGTCATGTTTTTCCTTAATTTTCATTGCTGAGTTCCAGTCTTATGCAGTTCATTTCCTTCCTCCCTTTGTCCCAGAGTAAGTTGGGTTTTCTGGAAGCCTATCAATTTTTTACCTGTGAAAAACAGTCCTGTGACTTAAAATTGTCTTGGCAAGCTTGACTGCTGTGTGATGAGTGTTGTCAGTGTTCCTAGATCAGCTGGTGCTATGTCATGAGGACAGTCTGTTCTGGGACTGTGGTCATCTGGGTGATCGCATAGCACTGCTGTGTCTGATTTCAGCAGCTGGTGTCTGTTTCACATGGACTTGTCCAGTGTTGGGAAGAATTTTGTGATGATAACGTTGTGAAGGATAGCTGCGTCAAGGAAGGAGTCACACAGGTGACTGAACGCTAGTATTTTATTGGAGTTCTAATTTCTAGATGCTTTTCTTGATATATCTTGTTTTGGTCAAGGTACATGTTTGTGGTTAGTAAAACTGACTTGAGTTTGAGGAGATCCTTAGGAGTTATTAGGTAACTAGCAAACACAGATCTTTTAATCCTCTGCACAACATGACCCTCTTCTCCCCTTTTGTGCAGGCGAGTTCCTCACAGGGTGCAGAGTATGTGCTTAGCTTTGAGGAATCTTTCCTTTCTGTGATTGTGAGCATGGTGTTTGTCTAAATATCTTGATGACTGATTCCTCTTAGCAACTTGAGTAAGGTTTGGCTGGGTTTTGTGTGCAGGTGGGAATTCAAGGAATGATGCATCTGTTAGCCCCTTAGTGCATTGTTTCCTGTTATGTGAAGAGGGTGTCTGGAGAGGTTCAGGTCCAAGAAATGAGAACCGCCTTCCTTTCAACGATTCTTGGTCCCAGAAGTCAGCAGATCTGAAAGCTTAGAAGAGAGCTTTGGCATCTTCATGGGGAAACATATATACAGGGAGGCAGTGTTTTAGTGTTTGCTCAAGGAGCTTTCATGGCTTCTCCTCGCTCCCTTCTGAGGAGGTATGACAAACCTCCTGGAAAAGGGAACGCAGCTGCTTCGCTCTGTAGGACCCAGATGGTGCACAGACGCTCACAGTTTGGAAACAGGATTTAACTTCTTTTGGAGGCCAGCATGCCCCTGACGCTCCCTACAAAAGACCTACCACGACTTGAGCCATTTGCATTCATGCTGGTGAGGCCCCGCTCAACCTCCTGGCTGGCTCCCAAATTGCTACCCAGGTTGGCACAGCACTGCTGCGCTGGAGTCCCTCCAAGGGGAGTAATAACTGTCAGTGGTGATGTTTATGGGTTACCAGTACTCCAGTCAATCCCACTGAGATCTAATGCACTGATTCTAAGGCCAAACTCAGCTGTTACTTGTGATAGAATCCAGACTGGACAATGGATTTTAATAGGAGAGCAAGAGTCTTGACACTCTGCTCTGCACTATGGAGTGAAACCTAGAGTTAGGAGTTTACTGTCTGTGAAGTGATAAGATGATCTGATTTAAAACCTCTAGAACATACATGGCTTGTTTTTGTGTTAAAGTTTGTCTTTCTCTTATCACACAAACATGATGTAGTCTCACCCCTCATCCAGTGTTTGCATGTATAGGGAATGCAGCAGAGGTTTAGACATTGCAGGAATGGAAAATGATTATGGTGGTCAGATATTTGGGCAGCAGCAAGGATACTGCAGTCTTGGCCAGATAACTCAGTTGAGATTCCCTCTGGTGTTCTGATTGTCTACAGTGTCTTTCTGCCCTAAAATAAGCATCTGTGGTCTGCACTCTTAGCACTGCTGCTTATGATAGCAGTGGCTGCATTTATGCAGTTTAATTTATTTATAGCCCCATAACAAGTCAGAAATGTTTAGGCTTTGTGCTGTCTCTATAAATTACCTCTGTGTTGCTTTGATTGTGTTGCAGGTTTGAAGTCTTGTAGTGAAATATTTTAAACTGCTGCAGTATCCTGTGTTTTAAGCAAAGCTCCATCTGCTGACCTTTCCTTTACTGGGCAATGAAAACCTTTTACTTTGTTTTACAAAGCAATTGGGTGTGAATAGGAACCCTGTGCAGTTTGATATTGTTAACCTTGGGGCTTACTACCCCCTTCTGATCAGAAGACCGTTTTGTTTAAGGAAATGTAATCGTTGGAATAAGTTTCCTGGCACCCAGAGTTTTATGATGGCTGTCTGTTCTCTATGCCTGTCCCTAAAACAGGTGTGAGGTGACTCAGATTACTTGAGTCTCCTTGTGAAAGGCAAAGCTCTGAGCTTGCAGATTGTTGGATGCCAGAAAGCACATGCTCGGGGCAAAAAGCCATTGTGCAACTTCTGTGTTTGAAGAGTCTCTGTGTTATTGCATCATATGGTGGTTATTGTCTCCCTGTAGACAGAAGGAAATGCCTTGGGAAGGTGTTGGAGGCTCTGCAATACGTGTTTGTCTTGGGCACAGAATGCTGAGGAGGGGAAATAACATGCCATGTGAATGTATAATGTTATAGTCAGATACACACTAGCAGGAAGGCTTTGTTTCAGCTCTTAATACAGAATCACAGAGTGTTAGGGATTGGAAGGGACCTCAGAAGATCATCCAGTCCCCCTGCCACATCAGGATCCCCTAGATCCAGTGGCACAGGAACAGTCCAGTCGGGTTTTAAATGTCTCCAGAGAAGGAGACTCCACAACCCACGCTGGGCAGCCCCTTCCAGGGCTCGGCACCCTCACTGGGAAGAAGTTGCTTCTGATCTTCATGTGAAACCTGCTCTGTTCCAGCTGACACCCGTTGCTCCTTGTCCTAGCATTGGGTGCCACTGAGCGGAGTCTGGCTCCTTCCTCCTGACACCTGCCCTTTCCATGTTGATCAGCATTCATGGGGTCACCCCTCAGGCTTCTTTTTTCCAAGCTCAGGCTGAGCTCTGGAAATGTTCAGGTATGATATGAAACAAGACTAGAATGTAGAAGAAAGTTGACAAATGGTGTGACTGTCCCTGAGCTTTGAATATTGACTTCAACTGATGACTGTAACTTCAACTCCTGTAGTTTTCTTAATTTGCTGTTTATGTTCCTCTCCCCTGCTGTCTCACAACTTGATCAAGATCGTTAGAAATGTGATGGCAGAAATGGGTTTCAGTGGGTTTGTAAGTTGTGTAGGATCTCTGTTGCCAGTACATTAGTTCAGGTGAAATTCTGGTTAAAACTCTTTGGGTTTTCCCCCTCTTTCTTCTCTTTTCTTGGGAATTAATATAGAGCCAAGATCTGCAGCTGTCAGAAGAGTTGTGCAGTAAGGGATTGCCTTGCAGTGTTGTAGCTGTTTGGTTTCTTTTTTTTAAGTTAATGAATGATGAAATGTGACCCTAGAACTCGGTGGGTTAAGCTCTCATTCGCGGGGGGACGCGAAGGATCTTTTCCTTGTAGTTCTGTAATAGACCTAATGCCTTATTTTATCTGGAGTGGTCCTCCTTCAAATTTGCTGGGTAGATTCCTGTAATCTGTTGGGGTAGTTTACATGTTTTTAAAGATAAGTTATGAAACACAGTGGGCAGAGTTGCTCTGTGGTGTCTGCTGCTTGTCTTTGTAGTCTCCACCATGATCAGTCCCATCAAACTGCATAACCTTACAGTTGTGTTGAAGCAGTGACCTTCTTTTGCTGTGTTTAAACGAAGTACTGTGTAAAAGAAGCTCCTGGAAAAATGATTCCTAAAGGAATAGAGAATGTTGAAAAGCCTCGAGTGCTTCTGTGTGGCTGCTTACTGCTACCTTCAGCTTTGTCCCCCATCCCTCAGGCTGAACTGCATCCAGTCGCTCTGGGTGTATGACCCACATATTGCTGTGTTCCTCTTCAGCCTGCGGTGAACATGCCCTCTTGTGGCTGTAAGACCAGGTTGCCCTGAGTTCTGGCGGCAAGGTTTCCCCCCAGCTCAACCTGGATGGTTTTTGGTGGTTACTGTCTGTGTTTACGCTGGGACTTGCTTCATTTCCTAGGAGTGCTGCCTCTTTGACAGAGGCAGAAAGGAAGCTCTGCAAGTCTTCTCTTTGTTCTAACAGAACATTTGGATAAAACTTTGATTTGGAAAAGATCTGGGATTGATCAAACTGGGTTTTTGATTTGGACTGACTTATAAAAGTCAACTTTTCTTTCCTCTATTAAAACCAAAAGGGATTTTTGTGTTTAAAGCAGCATTCTCCAGAACCATAAATGAAAGGTTTGATTTCTGTGACTTCTGGACATACTTTAGCTATAAGAAGGCTTTGGGCTGAGTCCAATCCTGTCTAGTTCCACAGTGAGCGTTTTTGTTTGTAACTTCAATTACTTTCCTGGCAGCAGCTGAGTTATAAGGGGTTTTTAAAATGTATTTTAAAAGATAATAGTAAGCAGATAGGATACAGCACACATTTCTGATGTTTTATAGGCAGTTAAGTGAAGTTCCTGTTCCTTTAGTAGATTATTCCAACCATCTATTTTTAATTTGGGAAGATGGAGGGTCATTTTTGTGTAGAACTTCCTATATTATTATTGTTCAAGTCATGATGAAGGAACAGGTGGGATTTTTCTGGAAGATGTGGAAGGAAATATGCTGGTACCTTTTAAAAGAGAAATGTAAGCCTCACACCAAAAGAGTTACTCCTGGTGTGTGAGTTGTCAGAGAACCGGATTAAGTTTGGTAAAGGTTTGGATTTTAATTCAGAATATAAATAGTAGGGCTCACAAAGCGTAGTCAGACTGGCATTCCAGTTGTGTAACTCTAGCTGTTGGCGTATCGTGCTGTCTTGCTCTCCTGGCGTCCCAGTCTGCTCAAGGGTCACTTGACTGTCTGCTTGCTTTGGGACAGACTTAAAGAGTTTGGGGCACTTAATGAAGCCGAGGGAAGTGTGTTCTCTTTCTGGCTTCCTTTCCTCTCCCTTTTTGCTCCCTGGGGTTGTGACAGAGGGTACCACATACAGTGATGACTTTGAAAGTTGTCAGATACCCTTTCCTGCTGTGGATGGTGTACTCTCCAGCTGGCCAGAGACAGGCAGCTGACAGGGGAATTCTGTCTATGCAGCAGCTCTAAAAAGCATCGCCCTAATCTGTGTGCTCTGCCCTTTGGAAAAAAGGCAGTAAAATAGTAGCTCACCCTAGTGACGTGGGTTGGCTGTTGCCAGCTTGGAGCTGAAGGATATCTGAGAGTTAGTCATGGGGTGAAGAACTCTTCATGCCCTACTGTTGTGCCAGGGACCACTTGCCAGCTCCATTAGTCTGAAGTTATAGCTTTATGGGAGGAGTCTGACAATAGGTTCACCCGGAAGGCTGTTTTCCTTGCTCTTCAGGGTAACCACAAGTACTGGTTGTTTCCTTCCAGGCTGAGGAAGAATGAGTCTGGACTTTTCTTTATGCCTCAGGCATCAAACAGACTTTGTACAACTTTTTCTGGGGTCAGAGGACAGAAGCTTTACTCAGTGACATTGTAGAGCTTACCTCTCTTTTGATAGCTCCAGGCTTGCTTGAAGTTTCTTGGTTCCTTGAATTTTTTTGCTCTTGAACAGGCAGTGCTACAGTTGAGTTTAAAACTCACGGAGGTTCAGTTCTTGCTGTACGTTTACAGCGTCTCCTAAATGTTGCTTTAGCAGAGCTGACAGTATGGGAGATGAAGTAAAAAAGGCTTTGTCAAAATATGCCTGATTAATCAACTTAGCTGTGAACTGGAATATCTTTCAGATTAAAGGACTTTCTAGTGGTGATAGCTAATTCTCTCTCTGCCCCCTTCTGTTAAGAATGACAGTACCGTAGATCTGTGGCTTAGCTGCAGATTTACACCTGGATTTGACTCTGGAGTCCTCTCTGTAACAGATGTGATGCTTCCTATTATCCCCACGAGGAACCACCTTCCTCTTGGAGGAAGATCCTCTAGACTCAGTCTGGTGGTTACTCAGCTGCTTTGTCAGGAGGAGCAGCAGATGGCTGTGATGACATGTGTGCAGATGAACCAAAATTAAAGAGCAGCAGGTTATTTTTATCTTACAGAACAGTATTTTTAATTAAAATAAATGATTCAGCTAATAACATTGGTCGCTCCTCCTAAATGAACATGAACAACCTAGCAACTAAAAGCACAAAAATATTGTGTGTATTGGAAATTGATTCTGCTGCTGATTCCAGGATGGCAGTGGGATCCCAAGCTCTGCTGTGTCTGTGGCGCAGACAGTGTGTGGAACTGTCAATGCACAAAGGCTTTTGTGGCAGTTTTGATACAACAGTGACTGTGCAGCAGCTCAACTCTTGTATTTATTTTGATCCTGTTACCAACTGGCTTATTTGGTTGTGAGTCTGGGAGGAGAGCGCACCTCTCTACAAGCAGGCTGGGCTTTTAATTAGCACTCGTTAAAGCATGTGCTCTCTGCTGCTACCGCAGCAACCACCGTGAGTTGGTGCTTTAATGAGGATGGACCATCCCTGCTTGCTATGCTCAAGTGGAGTAATTGAGTTGAAGTATTCCCTTTCCTGATTCTGGAGAAGTCTTTTCAGCTGGTTGGTAGCTTAAGGCAAAGCTAATGGAAGGAAGTGGGAAGACAAAAAGCGTATTTATTATCTTTAAAAGGGATGCAGAAGGAGGCTGCAGGCATGTTTTGTGAAGCCAGCAAAAAGCAAAAGCAAAACCCTGACAAAACGTCTCTCTTAAACTGGAGTTCTAAAGCTCCCATATGCTTTTCAGCCCTGACATTTTAATTAAGATCTGCTTTGAAAGCCACATGATCTGGACAGAAAAACGTAGCCAGTGCTTGCAAACAGTAATGTGGCTTTTGTTGCTTATCACTCTGGGAAGGCGTTTATGAACGTTCAAGAAGAGGAAGGGAAGGCGTTCGTGTGGTATCATACTAGTCTAGTTTTCAAAGTGCAGCCTTTGCAAAAGAGTTTGCTGTCCCAAGTGTGCTTGATAAATGCAGTAGGAATGGATTGATAGGGAAGTGCATTTTCCTGATGGAGTAGTTTTTACTGGAGGATGGTTGTGAAGAAGCACTTGAACCCATCGCTAGATGCTTTGTTTCAGATATGTTAACTGGGATTCAGCTCAGGCTCTTGGCTGAGGTCACCCCAAACTCATTGGTGTAGCAAGAAAGGTGTAAAAATAGAAAGGCTCACTGCATGGGGCTTTCCAAGGCAGAAGCTTTAGCTCTCATTTTCTGCTTTCCTGCTGGAACTCAGGCACAACTTGTGCTCCTATGGCTTCTTTCCAGCTCCCAAGTTTGGCACATGGTGTTCAGCTGGAAGGACACTCTTAGTGCGGCACTGCAACACTTTGAAAGAGATGCTGGGGAAGGAGGAGGAGGAATGGCAAAGAGAAACTCTTAGGGAAAACTTTTAGAACAGGGTAGTTCAGAGCCTTGGCTGTGAAAAGGTTGACTTTAGCTTGTTGGGTTGGCTGGTTTTTATCTTTTATGAGCAGGGCTTGTTAGGCTGCACAGTCAGTGTGGTGTGGCGTGACAGAGCAGAGTCTAATTCTGTATATGATACCCCAACCTGGCTCTGTAAACTGAGCTGCGATTCCCTGTATGAAAGGTTATGGTTGGGGTCTGCAGTGTTTGCACCTGGGAAGGGCAGGCTGTTGCCAGTTTAATATGGGCTTTACTTATGCTTTCAAAGAACTTGAGCTGCTCAGATGGGTTTCAGTTTGGATGTTGAGGTTTCACTGTTCTCTAGGTATTATCTGTTCCACTTCCCCTTTCTCTGAAAATATTGTTTAAAGGAAGTCTTGAAAACACAAGCTGGCTTGAATGTAGTTTGTTTAAATTGCACTTAGTAACAGGATGGGCAAGTGACAGCAGCAGAGCCATAACTGTGCTGAAAGTACTTTGTGTTGATGATTTGAGACTGGTGGTAGTTGTTTTCATGGGAAGTCTTTTATGGCATTTCTAAGATTGCTCTTTTCCTGTGTAAGAGAGCAATTCACAGACCCATTTTCCTCTTTCCTAGGTGATCTTTGGAGCTACGACTTCTACAGTGGTGAATTCGTTGTGTCTCCTGAGCCTGACACTAGTGTGCACACGATTGATCCCCAGAAGCACAAGTACATTATCCTTGGCAGTGATGGACTGTGGAACATGATCCCACCTCAGGATGCTATTTCCATGTGCCAGGATCACGAGGAGAAGAAGTACTTAATGGTGAGAGCAGTGGTTCTGTGTCACTGTGGAAAAGTAACGTTGTTTTATGGATCAGTTGAGATTTATGTGGTTGAGTGTCTGAGCCTGAGACAGTTTACAGGTTGTTACCTGTAAACCTCATGAAAGACTTTTGGAAAGACTGTAGAATGCACTAAACCCAGGCTATTTTTGAAAGTCATTGCATCAGCTTGAGGGTTTAGAGCTCTCCTGTATATACGAGGATTTTACCATAAATGATATTAAAGTTCTGTTTCACTGAGAAGCAAGATACACTTCAATTAATTAACATTTCCTCCTGTGTTTCTGAATTGAGCTACTTCAGCTTGTGCTACATTAGGAGTACCATGTGTCAGGCTGTGCCACGCAGTCTGTCCATCCTCCTTTCATAAGGTCAAGTAGACCTGATTGCTTTCTCTGTCCTTTTCCTTTGATGTAAAGGGAGAGCACCGACAGTCCTGTGCCAAAATGCTGGTGAACAGAGCGCTAGGCCGGTGGAGGCAGCGCATGCTTCGTGCAGATAACACTAGTGCCATCGTCATCTGCATCTCGCCGGTGCAGGACAGCAAAAGCAACCTGGAGAACGAAGAGGAATTGTATCTCAATTTGGCAGAGAGTCCCTGCTACAGCAGCCCCGATACGAATGTCATGACACCCTCCCGCTGCTGTACCCCCCCTGTCAAGGTAACAGTTTTTTCTGGTGTTCTAAATGCTCTGCTTCTGAGTGTGGAGCTCATTAAATACCTGTGAATCTCCCTTCGCTTCCTCGAGGAGTAGTTTCTTTTATGCGGCTTCCTGATGTGCTGGGTGGGGGCTGTGGTGTAGTAGGACCCCTGCCAGCACTTGAAATAATACCTTGAAATTATAGTTGCTGAAATCACGCTTCAGTGTTGCTTTTTCTGTTGTATTGATGTATGGCCTCCTCAGAACTGTTGAATTTGGGGATGAAGTGCTTACAGAACTCTTGCAATCCTGATGATAGTTGTTGATCTGTATTCTCCAATGAACGTGGAAGAAATGCATAACTTCACACATGTAGTTCACACGACTCTTGGTCCCCGTCCCAGATCAGGGGTAGGTACTGACAGGAGTCGCACTGTAGGCATCACAGGTTTATACAGGAGAAGACTTGCAGAGTGCTGTGGGTGTGGTGTGTTCACCTGCTGGGGTTTGCTTTGGTTTAGTGTGTCTGTGTGGAGGTAACCCATGAGTTAATGTGTTCAAACATGCCTTGTTGTAAAGAGTGTTTTCTTTTTGGACTGGGAGATGTTATTATTTTCCTGGGGTTGATTTAATGGCCTTTGCTGGAGAAAAAGCCATTACGATGCAAGGTCTTTCTGCAGATCAGAAATATAATGTAAAGCAGAGCTGTTGAGCAGCTTTTTATTCTCTTTCTCTCTCAGAATGGGGGTGCAGTGATCAGTGGATGTTTGTTTCTGTAATTACCAGCTGCTCCTGATCTAAGTAACTGCCCTTTGATGTTATGCAGTGCCTCCGGAGAACTGTCCTTTGGGCAAAGTAAAAAGAAAGCAACAATTAGAAAAGGAGCCTTTAATGTCCCCTTGATAGAAACTAACTGCTAATAAAACAACAAGCTCAAACTTTGTCTCCTTCCACTCAGTGTAGCAACATATATGACGATTAGGGCTTAAAATAGAGCAGAATCGTGAGTGGAGACAATTATTTGCATTCCAGATACTCCTAAATGTTTCAGATGTTCTCCTGTGGTTTATCTGTGATCTCTTATCAGTACTCCTGGAATAAGCGTTGAGCTCTGAGTGCAAAACACCCAGAAAGAAACCTTTCTGGAGTGGGTTAAGTGACTTTTTTTTTCCAATGAACTAGATGGAGACAAACTCCAAATGTCTCAATTAAACAGAAGTCAGTTTTAATTGCATGTTCTGCTGGCCACAATTGCCAATACCAAATGAACTCGGTATTCTTGAGGTCCGTGACAGGAGGTGATGGATTAGATTGTTGAGAAATGAAGTTGGTGATTCATGTTTTATTTTCCTTGCTGCCTTACATCACCCATTAGTCTGTCCTCTGATTTCAGCTGCTTCCCAAAGCCCTACCCCATGTCAGCTACTCACGCAGAACAAAACATTCTGGCAGCAGGAGCCAGTGTCGGGCGTCTTGCACAATAACAACATAAACCCTAAGTCGTGCCTAGAGACAGGGTTTCCTAAGTTCCATTGAGCTGATAGTGTTGCCAGGGCTGTTCTGAGTGTGCAAGTTCTCTGCAAGCACTGTGTGTCCATACTGTTCTTCTCTCCTGTGGTGTTAGATGCAGTAAAGTAACACTATCAGTGTTTTATCTATACACAGAGAGCAACGAGGGAGTAGAGGAGAATGGAAACCAAATGCAGGTGCTAGGAACAAGGCTTGGTGTTTTCTCTTTCAGAGAGTTTCATCAAACTGTACTTTTAGATTTGTCCCAAGTGCTGCGCAATCCTGGATCCCTTTCTGAAGGTGACCTGAAGTTACTCTGGGTTGTGACTTCAGAAGCATCTGTTACCTGAGGTGTGACACAGGCTGACACCCATTCAGCTGGATGTGTCTGAGTTTTCAGACCCTTATTGTCTTAAGCCATTCTCATTTGCCTTATGCTGACACTATATAGAGTATTGTGGCCTTGAAATTTGCTTTGAAGGACTCTTGGAGTAACGAGGGATTTCTTCACAATTAAATCGTTAATAAGATCATAATTTGTATCTTTGGGGCACTGCCATAATGCCCCTGCGGGTAGGGAAAGCAAGTGTTGTCCTCATTTTTCCTGTAGCTAAAACTGAGGCAAAATACCCTCAAAGGCTGCAAAAGGGCTGAGTAGCTGAAGGTGAGGTGAGAGCTCAGGAAGTTCCTGGCACCCAGGATGTCTGACAATGCAGCTTCTCTTCAACAGACAGAATGTGCTTCTCAAGAGAGTGGGGTAGCTGTGTTGGGAGGAACAGAGTTTGCTTCCTCTCCAAGTTGCATTTTACTGCATGTTTTATGCTCTATGAAAACAGTAACCGTGTTCAGAGTCGCTGTATGTGCAGTCAGGATGCCTTCGCTGAAGAGTTGGTCAGTCTCCCTGATAACCTGGTTATGCAGTAACAGAGTGTTAAAAGTTACAAAGGTCAGAAGGCGGTTTCTGCTGTTTGTGCTGATAGTGCTTGGCTGTCAGATGGTGTAAAAAGTCTTCCAAGGGCAGTGCAGGTGCTTGGTGCAGGTGCTTAGGCTGGAGAATCTCAGGTGGGGAAGTCGCATCTGATGGAAACCACAGGACAGAAGTGGCCATTCTACATGGCTTCCTGCACATGAACAGCAGAGGCATGCAGATCCTTCAGTGTTTTCTAACAGCACACAGGAGTGTTCCCAGGCTATGGACAGCCCTGAATGCCAAGGTTGTTCTGCTGTTGAGGCACCTGCAGGCTGGACAGCTGAAATCACAGAATTATTGAGGCTGGAGAAGCCCTTTGAAAGCCCTTTGAGCTCATCCAGCCTAGGACCTAATGTCACCCCATCTGCCAGACCAGGGCACTTAGGGCCACAGCCAGGCTATCTTTCAACACCTCTAGACACAGGGACTCCAACTGCCCTGGGCAGTCCAGCCCACACACACTCTGAGCACCCTTTGCGTGAGGAAGGGCTTCCCCACATCCAACCAAACCCTCCCCTGGCAGCTTCAGGCCCTGCCTTCTCATCCTGGTGCTGGGTGCCCGGGAGAAGAGCCTGATCCCGTCTGAATGCAGCCTCCTTTCAGGGAGTAAGTAAATGCTTTTTGGAAACCATTTTTTGCTCAGTGTCACGTTCAAACCTGCAGTCAGAATCTATTTCGGTTTCTCAATGTCAAGGAAAGAGAACTCGGTGTTGGAGTAGGGTTTTTCTGTCCCTGTTAAGGTTTGGGGCTGTCATACACTGTCTGCAGTCTCAGAGGATAATGTGAGTTAAATGCTTATGCCTAAATATTTTCTTTAATTCTCCCCTCAGCTTTTAGAAGATGATGCTTGGCCACGACTGAGTGCTTCTGAGCCCGTTCCTCCCCTCTTGCATAGCAACATGATCTCAGAAAAGTTCTTAGAGCTGCCAAACGAGATTGCCAAAAGCAGTTTGCCTTCATCAGGACCTACCCTGAAGGATTCAGGCCCCCAGGAGGAGAAGTGCAGCAAAGCACTGGCTCTGAGGCTACAGGAGTCCTACAGCAATGGTTTGTCAGTCAGTCTCCCCCCCTCCAACTCCACAAATTCAGGCATGGACCAAAAAGGCTTCAAGGTGTCTCCTAATGGCCAAACTAAAACCCAAGAAGGAGAGAGGACACCCACAGCAAACTTTAAAAGGACATTGGAAGAATCCAACTCTGGGCCAGCTCTGAAGAAGCCGAGACGTGGCCTGAGTCGAAACCTGAGCGTCCAGCCTGAAGGGATGTCCGCGACTTCACAGCGCAAGAACTCAAACAAGCTGACCATGCGGCGCAGCCTGCGTGGCCAGAAGAAGCTGAGCAGCTCTCTGTTCCACCCGCCCAGGAAAGCTGTCTGCGTCTGCTGAAGAGCATCGCTCTACCCCAAGTGTATTTTGGTCGCATTTAGAATTTTCAAAAGTTGGTGCAGAAGTTTTGAAACTTTTTCCCATTTTATCTTTTTTTAAAGTAGGAACATTTTTTGGTATGAAAACAGCTTTATCCCAGCCTCGTCCTTGCTTGTATTATAACTGTGAATTTTGTAGATGTGTTTAGGGTATCAGTCACTGTAAAATGTGTGTAAATTTGTATTCCTTCACATTAAACGTAGTCTCTTCCTTGTACAATTGTTACAGCGGGGCTAAACCTTGTTTTAAAAGAAAAAAGAGAAAAGAATCCTTTTTGTTAATTTCCTGACGTCATGACTTTGTATACGCTTCTCGCGACGAGGGTTTCACAACTTTTTAACTAAAGTAAATTATTAAACAGAATGGAAGATATGTATTTTCGTAGTACTATACGTTCCACCTCGAGTGTGTCTTTTAGAGAATACACTAGGTCTATATTTTGCTTCGAAATTTTAGATTTCTCTACTCAGAAATGAAATGTACGTGGAGACGGACATGGCGACTCTCGCTTTACCCAGCTCGATGTCCATTTCCTTATGTTAATTAAAATACTATGCAGTATCTAACTTAGTCGTATTTTTTGTAACATTAATCGTCAGAAGTATTTAGCAGAAAAAGAAGTGTGTGTTTTAAAACCTCCCACAAGCATCCTAGAAAGCCATTCCCATCCCCTCCTATAAACAACGGCGTTTTTACCCTGTGTGCCTGCCGGAGGCACAGACTCTCTGCTATTCCAATACCGATGGTGCTGCTAATACTGTTCAAACACAAGTTCTTTAAATTATTTTATGACTATTTTCAATGACTATGTGGACCATGTGTATGCTCACCTGAATAAAACCTGAAAATTTGATGGAGCTGCCTTTTTCTTCTTTTAAAATCTCAAGCTGAAGTTCTTTTGAGCACTTGTGTATTTATTTTGGATTCGTAACATTTGATTTTGCACTGTGATAGATGAAAAGACTTGTGTAGTTGGGATATGGAAGTGATCTCAGTTTGTGATGGATGGTATAACTCTAGTGGTATCTAACCTGTGTTTTGTTTTTCACAGGGCAGTGAGAGGGCAGTGAAAGGCCTTATCTCTAGGCCAGTGTTCTACTCCAGTAGCCAGGGTGGTTATTTATTTCATTAATCTTAGAAACATAAGGCAAGGTTTGCAGTCAGACCTGCTATCTGTATTCGTTACCATGGCTACAGAGAGCTGAGTAGGGGTTGTTCGCTTTCTGAAAATGTATAATTCTCCTTCATCTGTCCAGTGAAAGCAGCACTTAGCTGATGAAAGCCATGCTGTGTCCACTTTGCATTCCTTAGGAATGTATTTCCCTCTCTGTGGGCTGTAACTGAACAGTCAAAAAGTTTTGGAGCGTGTGGAGCCAGAGTTACAGGCAACGCTCTTCTGAAGTTACTGATCTGAACTGAGAGCAGTTTGCTCTTGTGTAATCTTTATCCACCTGCCTAGCATTTGGCTTCTTGGAAATTCATTAGCAAAGTGAGAGAGGGAAATGGGAGAATTCAGAGCTGATGAGAAAAGCTTTCCTTGTGGTAAAATCAGCCTTAGACCATCTTTATTTATCCTTTTGTGAGACAGAGCTCCAGTATGTGCAAAACCATGGCTCTCCCTCCTAATCGGGATGCTATAAGCCCCGTTTCCCTTTCCAAAAATAATGAAAAGCCTCTAACCGCTACCGTTTGTGGTTTGTTTTTTTCCAGAGGACGAGTCGCGTGTGGGTCATCAGCCGAGCGGCTCTGGTGGAGGTATTCTTCAGGGCACAAGAGAGGCACAAGGAGCGGTTTCTGCTCTGGTAAGACGCGCTCTGAGGAGCCGAGCTGTCTTACGCTCTCCTCACTACCGTTTCGAAGGCTGCGTTTACCGAGGTCCATTCCCAGTGCTGGGGTGGAGCCGTATGGGGGTGGTGTCCACCGCTACCGGTTGCTCAGGCCCAGCCCCGCCCCGGGAACGCTAGGGCGGGACCGAGGAGCAGCTTGCGAGGCTGGAGCCGGCTCCAACCGCTCCGCGAACAGACTCCCCCCCTGACTCCCAAACTAAAGACGACGCAGGACACCGGGCACGGAGAAGCTGCCCGGGCCCCTCCAGCAGCCCCCGTTGCGGCCGGGCCGCTCTTTCCGGGTTTCCCCCAAACACCTCGTAAGCTCCGCCCCTGTTGCGTCATCACGTACGGCCGCACGGAAGGTAAACACAGCGTGGGCGGGGCTTTGCTCCGCCTCGTGCTGACGCATCGCTCCGCCTCCGCCCACGTGCGCGGGGCCGTCGCGGCGGCTCTCGCGAGATCGCGATGTAAACAAACCTGCGGGGTGGGGGGGG
>VZRI01000614.1:314867-332793 GCA_013397515.1 Upupa epops
CTTTGCCCCGCCCCTTGTGGGAGAGCTGTGTGGTGATTGGTCGTCAGCGGGGAGCAGCCCGCCTTTACAGCGTTCTGATTGGCCAGCGCTGCGCGGTGCGCTTGGGTGTCATTCCCCGTGGGGGTCCCAAACACTGTCAGTGAGGAGCTGGGCGGAGGCGGCAGGTGAGGGCGCGCAGGGCGGGAGCAGGGCCGGGCCTGTGCAGGCGGGACAGAAGGGCCTTCGGGGCAGCGCTGAGGGCGGGCGGGGGTCGGCGGGCAGGGCCGGTGCNCGTTTCACTTTGGGGTTGCTCAATAGCGGGTGGTTGAAGGGGCCCGGGGCTGGGCCGGAGCTCCCGCCTGTGGGAGGGCAGAGCCCGGCCCGGCCCCATACGGCTCCCAGGTGCTTCCAGTTACCCCGCAGGTGCCGGCCCAGATGGCTCAGGGCGGGCACAGGTGTCCCGCTGCGTTACAGCCGAATGTGAAGGGCTTTTTTATCTCTTACCTGCCCTTTCGCTCTTTTAAGGTTGTTGCCTATGAGTGTTTCAATTCAGTTGCGCTCCTGAACGCATTCGCGTTGGGTTTCTGTGCAGTTCAGTGTTTCTCTTTACCTTGCTCAATGAAATGGCCTTCACGCTCTCTCCAGACCTGAAGCGATGCTGATAACGAGCACCATACTGGGGGTTTGGCGTTTTCTCCTCCTAGTTCTTGGTTTGGGGATGGAACAGCAGCCTGAAGAGGTGTCTGGGGTCTGTGTGGCTCCTCAAGTGTTTGTTTTGTTTTTGAGACTCTTATGCTGAATTTTTCACATGGGAGAACAAAAGTGTGAAGAAAAACTTGAAAGTGGCTGCGTTCTACCCCACTTTATGTAACTTCCTTCTAACCCCACATGGACTTCCAGGAGTACAATCCATTGCAATTTGCCATGATTTTAATGTAATTAGTTTCTAAGGTAGCAGCTCGTTAGTAATAATGTCCCTGAATGATGGTGATAACTGCATATCCCTGTAACTGTTGTCTTTTAAACTCACGGTTTGAAGACAACTTTTTGCTTTATCACATAGGTTTCTGTTCGTTTATTGCTTCTCTAGATGTTACAGGATGTTTAGTGGCGGAGATAGCGATAAAAGAAGTTGGTTGGGTGGCTTTTGTTTGTTTCCAAGTGCTCTAAAGGAATTTATAGCATTTTATGGGGTTTGTATAAGTCAAGTTTCCTTCTTCGAGAGGTTTTTATCGCCCTGAAGAGTGCGTCAAGAACTGATGTAATAAATAATGCCAATACAAGTTGTTGTTATTAAATAAGAAATGTGTTTCTCGCAGGTAACTGCACAGGAACAATGGCGACAGAGTCTCCGCGCCGCCCCAGTCGATGTACTGGAGGAGTGGTGGTTCGCCCACAAGCTGTCACGTAAGCACCTTATAGAAGAATATTCCTCCTTTGAAATGCTTGTTGTTTTCTGTAGAAGAACGATCTCCCCTGAGTTTTTGTTCAGAGTCAGCTGTAAGGGCTTGTGCTGACAGAGAAGGGTTTTGTTGCATTGGGTATTTCCCAGTAAAATAAACAGATGTTGTGTTCCTGTCTCTTCAGGCTGTGCAGGTCGAACCATCTCCCTCCATTAGATGCTTTCAGCTTAGACACCAAAACCTTTAAAGCTGTCAGTTTTATTTCAGTGTTTTGTTGCTCGTTCTTGCAGTTCTGTTTGCTCTACAAACACTGCAGAACAGTGATTGCAGACTTCATCCTCAGGCTGGAGGCAACACGTGCAGCCTGTTCCTTTCTTGCTCTTTTCAATAATACCTTGTCACAGGGGTGGGAATGTGGAAACATTCAGGCCTGTCATTACAGTCCTCCAGGAAGCAGGATTGTGGACTCTACTTTTTTTCTGCTGAAGAAAACAAAACCAAGAGCAAAAGAAGCTGCTGCTTTCCAGTCAGAGTGCAGAGTAGACCCACTTTTTCGCTTGGCCATCCTTATTTTCATATCTTGATGTGAAGATCCGTCCGTGACGAAAAGAGAAAGGGCTGTAAAACAGCCTGGAAGGTTTTTGCTCTTCTCTCTGTAGAAGGGTGTTTGTTTTTTTTAATTCTCCTGGGTGCTCAGTTCTTGCTGTGAAATGGTACCTGTTCAAATATTCCCTTGCACTGACAGTTTCAGAAGCTCTTGGGGATAGTCATGTATTTTAGGCTCAAGATTGACTTTGTTTTTACCAAGGAACACAACAAAACCTTCTATTGTGACACAGAAAGGTTGTGTAGAGGTTTTCTTACAGCTGTCTGATAGAGTAAGTGGTTTTGTTGTTGCAGAATTCCTCTACACATGCATTTCTGTTTTTAATGGCCTTTTCTTCAAAATAATAGCAAGGTACTAAGAATCGTAATGGTTTGGAGGTCTGTATTTTCATCTCAGAAACATCAGTGTTTCAGACAAGAGTCTGTGTGCCTTGAGCTGCTGCTGTTGAACTCCTAGATTGTTAATAACAGAAGATTTTTGGGTGGATTTTGTGGTTTTGAAGCACTGCACAGTTATCTTCTTGGAAGTTTTTTAGCTTCAGGAGAGGTTTAGTGAGCAGAAACCAAATAAAACACTTCCCAAACATCAGCTCTGTTTCACGAATGTACTGGAGGGGAAGGAAAACAGAAGTGATTGTTAGATGAGAGGAAGAATGAAGACAGCATGACTCTTGCTGGTAGGCATCCACCTGAGAACTTCAAACACTCTTTAATCCTCTACCCATAGACAAGTATTACTGCTCTGTAATAAAGGGCTCTGAAGGTGCACGGAGACAGTTGTGGTGACCTAAATAAATCTGAGAAGAATCAGCACTGTAAACCACAGCTGCTTTATAGGCCCTCAGCTTAGAGCAGTATGACAAATGGATGCGGTAGTCATTGAATTTCTGATCAAAACCTTGTCATGAGCTGGAGTGAGCTTTCTAAGATTCAAAACTCTTAATGCTTTAGGTTTATCTTTGTTTTTTGGAGTGGAGCCATCCAAGTGTTGCAGCAATACGCAGTATTATCGTCTGTGTCGCTGCACTTAAGGCTGAAATACTCCAATTTCCATTGAAAGGACCTTACACAGCAGTTTCAGGAAGCATGAAGAAAGCTCAGGGGGTACCTTTGGACAGCAAGAGCCTACATTTCCTCATTTATAGTTTTTCTCTGTAGCTATTAAAAAGCTTGAGTTAGCTCAGGAAATATTGCTACCAAGATAAAAATGAATCTGGGGGCTGGCCAAGCTGTTACCTAAGGAGTTAGTTGTTTTTTCTCATTATCTCTGACTGTGTGAGGGTAGTTCTCATTGCCAGTGTGCTGCAGTGGTACTCGTTACAGAGCACACAAACTTATTGCATGGTTTCAAAACCATCTAATGTAGTCAACCCACACAGAAGGTTGCTCGGCAGTTACACAAGAGACTTGCAGCTGGGGTGGGGATAAGCTACTAAACACGTTAGTTTAAATCTGCCAGAACAAGCGTATCTCGCACTGTGTAGTGTTCTAAATCATGGCTGCTAATGAACGTCCAAGAAGGAATAAGCTTCCCGAGCTATAAAATCTTATCTCTCTTTATTCTTCTTAGTAAGGGTTTTGTTCCATGTCCCGCCACCAAATGCTGTCACGTAGATCAGCGTTGGACCTGATGCACAGGAGGGCTTAAAGTTGACTTGACCCACCAGGAAAACCTCAGCCTTTAGCTTCAGTCCTCATGTTCACGTTGTAATGGCCCAATGAAGTAGAAGGATACTGAAGGAGGATGATTTCCTTGTGCCTGTTCTACATCAGGCAGGCAGTGATATGGAGAATGTGGCTGCTTTCTTGAGTATTCCATACTTTTTCATCTTTTAAGTGCCATCACTTAGCTTTTGCTGGACTTTTAAGCCGCCATTTACGTGACAAGAGCTGTTGTCAGTGTGTTAAGTAGCTGCATGCTTAGTATGTAACTCATACACGTTTCCTCTGCTGGTGTTTCTTATTTAACATCCAGGACTGGAGCAGCAGTAACAATCCTCCTTCTCTTTTCCAGGGAGCAGTCGTACATGGAAAGCGTCGTTACGTTTCTTCAAGATGTTGTGCCACAGGTACGTGTAGCTCTTTAACTCTGGCTTCTCAGTGCGTGCAGCAGTGGAAGCGTGTGGCAGGTGGACCGAAGCGTCGTTGAAAACCCAGAGTTTCTTTCTTTTAGTGTGAAATTTCAGACCAGGTTTTTGAAAGCACCATCGGAAAGTGGGGCCTGGTGTCTAATAACCAAAACCTCAGCTATGCAGACACTGAACAATTCCAATACAAATAGTAGGAAGGAGATTGCTGCCTTTTTTCAATGCTAATTTTTCTGATAGAGTAGACGGGGAGGGGGGAGACTGCATCACACTCCCTCTGCCTCCAACAAATAGGTGTTTTCTGGCTTTTAGTTGGAAATTTGTGTGTGATCCCTGGCAGGGCTGGTGTTAGAACAGCTTGGTACCCACCCTTCATCACCTGAGCTTTCTTCAGTGGCCAAAGAGGAGACGATTTCTTCTGTTTCCTCTCCTCACCTCACTCTTTTTTTATCTTGTTTCCTGGCTGCTGTGAGATTGTGGAGACCTGAACTGTTTGTTTTTCTGCTAAGCATTGAGTTTTGCAGGACACGAGTCCTCACTCGGCTTTTTAAAGCTATTTTATTTCTGAGATCTTCTCTGGAGCATAACTACAACACCCTTGTCTGCTCTGGTCATAGTTTTTACAGGTAGCAGCAGCAGCAAGTTGGGATGATCACCCTGTATTGCTCATGGACCCCTCAGCAGCAGAGGAAATCCCATTGTGCTTTGTTACTCTTTGGGAAAAACAGTCTATGGCAGAGAGGCCCATGGCAGCTAATTGTCAGCAGCCTCAGGAAACTACCGTGGTTCTTACTTGAAGGATTATTTTGGTTGGTTAGTTATGAATTTCCTCAATAACACAAAAAAGATCCCACCACTAAGTGATTTGTGAAACGCTCTGTGGAGTCATGGGCAGCATTAAAAGTAGTCAAGCTTCCATTTCAAAGCTTGCTGCATTCCACCTCCTCTGCAGTTCAGGGATACAGTCTGCATTTTATTTTACAAATCAGTTTGCTTTGGAAGCATGGAACGTGATTTGTTTTGAAAAGTAATACCCCCTTGTATTTTTTACATTTATAATTTTACTTCATGTTCCTGCTTTGCTGGCATGTACAAAGTGATTCTGCGAGCTCTCTTCATCTTTAATCCCAAAGACTGCTCAGTGTATTGTTATAATTCACTTGGAAACGAAGGTATTTCTACTGTAGCTCACGTTCCTACCACCACAGTTTCTCCTGAGGACTGTAAACCTTGCAGTTTGGAGACGCTGCAAGTCTCCTTCACAGTTTCCTTTTGTACCTCATTGTTTTATGGGGTAGCGGTGGAACGCAGAGCTCAGTCATGGCTGAGACCTGTATTAAAGATGTCACATGTCACTGAGACATGCCAGTAAAATAAGCTCTAGTAAAGGTCTCTTTCTTTTCCTCAGTCTTGCTTACAAAGCTTTTATGTGAATTAGAGAGAATTCTAAAAGCACAAATGCCTCCTCAGAGAACCTCTGGCATTGCCTTGAGTAGAGTACAACTGCTGGAGTTCAGGACTGTAGAATCCTCTGTCTGAATCGCTCTGAGCTGGGTGGAATTGTTGTTCTGTATGTCTTGTCTTTTCTACAGTAGCAGGTGATGCACTCGTGCAGTTCTCTGTAGGTTGGTCTGTTAGTCATAGAGCCATTCATTTTTGAAACCAGACCTTGCTGTGACAGCAAGATACGTGTTTCCCTGTTCTTATTTTAACTTGCATTCCCCTCCACAGTCTACAGCGAGAGGCAAAAAGGGAATTCAACTTTCTTATTTCAAGGCTGTTGCTCTTTTTCCAGGCCTACAGCGGCACCCCACCAGCAGAAGAAAAGGAGAAGATCGTTTGGGTCAGATTTGAAAACGCAGATTTAAATGGTAAGGCTTTGTTTTCTCTTACTGTTGTCATCTCAGTCGGCTGTACAAGTAGGCACTGCTGCCGCCCTTCAGTAAAAGTGGAGAATCTCAGAGGTTTACTGTAGGGAAGAGCGAAAAGAACAGCTAGCAAGTATCGAAGTGGGAACAAAGTTAAAGCTGGTTCTTTTGAAACTGAGCTATGAGAGGTGTTACCGTATTAATTGCCAAGGGGGAACCTCAATAGTTTGATCTCGTGGGCAATGTTAATTCTTAATATAAGAAAATATGCATTTCACTAGGGCCAGGCGTCGGGTCCTGCGCTTCAGTCACTGTAGCCCCCTGCACTTCCTGCATGGGGAGCTGTGGCTGGAAAGCAGTCTGGCTGAGAAGAACTTGGGGGTTCTAACTGAAAGGCGGCTGAGCAGGAGCCAGCAGTGCCCAGGTGGCCATGAAGGCCAGTGGCATCCTGGCTTGTATTAGAAACTCTGTGACCAGCAGGGAGGAGGTGACTGTCCCCCTGTACTCAGGACTAGTAAGGCCACATCTGGAGTGATGTGTCCAGTTTTGAGTACCTCAGTGCAAGAGAGACATGGAGGAGCTGGAGTGAGTGCAAACAAGGACAGAAAAGCTGGTGAGGGGTCTGGAGAAGAGGATGAGGAGCAACTAAAGGAGCTGGGACTGTTTAGTTTGAGGAAGAGGAGGCTGGGGGGAGACCTCATCACTCTCTATGACTACCTGAAAGGACACTGTAGAGAGAGGTTGGTGCTGGTCTCTTCTCACAGGTCATTAGAGACAGAAGCAGAGGGAAGGACTTCAAGCTGCAACAGGGGAGGTTTAGGCTGAACATCAGGAGAAAGCTCTTAACAGAAAGAGTGGTTGAACACTGGAACAGGCTGCCCAGGGAGGTGGTTGAGTCCCCATCTCTGGATGTGTTCGAGAGTCGCTTAGCTATGGTGTTAGAGGATAGAGTTTAGGGCTGAACTTGGGTTAGAGGTTTGATTCGATGATCCAAAGGGTCTTTTCCAACCTGAATGATTCTGTGATTTCCCTGGTCTAGGCAGGTGAAATCCTAAGTGAATGCCTGCAGTTTTGGTCAGTGTCTACCCAGTAAAACAAATGGGCCTTGTGACTTCATCTAAAGTCAGACTCACTCTTGGCTTAGAAAAAGAGCTATTTTTTCCTTTCAGGTAAATGAAAATGAAGCGTGGAACTGAAGTTATTTTATCTACTATTTGGTTTCAAAGCCAGACTCTCTAACTGTGAATCCAGTCCAGGTCCCAGACGTATTTTCAGGGATGAGATAGAATCCTGAGTGACCTAGAAAGGAAGAGCAGTTGGGTAAAATGAGCAGGAGATTCCGTTACAGTTTTCATGGAAGTAACAGAGCAAATCCGTGGAATATTCTTTATATGCAACTTGTTCCTTACTTCCAGTGAATCCTAATAAATCATCAGCTACAGACAGTGCAGAAGACAGATCTCCAACCTTTTTAAGAGAAAACGATGATTGTTTCAAGCCCTTGCTAAGATAATCACGTAGACTCTAGTGAGATTGGAGTTGTTTTACCTGTTTATCCCAGTTACCAGGGTTAGGGACTGAATGAGAGGTGGTTGAGAGTAGTGACTGACTTTCTGAGTTAACAGAACAACTTGGAGTTGCTTGTGGTGTGTGATGTGTGTCCCTTGTTGTAGTTGGGGAACTCAGGGACCCGTCTTCTGCTTTAAGTCTTTCAGCAAATTGCTCTTCCTTGTCTGCTGTCTTACTTTCCCATCTAGAGCTCGTTCTGTTCCCTGATGAAGCAATAACAAGCACAGCCAAAGCTGTGATGGGGAATTTACAGCCTTTGCAAGAGGTTAATAGGGAAGATGATCTGCTTTCCAGCTGTTGAAATGGCACAGAGCCTGGCAGTCCCTCAATTCATAGTTATTAGAACTGGAAAAGCCCTGTCAGCCTGCACCTGGCGTTATGGCCAGCTTTAGGCTAATTCAGGTTCATTTGCTTGTGGGTTTGCTTTCCTCATGTGTTTATTTCTAAAAATCAATCTCGGGCATCTCATTTTTAGGTTCTTTCCTGCAGGATAACAAACCCCCTTTAGGATATTCCTCGGAATCCTCTGCAGTCTGTTTCAATGTGCATTTCTGCAACCTAATCTGATTGGGCCTGAATTGCACCCTCTTTTCCCATCCTCAAGACTTCCTCCCTTTCTTTGATGCTTGCAGTGAGCTTTCGTTCATTCTGTTGTGGTTAAAAGTGTTGTTTTAGAGGGCTTTCCTCAAGAAAAGCTAAGTATTTTTGATGATTACTTCCTGTAGTCCTTTCTTCTGTTGGAGAGGTTGAATTCCATAGTCTCTAGAAATGGGTTTGACCAGTCTGTGCCGCCTTAATTTCTGTGTTCATGTTTATTTTGTTCTCCTTTGCAAATGTTTCTTGGCAAAGCTTTATTAATCATTGGAGAAAGAACTGTAGAAGTTTTGGGGTGTTTAGTGACAGCCTGCATGGTAATCCAGAAGATTGTTTCCCATTGCTTTAAATTTTCCTGTGTTCTGACTTCTCTGTGAAGCCTCCACGGGTCTGTTGTGTTTGCTTGAAGAGATGGGATTCAGTGTAGCTGCAGCATCGCAAATTTAAACCACACTGCTTGCTTTTACTTAAGACAACAGTAGCAGGCACCGAGAAAACACCATCTAGGATAACTGACGCCAGCATGGAGGGGTTAGGTTGTGCTTTTCAATCTCTCAGGTATTTAGGGTTTTTGTTGTTCTAGGGATGATTGGACTTCATGATTTAGGAGGTCCTTTCCAACCAGGATTGTTCTGTGACCCCGACCTGTTACTAATGACTGTGATATTTAAAACCCCTCTAGATACAACAAGGAATATGGAGTTCCATGAAATCCACAGCACCGGGAATGAGCCGCCGCTACTGCTAATGATCGGGTACAGCGATGGAATGCAAGTGTGGAGCATACCTGTAAGTACGGAGCTCCTGCTCTGCCAGAGGCTTTTTTGTTTGGAACGTTGTGTTATTACTTTAATATTTTACTTCTGATTTTTCCTCTTGAAGTGGAAAGAGCCAGCAGTTAGCACCGATGGCATATGGTTTGTGTGCAGTGTGCTTATCTCACGATTAATGCTGAGCACAGATCAAACACTTGAAGCCAAGTACCCTCAGATCTGAGGGCTTTTTACAACTTATTTCTGTTAAGTAAATTTTCAGAGTCGGAATGTTTGTCTTTATGCAATAGTTTGTGTCTAGGAAAGGCCAGACATCTTTTTTTAACCAAGAGAAAGGAGTAACGGTGGAAAAAATAGGACAAGAATTTGTTTGTGCCAGGCCTGCCGGCGTGACAGTGCGAGCAGTATTTTACAATCACATGTTTGTCATGTACATGATTTGCAATTTTAATTTTATGAAAGTCTGCGTGGGCATATGGGTTTGATTTCACGCTGTCACCCTGCGCTTTGAGTGCTTTATGAGCACATGGTCTTAATTTGGGGGGATTTCCCCCAAATTTCTTGAAACTGTAGGATAAAGTTTAATACAGTGGGTCATAAAATTCTTAACTTTAAAAAAAAAAATTGCTTATAACACCTTGTCCTTCAAAATAATGTAGAGAGGATGGAGGTTGTTTTCTCTTGGTGAAATGCCTTGGGTTTTGTAGGAATATGGATGGGGTTTTGTTGCTCTGTGGCTGGCCGTGTAGGACACGCGTTTATACAGCAGCAGCTTAGGCAGTATGATACAAAATGATGTTAGTTCGTACAGCAAAAGTTAAACCTGAGCTTCTCTGGAGCCTGAGAGAGCTGGCTTTTCCCCTCTTCATTGCTTCTTAGCTGGAGGTGAACGAGAAAACAGCTGAGCTTTTGTGTTTTGAAGGAGAGTTTAATAGAAAGGAAGTGAGAGCCTACTCTTCTTTACTAGAATTCAGTATTTATGAACTTAATCAAAATTCAGGGGTGTTTTAACTTGCTTACAGGAAATTTATCTGCCTGTACATCCTGAGAAAGTTATGTCTGCTTCTAATGTTTGTGGCTTCACTTTTAATGGACAGAAATGTACGTTAGAATCTGCCTTCCGCTGACAGTGAATCCCAGGAAGGGGTTTATAGTCCATCACTAGGTTTGTGCACTATACTGGGGTTTTAAACGAGGACGTTTAAACGGCTCGGGAAGGCTTTGCTTTGTTCCTGGAGGTGTATTACAGCAAACAAACATTAGGTGTCACTCAGATACTGAGCTAAGAGAGGAAAGACAGCTGCGGCAGGAACAGCAGTTACAGCACGAGCTGATCTCTTAGTTAAGAGACTGGGAGTAGTCACATGGACTTATGCTAAAGAAGTTCTATAAAACAGCTTTATTTATCCTGATGAAGTGTTTGTATCTTGCTGAAAGGTTCTTCTCCCAACCAAATGTTCTTCTCCACACGAACATGTGTTTTCTGAAAAGCCTATGGCAGTTGGTTGTGCTGGGACTTGTGCTGAGAGCAGCTCTGCCTAGCAGCGAAGGGTGGGTTTATTTTTCACTCTGTGGTTAGGTGAGAGTTCTGCACATCCCTCCTAAGTGACTTTCTGTGTCTGTCAGAGCGATCTGTATCAGCGTCCTTGAGAACCTCACTGTGAGCTGGGATCTTACATGCTTAAGGAGAGCGAGAATGAAAGATGACTCTCAGTGCTCTGGTGTGTGAACAGATTTACCTCGGTGTGACCTGCTCTGGGTTTAAACTCTCACTGCTGCACTGCAGTGAACGTTTGAATAATTTGATGTTTAATTAAACAAACAACAAGTTTATCTATGTTGCTTTCTTGGTGTAAATGGAGTAGGTGTGCTTGCTAGTGGTGTCAGGGGGGTAGTCCAAGGTAGTTTATCCATGCTTCCCAATGGGAAAGAGGTTTTCTTCGGGATTTTGGCTGGGTTTTTAATCTCTTCCCCCTTTGTGACTAAATAAGCCACAGGTTGGGTAATGGAATGCTTCTCAGCAGGACACCCCAGCTAAGTTGTCTCTTCCCTCCACCTCGTTTCCCCCTTCACAATCTCTAGATGTTCATAGCATTCACTATTTTTGGAAAAACAAGGAAAAAAGTTTCAGGACGCTTTCTCTTAGTATCATTTTTTTCCCCTGAGGTTTTTTTCATGGGGTGGGGAGGGTCTAATGACCCAGATCTTTACCATCCATCTTAATAGTGTCAGCTGCAGAGATACTGCATCGCTCTCAGCCTATCATCTGGGTATCTGTGAAATTCCAGGGCCAGAGGCAGCAGGGTACCTGTGTAGATCGTATGTGTTAGTATAATTTCAGCACTGGAATGATTTCTTTGTTGATTGGAGGGTTAAATGTTGTTAGTGAGAAGTCCTGGAGAGAATGACAGTCTGTGAGTGTCATTTTTACATACCCATCTCTTCTGTTCCCAGCAATTGACCCTCATGGCAGTTTTCAAATTGCCACTCCTGCAATGAAAGTCCCACCTATCTGGAGCGGCTGGTAGGCTCCTGCCTTCAGGCAGATGTGCCCTTAGACCAAACCTGCGGTGCTTTCCCAGCATCCTCACACCGTACCCTCAGTGCCTTCCAGCCAGTTCTGCCCTGCTTTAACCAGATTCCCCCAGTTCAGCAGAGCAGCCCAGTCTGTTCAACTTTGCTGCTCTCCTCCTCAGCTGTCTCCTTTCACCCCACCTACCTGCAACCCACCTCCCTGCTCTGGACCCCAAGACCTGTGTGTACCCTGTGGAGGGGTGGTCCTGCCATACCCACTCCCCATATCCCTTCCCTGCTTGCTGCTGCATGGCCTGTGGCTCCCAGTATGTGGACAACAGGGTCCCGCAGTACTTCTCCTGAGCCAGTGTGGACTGCATGGACCACCTACCCTGCATGGCCATGGCTAATGACTTCTTCAGAAGGGCTAGGAACTGTGTTGCCATGGTGCTTCATGCCCTGCTGGAGTGGCAGCATGGAGAGGGTTAGTTTGTGTTTGACAATCTCTCAGGTATGGAAGGTTTTTGTTGGGATGGTGATGATTGAACTCAGAGATTGAGGAGGTCCTTTCCAACCAGGGTGGTTCTGAGTGGGAATTGTATCTCCAGCACACTTGAGGGTACCATAACCTGTTTTCTTTCCACATTGTTGTTTCTCCCCCTCATTTTTGTGTTTAGTCTGAATAAAATGAAGTCTGGCAGTTATGTGACTGAGGTAAATATTTAGAGTTTATCTGGCAGTGCTTTTTTGTGTCCTTTGGTGCTGTACAAACCTTTCCACTCGCTCTTACTGGGTACTTAGCTTGTAATTAAACCTTCTTCCAGTTAAGAAAAAAACAACCCCTGATCTCTCTAGTTTTAAAAACCTTTCAATCTCAAAAGGCACCGATTTGACATTTATGTGAAAGCCTACTCAGCGAGGCTGTTATCTGTGGCATTGTGCTTTTTATTCTTACAATTGACCCTCTATCCAGCACTTAATAAAGTAATGTGTTGCAGGCAGTCCGGTTTGTGTCTGAGTGATTATGAAGTGTTTATGACAGCTTCTAAGCTGACACTCGTGGTAATGGTGTTACATTGACTTCTGAACACCTTCGCAGTCAGCCTCCAGGAGTGTGTGTGTCTCTTTCCAGTCTGAGTGCTTTCACATTAACATCTCCTTGGAGTAAGATCTTTGACTACCCAAGTGTTACTTGCAAATGGAAGATACCATTAGAGCTGCTTCAAAGGGCTGGAATCCTGTTTGGACTGCTGGGTGCTGGGGTTTTGAAGTGCAGCCTCTAAATCTGTGTTGCATAAGAAGTGGAAGGTGTCCATCCAACCTCGCTCCTCTTTGATCTTTGTTTTGAAACGGGGGTGGGAAGGTTAAAAGCCTTCTTAAAATACGCCTGGCTAAGTGGGGCGAAATGCGGGGATAGCAGACTGTGACTCCGAGTTCCTATTCGGTAATTGCGCAGCGCTCTGTTTTATTTGGAATTTGTTTTTCCTCCCGTGCTCCCAGTTTCATGTTTCAAATACAACTGGAACTGGTTTCTGCCTGATGCGGTTTCCAAGGATCTATTCTAGATGTTCCTGTTCAGGGAAATGCATGTTGGCTGCTTTCGTAGCAGATAACTTGGTGGTTTTTTTCATCGTACGCTAGAAGTTTCAGAAGTAGAAAAATCATCTGAATTTAATGGTTCATATTGCCATCAAAAAACCTGATTAAGCCTGACTTGAATAAAGTAGGAATCACCAGAAGGAATTTCCAGTAACAAGTGCAGATGTATAGCAAAACAAGAGTTAAAGGCTGTGGTATAATGATGCTGCCACAGGCTGATGGGATGCGTCAGCTCCTATGGTAGGGCAACTTGAGTGTGGAGGCCTCTGGAATGCAGAAGACTGGTTGGACAGGGGTGGCATCGCATCCTGGCAGCCACTTCTCCATGGGCAGCCCTTAAATGTCTTTAAATATTGCTGGCAATAATATGATTTCTAACTCGCTCAGACTGCAGGGGGTGGGTGGATGTGGATGAGGATGTGTGTGGTAAGTCAGACATGCCAGTTCCATTTTGGTTTCTCCCCTGTTTGTCAGAAACTCTGCCAGCTGGCGTTTTGATGGGGTGCTCTTTGTCATTCTTTCCCTTTATGATTCTTTCCCTTTTTTTAGAGCTGGGAAGAGGACTGGGCACATGGCAAGGTGCTATCCTTACTTTGTTCAGACACCCCCTGATGTTAAGACTCCTATTAGCTGCTTGGAACAAATATGCTGATAAAATCTGTCCTTTCACTTAGTCCCTTTAGTATCTCAGCAGCAAGGTGGCTGCTCATACTCTTAACCCAGTGCGGTTGTACTATACAGTATTTTGCAGTGGTATCTGTCAGTTCTTCTCTGGAACTTACGTAAGAGTATTGAACAACCCCAACACCCTCCTGATGCCTTCCCTGTGCTCCGTGGCAGGTTTTTAATCTCCAAATGGTTTCCCGTTGTGTAGTTGCACAGTAGTTTAAGCCTTGAGTTTCAAACTCAGTTTTGGTTCCAGTTTGGTGTTTGTTTTGACTTTTTTTTATCCCCCCCACCACATGAAAACCATTTTCTATGGTTGGAAACTATTAGTTATCCTCAGTGTGAACAAAACTTCCTTTGTTCCCTTGTTTTTCTGGGTGCCAACTGGAATGCTCCAAACAATACAGCTCTGTCATCAAAAATTAACCAGCGCTGTCGGTTTTAAAGCAGTAGCTCAAGACATCTAAATGGAGAATCGAGCTCCTCTCCCTCTTTCAATCTGTCATTATTGGAAGAGAGCGATGAAGCCTTCATTGGGGGCCGGGTTCTGTGTCTGCATCTTCTTTGCTTGCAGCTTTCCGTGTAGGTCTGGGGCTTGCGATTCGATTTGAGGCACTGGGAAAGCTGAAACGTTCTATCGTGCCAGCTTGGAGCTGTCGGTTTGGATTCACTCTTTGACAGAGCGAGTACCTGAAGCTGCTTTTATAGCTCAATATTCAATTCTTGAAACCTGTTTGGAAATGGCCTTGGCTGTTGGAATGGGAAAGGAAAACTTTTAAGAGCTTTGAAAGCTGCCACAGGGACTCGCTACTTAGCTGGATGCAATCCAGCATGGCAGCCACAGCCTCGTTCCTTCACAGGTGCTTTTTGAAGAATTTAGAGCTCTGTTTTCAGTTCACGGAGTCTATTTATGTTTTGTCTATGTTCATGAGACTCTGTAGCTCAAGGGACTGGTAATGGTGTGTGCAGTCTTTTTACTTCCACTTGCCAGCCCACATCTCACCCGAAGTGGCAGTGACAAAGCTGCTGGCCGTTTAGCCACGGGGCTGGCCTTCCTATAAATGTGCTTCCTTGCCCCACTTCCGTTCCTGGTGGAATAAGTGTCTTGTTCTTGGAGAAGCTGGGATTTGTTGGCTCTCTCAGGAGTCACATAAGGCCTGATGTGACTGGAAGATCAGGCTGTAAACTCTGTTCTGAAGATGGTGTTTTCAGTTGAGATTGGTAGGTGTAGGCTCAGCAGTGGTAGTAAGGGTTTCTGTTTTGCATAGATAAACAGAGGGTATTAGCATCAACCACAGTTAACTCAGAATTCTCTAAGACTGCTGAATTTAATTGTAAGTCAAAGAAAATCGTGGTCTCTCAAGCCCTAATGCTTTTTTCAACACCAAGCAGACCAGAGGAACAACAAAGCTCCTACTTACTCATGATATAACCATAGTTCGATGTCTTCTACCATTTCCTGCTTCTATATCACAGTTAAGGACACGCAACTGTGAGAGAAACCCCTTAGGACAAGGGTTATGTCATGGAGGTCTGGTAGGTTAAGCACTGGTGTTAAATCGAATCCTTGTACGCAGTCGTGTCCAGGTATTTTTGTCCTTTTCACTGAGTTTCTCCTCTCGTTTACAAATGAGATGCCAGTGGTTGGGTAGTGACATCCTGTATTTTCTTTACAAAATCTGTGCTGGGGATGTATCTTCAAATGCTGGGGTTTGGTCTCGTAGGAATCAGAAGCATAAACCCCTGCTCAACACACGAGCGGTGCGGAGGGCTGAAGTTACCTGAACTATACAGTTTTCCAAACAGAAGCCAACTACCTATGATCTCATCTTTGTCACCGCCTCATCCTGTGGCTCTGGTTATTCCATTTAACCTTTTTTTCTGTAATTCTCCTCCACTGTAGAGTGATAAAATAGAATCCTAGAATCATTAGGGATGGGAAGGGACCTGGAAAGATCATCCAGTCCAATCCCCCTGCCACAGCAGGATCACCCAGACCAGGTGGCACAGGAACACAGCCAGGTGGGGCTGGAACGTCTGCAGAGAAGGAGACTCCACAGCCCCCCTGGGCAGCCTGGGCCAGTGCTCCAGTACCCTCCCTGGGAAGAAGGTCCTGCTGATGTTTATATGGAACCTCCTCTGTTCCAGCTGGCACCCAGTGCCCCTTGTCCTGTCCCCAGATGCCCTTGAGAAGAGCCTGGCTCCATCCTCCTGACACCCACCCCTCACAGACTGAGAGACAGGAATGAGGTCTCCCCTCAGCCTCCTCTTCTCCCAGCTCCCTCAGCCTTTCCTCATAAGGGAGCTGTTCTACTTCATCTTTGCTGCTCTATGCTGGACACCCTCCAGCAGCTCTGTGTCCTTCTGGAACTGAGGGGCCCAGAACTGGACAGAGTCCTCCAGATGTGGTCGCACTAGTGCAAAGTAGAGGAGAGGAATCTGTCTTGATCTGCTAACCACTCCCCTTGTGTTGCACCCCAGAATGCTGTTGGCCCTCTTGGCCACCAGAGCACACTGCTGGCTCAGAGTCATCCTGCTGTCTAGTTACCTTTCAATTAATGAACACTGCTTCTTACAAAGTAAAGGCCTGTAAGAAGTTGGGATATCCCTGGGAGGTGCTGAGGTACAAATCAACCTCATTCCATTTGTGCTTTTAGGCTTTTTGGAAATCTCAGCTTTGAGCTCTATAAGGCCTTGGCATCAGAGGCCAGCACATTCTCTGGAGCTCACTGTATTTAGGAGCAGAAACAGTTAAGAAGGTTTGGCGTTCATTGTGTCTCTTACTTTGGGGACTAGAACTGTATTTAAAGTAGATTGGAGTTGGAGCTGATGTGCTGGCAGAGTAAAAAAGGAGAAGGAGGTGACTGAATTGGGTTGGATTATGTTATGTGAATCACTTCTTCCGTACTTTTGTTCTGTTAGTTCCTTTCCCTCTTCTTTTCATTTCTAGCCGTTGATGTGCACACACGTGTGAACCACCGTTTTCATGCTTTGGGGTGGCTGTGGGGGGAAGTCATTAATTGCCAGTTCCAAAGGCTCTTATTTTTCTCCTCCATTTCCTCATTTCCCTGCTCAAGGAGCTGGTGTGTGTTCCGATGGATAGAAAACGTGCTGCTGCCTTCGTCTCTGCAGGGCTGTTACAGAGCTGCTATCCCTGCTGATCACCAAGCCCTAGGTGCATTGCCTCTGGCGTGAGGCTGGGTAGGATAAACACACAACAGCAAGTCCTAGGACAGAGGAGAAAAGTTAAGGGAGACTGAGGCAGGGATGGAGTAGATTTAAAATGGATGTTAGGAAGCGGTTCTGTAGCAGAAGGGTGGTTGAACACTGGAACAGGTTGCCTAGGGAGGGTGTTGGGGCCAATCCCTGGAGATATTTAAGAGGAGACTGGACAAGGCTCTGGGCAACCTCTTCTAGTTCAGAGTGTCCCTGCTCACTGCACGGGGGTTGGACTGGATGATCTTTGGAAGTAACTTCCATCCTGCACCATTCTGGGATCTTCTGTCATCTCTGGATGACTCTGTTTTTCTCAGTTCATGATGAGCTGTTCTGTATTGGCTTTCCACGATGTCTTATCTGGATGCGGATGCTTTTGTCTGTGAGTTTTTCACATCACTCTCCAAACTCACGATCTCTTGAAGATAACCAGCAAACTTTGAGCTGATTTTTGATCATCATCCTTTTGTGCTCTCAGTCAGAGCCCTCTAGCTGGCCCCGAGGGAGAATTAAACTCCTTTTGCAAAACCTGGAGTCCTGTGACGTTGTGTGGTGTTCAGATGCTGCTGTTAGCTGCACGAGGAGCGTCCGCTGTGATTGAAACATCTGCCTAATGAAAATAAGAGCAGAGCAGGCTAAGGGATTAATTCTCATATTGATTTTAGTTTTAAACCATTGCATCCATCAGGAGTAATCATGATCACACCATTAACTGCAGTGTTGATTCCTACCGACGTGGAACTGCAAACCTGAAATGACTAGAAATGTTCTTTGCCCGTGTTTGTGTGGCTTGGCTGTTATTCCAGGTGTCCTGTGGAAAAGCAGTGGTTCTCTCCGTTCCCTGTTTACTCCCTTTGTACAGAACAATGGGCTGCTTCTGCAGCAAGCGGTGGTTTCAAAGCAATCTGAAGAAGGACTTGTGCTTTGGTGGGGCTGAGTGGATGGAGACCAGCCTGCCAAAGAGGCACCTGGCAGTACTGGTTGGCAGCTGGCTAAACATGAGCCAGCAGGGATGCCCAGGTGGCTCAAAAAGTCAATGGCATCCTGGCTTG
>VZRI01000614.1:333203-359486 GCA_013397515.1 Upupa epops
GCTGGGTGCAGAGGAGCAATGAGGCTGGGGAAGGGACTGGAGGGAGAGGCTGAGGGAGCTGGGGGTGTTTAGCCTGGAGGAGACCCAGGGGTGTCCTTCTCCCTCTCTACAACTACTTCAAGGGAAGTTATAGACAGCTGGGGGGTCAAGCTCTTCTCCCAGGCAATGAGTGATAGGAGGAGAGGGCAAGGCCTAAAACTGCCAGGGGAGGGTGAGGTTGGATGTTAGGAAGCCCTTCCTCATGGAAAGGGTGCTCAGAGCCTGGACTGGACTGCCCAGGGTAGTGGTGGAGTCCCCATTCCTGGAGGTGTTGAAGGACAGCCTGGCTGTGGCCCTTAGTGCCCTGGTCTAGCTGATTGTGGAGACGTTAGGTCCTGGGCTGGACTGGACGATCTCGGAGGTCTTTTCCAGCTTCTGTGATTTCCCCCACGTTACCTAGCACAGTGCTAATAAATAGTGAGGCTTGGGGTTAGGACTGAACTAAGCTCAGTCTCAGGTGCTATGCTCAGGATCTGTTGGTCAAACGGTAGCAGTTTAGCTTTTTGAAGGTGTGAGCTGAAGCGCAGAAAGAAACGGGAGCGACCCTAGACTGAGATTTTAAGAAGTTAACTTGTGTTTATGGATTCAGAAGAACCCTGTTCCAAATCCTGTTCATGTCTGATACTGCAAACTGCTTCTTTGGCAGAAGTTTCTACCAACACATTGGCACTGTTGTTGGTGTCATTACATCTGTTTCAAGTTGCTGCTTATTTGGAATCGAGCTTTGTAATGTTTGTCATTTTCCTGAAGGTTTTGATGTTCCATCTCAGCCCCATTACCAGGCAGTTAGGGAAATGCGTTTGGATTGACTATTTGCACAGAGTCTGGAGGTTCTTTTGACTGCTCCTGGTTTAATCTTTTCAAGATGGCCATTAGGGACAAACTTAAGTGGTCTAACCCTCTGTTCTGAAACATCATTTTCACACCTGCAGCACATGGAATGTGCTGCTCTTGATCATTGCTTAGAGACCTGGTCTACGTAGAATAAATACTCGTGTTTCACGTCCTCCCAGGGAGGTGGTGGAGTCCCCATACCCTTGTAGCCATGGTGCTTCATGCCCTGCTCGAGTGGCAGCATGGAGGGGTTAGGTTGTGCTTGTCAATCTCTCAGGGATTGAGGGTTTTGTTGGGATGGTTGGACTCAGTTGGACTTGGATCTAGGAGGTCCTTTCCAACCAGAATGATTCTGTGATTTGAATTCCTGTGTATTTTAATTGTCAGTCAACTTCAGTGGCACTGTCACTAAGAGTGCTACTATCTCATTCACACAGTCTATCTGTTTTTAGCGGCTGGATATCTTTGTGGCTATAATTAGTGTGATTTAAGACTTTTATATGAATTCATATCTATTTCTATTTGTATATCAGTTAGAGACATTGCTGAGGGGGGTATAAAGACAATGGCTTCCCCTTTACCTACATTTCATACAGTGTCTTGCTACCTACTTTCTAACCTGATTTTTTTCTAAGAGTATATTCGTTTATCACACTGTGTTCATGTGTTTTTCAGATCAGTGGTGAAGCCCAGGAACTCTTTTCTGTCCGCCATGGTCCAGTTCGAGCTGCCCGGATTTTACCATCTCCACAGATCAGTAAGTGGATGTTTATATGGCTCCTAATTAAAGCTTTTATCTTAACGACTCTTTGTCTAACTCATTGCTGTCACCTGATGGGTAGATTTTTCCATTCATATCAGACTGTCACCTTGGTAGTAGTTTTCCTCAAGTCCTGTATCTTTTTATTCCTGCTCTGTAATGCAGCGCTTTCTCCAGTTTCGTCTTCAGATTTCAGCTTTGATGCTGCTTCCTTTGTAGTTTAGAGGATATCTAGGTATGTTTCTGCTCAGAGACCACTCCAGAGATGTTAACAAGTCTATTTGCAAACACTTATCAATGTTTTATTGCTCTAAAATAATACTGAAATAATGTTTTTATGGCAAGGCAGTGACTGATAGAAGTAGATGAAGAAATTACGAATTCATTAATGACTCCTGTTACAGCCCATTTTAAAGTCTGCTTGTTCAAGGAAAGGGATACTGTGGGACTTTCAGATTTTATTATAGAATCACAGAATCATTGAGACTGGAAGAGATCTCTGAGCTCATCCAGCCTAGCCCAGGACCTAACATCACCACAATAACCTAGACTAGGGCACTAAGGGCCACGTCCAGTCTGTTCCAGGGATGAGGACTCCACCACTGTCCTGGGCAGTACGTTCCAGGGTCTCACCACCGTTTCTGTGATGAAGGGCTTCATAACATCCAACCTAACCTTCCCCTGGCAGTTTCAGGCCCTGCTGCTTATCCTGGTGCTGGTTGCCTGCAAGAAGAGCCCAACCCTAACCTGTCTGTAACTTCCCTTCAGGGAGTTACAGTGTGTGATAAGGTCCTCCCCGAGGCTCTTTTAGAGATGAATTGAAGAACTTCTAAGTTGTGTTTCTTCTGTAGTAAAACAGGGTTTTCTGATTAGTCAATCCCTAGGAGACACTGCCTGTGAACTCCCTCACATGGTTACTGTCTGCGTCTGCGTTGCATATATTTCACATCTGACAACGATAGCGGTTACCTTAGAAAGCTATTCAAATGAGCTCTTATTAAATGAAGGCAAACCTTTTAAAAACATGTTTTGGTCTCTATTTACATGGCTTGCTTTAAATAAATCTTTGATTAAAAGTACATGAATGTATCATTGACCGCTATCTGGAATCAGATAAAAGTAAAGCTGTAATAAGAGGCCTTAGATAACGAACACACGAGCTTTAATGATTCTGAGCTAAATAAAAGGAATTGGTAAAGGAGAAGCTGATTACCATCAGTGAGCTCAAACACTATTTTACTGTAAAGCTGTAAAAAGGGAATTATTGGAAAGAGGGCTCTCTTGGTGGAGGCATTTGGCACGTTCCTAGAAACAGATCTGAGTTTGTGATAAGGCGCTCATTCCCAGGTGTGAAAGGAAAGCTCGTGGTTTTAACTCGGTGACTTTACAGTAGCAGAACTTAATAGTTCATCAACTATTTTGTTAAAATGCGACAGTCCTTTGATGTGAGATCCTTTGCTGCATCATGTGCTTCATACCATAATAAAGCTTTGTTTCAAAAGAGTGATTTCATACGAGTTTGTTTCATGCTGGCTTATTGCGAAGGAGAGCTCCTCAAATCTGATTTAGCAGGTTTAAGTGGTCCTAGTAGCCAGGAACGTGGAGCATTATCTGGAGCTGGCCTTACACGCTGCCAGCTTGGATCCGGTGAGGTTTATTAGTTCAGGCTCTGTGCCATGCTAGAGCAGTTAAATGGCTCCTGGAACTGTTCTGACCTGGCAGCTACACTGCAATGTTCATGCAGGCTTTAGTCTGAGCTAACAAACCAGGCAAGACCTGACCTGGCCCAGTGCTCCAGTGCTTTGATGTCTCTGTGTCCATGGCATGGCAGGTCTGCAGCCTGGAGAAGATGTCTGTAAAGAACTGAGAGATTGTGAAAAAGCCTAGGCATTCAGTGTGTGAACAGAGAAGACTGCCTGTTGCCTTCAGTGGCTGTGTTTATTTTCTACATCTTGCTATTTAAATTACCTTTTAGGAGGCTGAAGGTTTGCACCGTGACCAACGTTTGAGCTTGAGAGAGGAGATGAGATTGTGTAGCCAACATTCAGAGCATGAGAACGTCTGGTTGTCCTTTTAACTTGCCTGGGTCTTCTTGATTTTCAAATCTGTGCTGTGCTGTAGTACTTCTTTATCTGGATATAGGCTCCTGCTTTGCTGGGCTCTGGGTGTTGCTGTCTCTTCAGCTCACACAAAGATGTGTGCGAAGACAGAGTGATGCTGCTTTGTGGTTATTGGAAGGGGGGAAATATTTTAAGTGGTAGATATGAAACAAAGCTGGAACTGTGCTGGTTGAATGGAGCTCTGTGAAGAGGAAGCTATGGCTGGTAACAGCATTGTAGTTAATGTGAGAGAGAGAACCAAGCAATAGCAAAGGGTGTGTTAACTGCTCCAGTTGAGAGGACTCGAATCTGTGACATCCTCAATGCTACTCAAGTTACCCCGTACTGGGCTTCCTCTCACGTGATACCTAATGGCTCTGTGTAGCCACACTATCTAATTATCCATATTCATTGCTCAACGTGTTTTCTCGTTTCTCACCGCTTCCTCCAGATGATGCTTGCTTATTGCTCTGAGGTTACCGACTGTGCACGTATGGGCTTGGAGAAGTGAAGTGATACAGAGTTTTATGAACTGTTCTGCCTTGGCATAGTTCTACCTCTGTCTAGTGCTGCTTCTCCTGTGATTTGTGTTCAGTAATGTGGATGGAGATGTCAAATATCCCTTGCTCAGATGTTCTGCAGTGGTTGTGTGTTCTGAGCTATGAAGTCACTAACAAAGAAGGTTCAGAACCCATCTAGGATGTCTAAAGCTTTGTTATGTTTTGCCTGTGGTTTGAGGCGTGTTTCAGATCCAGTGCTGAGGAAACCATACCTTCACTTCAGGTAGCTTTGCTCTTGCTACAAAATCAGCTTTCTGAAGTGAGTTTGTGCTGCGGTCTCTCATTTTTCATATCTCAGGTCATTGTACAGAGCCCTGGCAAAATACCCACTGTCTGCCTTGGAGTAGTTTAAAAGTCAATCAAGGAATGAAGAGCAGCTGCAGGAATAGCTCCCGTGTGGGGATTCATGGTTAAAGGGCACGTGGTGACTGCCTTGTGTGTTGAAGTTCAGATCAGTCACTGTCTGTAAAAGCCCTTTGCATGTCTCAGCATTATGAGAATAAATTCCTCCAGTGAGCTGAGTGACTTTATTACCATTTTCTAGATGCTGCTGCTCGCAGAAGGGATGATACAGTCGTCCCACATCTCTCACTGAATTGGACTGCTTTGTCAAATTGACTGATGAGGACAAAACCCACCCCAGATAAAAGGAAAGGAAAGAAATCAGAGGGGCTGTGTTTGAAACAACTGTGAACCCAAAGGAAACCCTAGGGATGAGGCTTGAAAACTAGAATGACCATAAAAAGCCAAAATCAACTGGGTCAAAGGAGCAACTTTGCGTTTGAAAATCCTAAATGTAAGGGAGATGTAAATGGAACTGAAAGGTTAAATTTCACAGCAGATTTATCCCCGTACCCTACCGCCTGTGTCTTTGGTGTTGGCAAAACAGAACTTGAAGCTCAGAAGCTGACTCAGCATTATGTGCAGGTACACTTGAAAGAACTCGTTCAACAGATCAGTTGCTTGCGAAAGGAAGGCGGACGGCAGTTTTGGATGGATTGAACCACTTGGGTGGCTGGAGTGGTTTTCAGCCCCCAAAAGGCAAAATAACTGTGCAGCGCGTGGAGCGGAGGATCTGGCCCTACGAGCTGAACAAGCAGCACCCCTTGGTAGCTCGACGGGGTGTTCGTGGGTCACACAGGTGGGGTCGTGTGTGGGTTGTGGTGTGTTGTGGCTGTTCTGTGGGTGGTTACGGCGTTGTGGCCGTTAGTGTGAGTGGATTAGAGAAATTACAGACCAGAACTCTCAAGCAGAGCAGGTTCAGCCTTTTGACAGGGATTACAGGGGGGAGTTCTGGAGCATGATGTTTTAACTGCTCGTTTCTTTGAAGTGGTGGGGACTGACCTGTGTGCCACCGTGTCTGTTCTGGCCACATCATGTCAAGGTTTTAAACCTTCAACTTTCACCGTGGTAGGCAGGGTTTTTAATGACTTTTTGATCTATTCAGTCGAGATTATTCAGTTCTTCCTAGTGAGTGTGACAGAGCCCTGAAGGGGCTACCCAGGGGGGATGTGGAGTCTCCCTTTCTGGAGATGTTTAAAACCCACTTGGGCTGTTTCTGTGCAGAATCTAGGGGCTCCTGCTCTGGCAGGGGGATTGGACTGGATGATTTTCGAGGTCCCTTCCAATCCCTAACAGTCTGTGATTCTGTGAGATATTAAAAATACTTCTGTCTTCACTTAACGTGTGCCTCCAGAAACACTGATCTCCAGCAGATGTTTTCAAGTCATCCTTTTGGTTTGTTTCACTTTCCGAGGAAACAAAGCCCCAGTGCTGTGCAGAAGCAAAACTCTCTACAGAGAACATTGATCTAAAGCAGCACCTGAAGCTCTGGGATGAGGGCAGTAGTCTCAAGGCCATTGAGCAGTCACAGTATTGGGTGATGCAGGTAGAGCTTATCTGTGCAGGAAATGGACTGTTCTTGGTGCTGCCCTGAAGCTGAGGAAGGAGCTCATACACTGCTTTTGGGACTGAAACAAAAGGGTCAGTGTTCTGTTTTGTTTTTTCCCCCTGAAAAGAGGCAGGATTGGGAGTGCCAAGTGTTGGGAGTGAATGGAGAAGAAGAGGCTGAGGGGGACCTCACTGCCCTCTCCCAACTACCTGAAGAGAGGTTGTGGAGGGGTAGGTGTTGGCCTCTTCTCCTTGGTGCCTGCTGACAGAAGCAGGGGCACTGGTCTGTAGCTGAGGCAGGGAGGGTTAGATTGGATCTGAGGCAGAGATTCTTTGCAGCCAGAGTGGTTGGGCACTGGCAGGGCCTTCCCAGGGAGGTGGTGGAGTCCCCCTGCCTGGAGGTGTTGAAGAACCGTGTAGCCATGATGCTTCACGCCCTGCTGAGGTGGCAGCATGGAGAGGGGGGATTAGTTTGTGTTTGTCAGTCTCTCAGGGATAGAGGTTTTTTGTTGGGGTGGGGATGGTTGCGCTTGGAGGTCTGGGAGGTCCTTCCCAACCAGAATGTGTCTGTGATTCTGTGAATGCCAGCCCAGGGCACTTCCAGATACCAGCATGGGGCAGCACCACAAATACAACATAACTTGCCAAGTAACAGAACTAAGAGGGGGTTAGCTGCGCTGGAGAAGCACCACGTTGTTAAATAGCTGCGATGGAACGTGGTGGTGGGTTCGCGTGCCAGCAGAACGTTCTCCACTGTGCATATCGGATTCAAATTTGTGATTTATATGAGCCCTTCCTCACTCAACAGAATCGAGGGTATTTTTCATGGATCTGAGTTGCTTTTGAGTGCCTGGGAAAATCACTGGGGTTTCATTTTGATTCTTCAGAAAGGTGTGGTGGAGCTGCTGCTGCTGTTATTATTGGCATCATTGAGAGCCCTCGGTGGGCCCCGGAGAGATCTATTCACGGTTTCATCAGGAGTACAGTGCATAAGCTGCTTGGGGCTTATGTGTGGATAACCTTTTGACTTCATAAAGTTCTCCATGCTGATTTGTATGAAATTTCATTTAGCCACAGATATTTCTCTTTTGCTTTAGTTTTTAAGTAAAGGAAGTTAGATTTAAAACAAACCCCGAACCCATATAATTTAGCTAAATGGAGCTCTAGATAAGGTGGTGCCTCGTTGGCAGGAAGGACAGTTTTCATTACTTTAATTGTGTGATTTGTCGGGATTTTCAGCTTTTTCTAAATGCTGTAGTGTTATATGACAGAATTAAAAGGATTTAGAATAAAAGGAGTTTAAGAAAGAGACTTTGCAACAGGATTTCAATACTTTTTGTATTTGAGGGATTTAGCTAGCTGGGTTTTGGGTTTGGTGGGGTTTTTTTCATTTCAATCATCCCGCTGCATTTTGTTAAACACTGTGTGTGTGTGTGTGGAGCAGGTGTGTGTGTGTACAACGTCAGCCCATCGCACATGCAAATAAACAGCAATTTTACAAATCAAAATTAATCCAGCAGAACTTGGAAGATTAAATCCCGGCGCAGAGCTGGGAAGGGTCGCTGCCTCCATTAAGCGTCACGGAGAACAACACATGTCGCTTGCTGCAATCTCATGAATGGGGCTGCTATTAACCTGATTTAGTGCCCCGCAGAGTCCTCAAAATAATGATCCTTTTCTCTACACTATTAATATTTACTTTCCTAAAGTCTCTATTTGAGGTAGAAAATGGATTTTCTGTTAAATGAGGGCGTCAGGCGTTGCAGGCTGGAATCAAAAGTTTAAGCACCTATTGCACAGTGTCTGCAAATCCATGCTGGAAGGATATGAAAACCTCGTTTGGTGCTGTAGTTTGCCTCTATTCCTCACCCACCTTCCTTCCCTTTGGCATTAAATGTAGAACAAACCGTAAAGAAATGAATGGGTTTATGTCTTTATCCTAGTTTAAAAAAAAACAAAGGAGCAAGAGTTAAATACTGAAGGGAAAATCCTGGCTCCACTTAAATCAGCATCAGAACTCCTGGTAGTCAGCATTTCCCCCTTAACGCTGCCATTCTGGCGAAGGGAACAGAAACAAATGGAGTTCATCTGTTACTTGTGTCGGAGAAAACAAATTGGTTGCCAGACTCTTAAGAAGACTGTAAGTTTCATTTATCAATACACAGGTCAGTACGTACAGTTCAGGTAGGACTCAACAGCCCTTGAAACCGTCGGAATAAAGGGAAAATCCATTGGGCTGCTGTAGGTTATTTGTAAACCTATTGTTGATGGTGAAATTATTGATGGGACCCGTCTGACTTTATAAATCCCTGAATGTGTAGGAGGGAAGAGCCTATCCCTGTACTGGAGATGAGAGCACTGGCTGGGTTTGGTTAGAAATGAATTGCACTGACCCGAGTTATTAATAATTAACAGAGTCTCTTATGTGAAAATGTATATTGTTAATTGTTGGGCCTTTCTGAAGAGTTGATTTAGTGCGGTACAACCAGTAATTGTGAATTAAAATGTGAGCCATCTATACGCTAATATTCTTTAGAGATCAAAGGGTTTAGTGTTTGATTGGGGAGGGAATACTTTGCATTATTCACCTCACAGAGACATACCTATAGAGAGATAATTAGGCAAAGGTTGAAAGAAAATAGGGGGAGTTAGTGGTGTTGGTGCTTATTCTTCTGTTTAAGTTGGATAGAAAAATACTTTGGAATTAACTAAAAGATGATTCAGAAACAGCAGAGATTTGGAAACTGTTGACTCAGTTGTTGTTTTATTCCCGTTTACGTAGCAGTAAGCAAAGGTTCAAAACCTTTATTATCTCCACTGAAGAAGTGCAGTGTGTTTAACAATTTGATGGGGCTGAGTGATGGTGTGACAGCAGTTTGGGAAGAGGAAAGGCTGATTTGGATTACCTGGCTCTGGTGCTGGCATGCATGGATCCCAGGGCAATTAGGATGGGATCCCAGGTCAGGTGGGACCATCTCAACAGCTGAATTGGAGCAGAGGACAAGCCTGTGCCAGCCTCTGCTGCTGGTGCTGTGCTGGTCTTCTGTGGTGAAGCTAAACCCAAGAAGTAGATTTGAGACAGTGTTGGAGCTGTATTTTCCCTTTGAGCGAACAGCCAGGCCAGCCTGAGACTCGCTGGAAGCTGCTGGATGCTGCTTGCTTAAAGGCTTAAATCACTTGGTGGTGGAACTGATTGGAGACTGTTTTGAATTTAATCTTGTGTTTTCTTATGGCCGGGCTTAGGGCATAACAGCTCAGCCTGTTATGTGCAGAACAGAGCAGCTGCCCTTATGCTGCGCTCTCCCGGATGACACTCTTATGCTCCACTTCCATCTTGCTAGAACCAAGTGTGTGAAACTCATGCGAAGTTGGTGACAGCCTTATTACAGACAACTCTTAGGAAACAATGAGAAGTGAGCAAGTGCTGCACTTAGAGGCTCCTCAGCCCCAGCTGAAATGAAAATAACTCTGTTTCTGGTCAGATAGTGCTGCTTGTTTCTCATTGCTGTCTCTTCCAAGAGTGGTTCTCCCAGTGTTTGTCAGGGTCAGATTGTGCTGCTTGTTTCTCATTGCTGTCTCCTCCAAGAATGGTTCTCCCAGTGTTCGGCAGGGTCAGATTGTGCTGCTTGTTTCTCATTGCTGTCTCTTCCAAGAATGGTTCTCCCAGTGTTCGTCAGGGTCAGATTGTGCTGCTTGTTTCTCATTGCTGTCTCTTCCAAGAATGGTTCTCCCAGCGTTCGTGACCCTGCTCGTTATTTCTATCACTAATGTCGCACAGACTGAGTTCTCTGTTACAGACTCAATATCCTTCCGATAGATTTGTCCTCTCAACACACACAAACCACGCAGTGATTTGCTTTATCAGTGTTTGTTTCCTTCCTTTTAGGTGCTCAGAAAAGTGATAATTTTTCTGAGAAGAGGCCTCTCCTTGGTGTCTGCAAAAGCATTGGATCTTCCGGGTAAGCGTAGTTTTTGTGAGTCAAGTCCTAGTTACAGAGGGTAATATCATCGTAAAAAACCCAGTAGATTGCACCTTTAAATCTCTGTTCCTTTTGCAGTAATGGAACGGACTCCGTGAAATGCTTTTAAAGTTTGTTTTCAGTGATTCAGCACACGTTTGCCTCTGACTCGAGCTTTTTAGAAGGAATGAAAAAGAGACTCTTGATATAAACTCAAAATAGCTCTTCATCTATTTTATTGTGGTCTCAGTGGAATCACAATTTTATGATTAACCTTCTCTGATCTTAATCCTGGTCAGAGTTATTATCAAGAAGCATCTAAAGCAGTATCTGTGTCTTAAAAAGGAATTAGCTGCTTTCAAGCAGCAGTCACACATGAAATGAATTACAAGCACCGAGCAATTTCATTGTTACAGCCACTTTATTAGCAAAATACATGTTAAATCTACTTCTTTGAGTTAAAAGAGTCTTGAGCTCTCTGGACAGTTATTACTGTGTCACTCTTCATATAAAAGAGGGCCTGAAGATATTTTATGTCTGTTTGATATGTTGATTCAGACGATGCAAAGGATTTATAGCTATACCTAGAGGAAAATAGTTGCCTTTCAAGGGTAATCCTCTACACAGCCATTCAAAGGCTGAAGAGTTGAAGTAAATCTTCTTACAGTAGTAAGGCTAATTCTGAGCTCCACCCTATTCAATTAAGAATGTAATCACTTGGGGTAGAGGAGAACCACCAAATCTCTGAATACCTTATTACTGTAGAACGGTGCTCTTGCCTGCTTTAAATGTTCCAAAGAGAACCCACGTAGGGTAGAGCAGTGAAATGCTTCTCCATCCATGTGTTGACAACTTGCACAACAGCTCATATGGCTTTTCTTCACGCGTTTGGTTGGGAAAAACTTCCCCTCGTTCCTTTGCTTATAAACTGATAGCTCTAAGAAATGAACAAACTGTACGGGTGGCTATTTTCACGGCGGCTTTGTGCTCCTCACTTGATGGGAAATGCTTCAAAGGTTACTGGGAGTTGCTGCTTTCCTACAAAATAAAGCTCGGGTGTTTTCCAAGTGAAGGTGTGGGTGCGTGTTGAATCCTCTACCTTCTGGAGGTGGCAAACCAGACCATTCTGAAACTCTTCTACATCTACCCTTCCCTACAAATACGTTGGAAAGACTCCTTGCAAACTCCCTACTTTGTCAATAACTTGCAGTTTGAGGTTTTTCCTTAGCAACTGCTTAACATGTCAGACTTGCGGTTACTCTGTGCAATTTTGCAGCAATTGTTGCACTGGCAGGGCCTTCCCAGGGAGGTGGTGGAGTCCCCATGCCTGGAGGTGTTGAAGAACCGTGTAGCTGTGGTGCTTCACACTCTGCTCGAGTGGCAGCAGGGAGGGGGTCAGGTTGTGTTTGTCAGTCTCTCAGGGATAGAGGTTTTTTGTTGGGGTGGGGATGGTTGGACTCGGGGATCAAGAAGGTCCTTTTCATCCAGGATTATTCTGCGATTCTGTTTAACTTTGTAGGTGAAAGATGAAAGCTAAATTCATTTTCTACCTGAGGTGTGGTAAACCCTCAGGAGGTAAACTCTTCGTTTGAGTTTAGGAGACGAACTGATTTTATGGACTTGTGTTCATATCCTCTCAGAAAATTATGAGAGCAATTTCAGAATGTTTGATATAACTAGAAATCAGCAGGTAGGGTTATGAACAGGTATGAGGAAGCTTTAGGTGTTAAAGATATTTAAACTATTTACAGTAGTACAAACCTGACAGCATACAGGTTTTGCCTACACCAGATGTAATACCATGTTGTCTTTTAGGGTGACCTCAGTGAGAGATTGAGATGTTGAAGGTAGAAGTTGAGATTTCTTGGTTCTGATCAGTCTGCGTTAGTGGTTACCATCAGGAAACTCTTCTCTTTTCCTGTAGTTGTGAAGTAAATACCCTATGCTGGTGGAAATCTGATGAGAAGGTTTTATTTGTCATGTAGGACAGCTGTCACTCTGCAATTCAAAGCCTTTCCAAGTAGTCATCAATAACTTCAAATTCACAACTTCACTAGTTTTCTCACTCCCTCTAATGTGTCCTGTGCTTTAGTGGAAAGGAATGAATGAATAATGTAGTGTGTGATGATATGCTACAACTTCTTCACTGTGAAACAGAGGTGGGTTTCAGGGTACTTTACACTGATGCCTAAAATCAATACTTGGATTTATCTTTCATTCTTGATTTTTGTTTTCACTGTCACATACAGCGAAAGATCCCTTTGGCAGCATAGGAATGTAGTAGTTTACGCTGTAAATCCACTAACACCTCACTGAATTTTCAACAGATCTACAAGTACATAGTTAACTGTAGTCTTGAACAAAGGATTAAAGTAGAAATAACTCTGCATAACCCGCTGTGGAGGTTGCATCCCTATTGTAAGGGACTGGATGCAGTGGTCGCTGATAGGATCGCAGTGATAAAGCCTCACATTCCTTTCAATACCAGCATTCAGGTCTTAACACTAAGGTTTTAATATTCCTTAATTTTAAATATAAAATTCAAAGCTGAAATTCTTTTGATGGTCACAGGTGAGATCCTGCTCTTTAAAAAACACTACTTCAGCTGAGAGAGAACTTTAACTTTGCCCTTGGAAATGAATTTCTGACATGCACTCTGTGTAAAAATCCTGTGGAGAGAGATTTGCTGTCTATCTCGGTCCTTGTATTCCCCATCACGAGCGTTTCAGCAGAGAAGATGGAATCTGTGCTTCGTAAACTTGTTGCTTTGCCGCTGGCTTTCCGAGCAGCTCTTGGTCTGCACATTTTTGTACTTTAAAAGTCAAATTTTCCATCTAGGAAAACGACTGAAACGTCTAGCATGGGGGCTGGACTGGATGAGCTTTAAAGGTCCCTCTCCAACCCCAACCACTCTATGATTCACTAGATAATTTCTTCAGAACAATAGTTTTTGCAGCCCCCAAGAAGGATGCAGTCCTGACACGTAAATGGGAAACAGATTGTGTGTTTTGGCCCATACCGCTCTGCCGGGTTAGATGTTGGTTCAGTCAACTTCAGTCTTAGATTACAAGATTTGCAAATTAAAGGAAAACCAAAAAGGAAAGAACAGCTGCAGAAATTTGTGTTTTGCGGGGTTTGGTAGGGAGATGGTTCCTTTATTCTTGGTGATAAGATAAATGCATCTTTATACACACACCAAACTTGTTGCTGGGTTTCAGAGCACAGGAATGAATTTTCTAGGGAGTGAAACACCAACATGAGGAATCTGGGAAGTGAAGTGAGTAGGATTTTATTCCCCCCCCCTCAGGAACAGTAACAAGAGTGATGGCTGTGAAAGGGCATGGCAGCACCAGTTGGGTAACGGAAGGAACCTATGAAAGGGAAATACATTCCTGTTCTCCCCATATGGGCTGTTGAAACCATGGTTGGGCAACGCAGTATGAGACCAGTAGGCTTGCAACCTTATAAATACATTTAATTGATGAAGTGTTAATAAAATCTAATTAATTTATTACATAATGGAAAATTTTGGATCACTGGAAGAATGGGATGGAGGTCGTTTGAGGGCATGAGAAGCAAGAGGTAAAATCTTTAACCATGGGAGGAGAAAGGAAATAAGGGCAGGCTAAAGGAGGAGAATTTGGAGCAAACAAACTGTAGAACTGACTAGCGAGCATTTTTTAACCCCTGCTGATAATTTTATAAGGCAAATCAGTTGACAGCAGATTTTCAGTAAGTTTGTTTTATTAATGTGGCTACTAGAGATTAAAACCTACTAACCTGAACATGAGTTCTGCTCCGCTGTGTATTCATGGGAGTGTTCAGGTTGAGGTAGAAAGCAGCTTTACGTGAGTAAGAATGCATGTTTTCTCACATTAATGACTTTAAAATGACATGAACCCCTACCCCGTTCCTTATCTGGCAAAGCAACTAGTTAATGCTCAAAGCCAGTGACCAGTCCTAAGTGCCTGTGGCTTTTAATGTTTCAAATGAGCTAGCTGTGAAATGATTGTTCAGAGATAACCAGCAGAGTTTACTGGAAGGATCATCCAAGAGAGGGAGATGAGCTGTGATGAACAAACTTCTTGCTCAGAGTAACAGTCCCTGGAGCATTTCTCTCTGGAATGTCCTTGCAAATGCTGTGGACTCACCTGGCAGTACCAGAGATTGCACCATGCGATGAGGGTGGAAAGGGTGTATCCCCTCAAGATAAAAACCACTGTGTTTTTTCAGTTCACACGTAAAAATGGGTTGGACAGCTGGGTGTGATTTCCAGTTGGACACCATGGAATAGATTGCATTAAGTTTTTGCGGTCTTTTACCGAAGACTCTGCAAGGTTTGACGTTTTCCTTTGTTGGAGGTTGTCAAGGATATATAAATTTACATTTCTAGAAGGCAACCTTCATGTTCTAAAAATTCATTTTTAGAACGATTTTGTTCTAAAAATTATAGTAGAACCTTTTTCAAGTTGAGTAGAGCGCTCTGATTCCTGTTGTCCTTGAGGCATTGACTCCTAGAGGCTGTTGAAAACCTGCAAAGCAGCATTAACTGCAAAGCGTGGTGTCCTGTCAGCTGCCTTGCAAAGATTTCCTTCCCTTCTAGCAGATGAAAAACATTATCCTCTCTGCTTGTGGGAGCAACAGTCTGTTTAATCTTAACAGGTTGTGTGGTGGAGGCTTTTAAGATCCTGAGAGACCCAACCTCTGAATAAAGCGGTTGAAATCCCTTTCAGTGACGGTGGAGTTGATTGTTAGGTGCTAAAGATGGCAGCATCCTTCATCTTACAGCAGCTCTTCAGAGCCCACAGTGTTTATTCCTATAATGACATTAATAGGCTTGAACTGTTTTTGTGATGCTGAAGTGGTGTTTACTGGTCGCTCTGTGAATTTGCTCGTGGGCAGCAATGCCAGGAGCTACAGCTTTCATGGAATAAGGTGATGGTTCCATTTGTAAATACCAAGGGTGGGAGAGGTCTGGTGTTCTTCCGATGAACTACGTGTTTGTCTGAGTGAACTGTAGCGAGAAACAACCTTTGAACTATAATAAACTGTTAATCTTGGATCAGAACTGGAAGAAGGAAGAAAATGACAACGTGAGGTCAAACGTTGACCAGTTGGTGAGAACCACGGCTGCTTTGGACCTTCTAAAGCTTTGATTTATTAAGCTGTAAAAAGATAAACCTTTCCTTAAGCCATCCGTGGGATAGCGTGGAGGTTTGGGACAGCAGATCGCTGAGCCCGGGCGTAGTTTCACTTTACTGCTGCTCCAACCCCCTGCGTGTGTAATGGTTCGGGGAGGAGACAGAGGGGAAGGAAGTAGCCGTTCACTAAATGCCCGGCCAGCTCAAACCAGCTGGAGCGCAGACCTTCCCCCAGTAACTTGTCAAGAGAAGCACCACAGGAAAAAGATAATGCACGGCACCATTACAGGCAGAGCTGCTGCTTCCAGGGCCACTTTAAATTCCACTTTAAATTATTAAATACTGTAAACGCTATAAAGTTAATTAGAAGAGGAACAAACTCTACAAAGATAAATGTGTTTTCAATATGTTTCTCGGGGAGGGTACAGTAGAAAGCAGCGAATGAGAGGAAATTCATTTCTGGCAGCACTCTAGGCATGGAACTGTGGTTGAACTTTTTACCCTAATTACGTCCCCGCTAATGCCTGCAGCGGTCTGGAATCAAAGTGGCCCTTCAGGCCCTGGAAAGTCTCTGATGTGGCGAGCGTTTGTTGTGTGATGAGGGTTACTTCAGGGAAAAAAATAAAGGGGGAATATTGTGACAGGATTGTTCGAAATGTCTCCGTTACCACCCACCTCACTTGTTGCCTACAAAAATAGAGTAATTGTTTGCATCTGGGGGGGTTTGTCTGCCGTAGAAATAACTGTTATAAATCAGGGTGACACGGAGAACACGCGGGGAGTCAATTTTTCTTAGATGTTTTAGGGTTAGCTCTGTGTTCTGAACTCGAAGAGGGATTTTCAAGTCCGGTGCAAAATAGAAATCTCAGGATTATATAAATTCTCTGCTGAGGATACTAACATCATCCCATACTGATGGTGTTTAAATAGGTTCTTTCCTAAATAGCGGTGGTGACTTCACCCTGGTAGTTTGAACAGCTAATTGCCAACTGCATTAACTTACAGCCCTCGTGGCTCTATTGTTAAACAATTGCTGCCACTTGAGTAATTCACTGCGGCTTGAACTTTGCATCCCTTACTGAATGCCCTGTTCTCCCTGACAGGGGGGTCTCAGGAGCCCTTCTTGTCTGTTTTCTTTCTTTCCACCAATAATATTTAATATCCCGAGGAAACATTGGGGTGCGGGGTGTGTGTGCCAAGCTCAGGTGTCCAGGGATGGCTTAGATTCTTGTGAATCTCTACGGTGAGGAAAAAGACTTAAAACACAATCAGCAGAATCCATTAAAAAACTGGGGGAGCTGGGTCTCTTGAGCTTGGAGAAGAGGAGGCTGAGGGGAGACCTGTATCTAAATATTTGGAGGGGTGGGTGTCAGGAGGATGGAGCCAGGCTCTTCTCAAGGGCATTTGGTGACAGGACAAGGGGCAGTTGGTGCAAGAGGTTCTCCTCTGTCCCAGCTGACACCTGGTGCCTCTTGTCCTAGCATTGGGTGCCACTGAGCAGAGCCTGGCACCTTCCTCCTGACACCCACCCTTTCCATCTTGATCAACAGTCATGGGGTCACCACTCAGTCTCCTTTTTCCAAGCTCAAGAGTTGTGGCTCCCTCAGCCTTTCCTCATCAGGGAGATGCTCCCCTCCCTTCATCATCTCAGTGTCTCTGCACTGGGCTCTCTCCAGCAGCTCTGTGTCTTTCTGGAACTGAGGGGCCTAGAACTGGACACACTATTCCAGATGTGGTGTTAGCAGGGCAGCTTAGAGGGGAAGGATCTCATTTTACAGATCAGGCATTAGTAACACTAATAGCTTTAATCAAGAGTCATTAATTTCAGCTCTATACACCATAACACAAGTTCAAACCATCTTCCAGTGAGTTCAGTTACAGTGAAAGCTCTGTGTGTCAGCAGAACAAGGGCTGCTATGACGAGTCGTGAAGTGAATGGAGTAAGATGTAAGAACATGTAATTCATGGGCACTCGTGAAACGGCTGGCGTGATGTGACCAGAACCTCAGAGAGGCTTTGTTGTTTGCAGCACTTCTCAGATGCTTTAACCATAAGATCTTAGCTTCTCTTTGCTCAACTTCAGTCACAGGCACTTCAAACCCCTCTAATTCTTTCTTGGAAATGAGGTTGTTCTCAGACTTCTCCAGAATGGTGACTGGAGCCACATACTAACATAGAAGGAATTAAGGTTTAGCAACTGGTGAGCAACTGAGAGCTGGCTGCTGCCGATGGCTGTCAGGCAGTTTGAGGCAGAAACTACTTAATACAGAGGTGATGAAGTGTCGTACAACCCCGTCAGGTTCTGCTTGCGTTGTTGATGACACTGACGGCAAATGCATTTTAGATAAAACAGGTTGGTGCAAGGCTCTGTGTTTCATGTTGAGTCCAGAAAGTGGCTTTGTTGAGGGGAGGATTGGGGTGGCAGGGCGGGCAGACGTGGAGCTGCTTGCTTAACTTGGCCTTCGCTGCTGGTGGTGCTTACGTGTGAGGTGAGGAGGTTGCCGGTAAGCTTGTCAGAGCCTTGAGTCATAAAGTGAAGCACAGAAAAGCAAAAATCATTCTAAAGAAATCAACTACTTAGTCTTTTGTAGTAACTTCACTGGACTAATCGTTACAGGTAAAGGTGCTTTTAAATCATAGCATCCTCATGGCTGGAAAGGATCGCCAGGATCACCAGGTCCAGCCCTCTCCCCAACCCCTCGACCATGGCCTCAAGTGCTCTAGCTACTTGCTTTTCAAACAGCTCCATTGATGGTGATTCCACCACCTCCCTGAGCAGCCTGTTCCAGTGCCCAACCACTCTCTCTGCAAGGAACTTCTTCCTAAGATCCAGTCTAACCCTCCTTTGATGCTGCTTGAGGCCATTTCCCCTCCTCCTATCATTAGTAATTTGGGAGAAGAGACCAGATAATATTGATTGATATTAAGATAATATTGTGGATATCAAGTGTTCAGTCACACAAGAGCTGGGACCTTTACCATGCACAGATTGCAGGTGAGCGTGGCCCTCACAGTTTTAGGTAGAGGTATGACAGCTGCAGTTGTACTCTACCCGGGAGGTCCTCTTGGCTCGTGCCCTCCAAGATTGGCAGCAGTTTTTCCGGCTGAGCATATGTTCCCAAAGCGATCCAGGACAGCCAGTACAAGTGAGTAACTTTTCTACAAAAGGCCTGTTCTGCTACACGCTAGGACAAAATCCACAATACGCCAGGAATAAACTGCCTGTGCTCTGAAAAGCAGAGCTCCAGATGTACCTTCCCTCAGCGATAGCGATGGTCAAGTAAGCCTTGTAGATAAACAAATCTCTTGAGATGCCGCTAATCTCCCTGTATTAACTAACTGGAAATGTGATGGGACAGCTATGTTTTGTAACATGTGGTACGTCTCAGTGAAGTGGAAAGTGTGTCACACTCGAGTCTCTCTGCAAAAACATGCCACAGCTGAAAAGCCAGCTTGTGCCATATTTTACACTTCAACGACAGGCCTGCCACAGGCCCCGGGATGAAGCGGTGTAATACGACATGCTGCGCTACACGAAGGGAACTTGTAGGCTGTTGTAGGGCTTTGTTTAGCTTGATGCATTTTGAAATTAAAAACAATGACCAAACAAAGGGCTAGGAAGGTGTCTTCTGATGGGAAAGAGGAGTGTTGTTACGGGCAGAGGACACAGCAGTGCAAACATGTCGCGTGCTGCTGGTAAAGCGGTGTGGGCTGAGCCATCTGTTGCCAGATCTGAGGAGTAATTCGCTGAGCGTTTTAGTGTTTTAAGATTCCACTTCCCTTTTTCTTTGCTCTCTGAACTGATGGTGCTGTAGCAGATAAAATCTAGTCTTGAATGTTGATCACAGAATCATCCTGGGTGGAGAGGGCCCCCCCAGATCCCCGAGTCCAACCATCCCCACCCCAACAAAGAAACCTTAATAGCTGAGAGACTGACAAACACAACCTGACCCCCTCCCTATCCAAAAGCTGTATTAATTTCCAGATGAATTTGCTGATAATAGAATGTTCTGCGGTTTTGTTTGTGATCGGGCTGTACTTATCCACAAAACACAACGTTTTGCAATATTCTTAGGGCAAACTTTTTATCTGTTAACTAAGGGCTCCTGTAGGCACCTCTCATAAAGAAACAGCAACATCTGGAACTCTACGCATCAACACTAGGACAGATATGGCCTGTAGTGCTTTGCTTTGAGCATTTGAAACGTGTCTGAAAGCCTCAGATCCAAACTTGAAAGATGATCTGGCGACTCATTTTCATGGGTATGAGAGTTTCTCATGGTCTGCTGAAGTTAGGATGGGCCTGCCTGCTGCCCAGCTAGGCTTAAATACTCTCTTCCAACATCTTGTTGCATTAGGAATGCAACACAGCCTCCTTTTTTCTTCCCCTCCCAACTATGTCCTTCCTCTAATGCTTTCTGGATAATAAAGCTTTTGACCGAGGGCCTTTCCTCGCTGTGTTTTGGGGGATGTGTGTGTGTTTTGGTGCCACTGTGCTAAATGCTGTTTGTGCAGCCGGTGTGCGCTGTGTCCATTATGCTCCGTTGTTAGGGTAAGTGGAGGCACTTGATCTCCTGGAGGGGACCGCTGGCCCTGCCACTTACTAGCACCACTTGACAACTGATTCATGGGATGGTAATTAGAGCAGCTTCACGGGAGTCTCTGTATCTGATGCTCTCGACAGCAAACATCAGCTGGTGAACTGATAAACAGGGATAAAACAGCGGGGAAGAAGCTGGCTTGGGAGCCAACAGAAAATAGGCATCTGACAAAAGAAACAGAAGCTTGTGATCTGTACTAGAACAGAAAGTGAAATAGGTGTTGGCAGAGCACAGCTTACTTTGTCTCCTCTAAAGCAATCCGTTCTGTTACTTCATGGCCTTAGCCAGCCACAGGGAGAGGGTAGGAGTGAACAGCAATCCCCTGGCACCAAGGGAGCTTTTTGTTGTAAGTTCTTAAGTCTCTTCTGCAGGTACCTTTGCAAATGTTGGGCTAAAGGGCAGCATCTTTTACCACAGCTCTTTAACTTGATAGAAAGTGACTAGGTTATCAAGAGAGATGTCCTTGGGAAGGGACAGGGTGTGCAGAAGTGGGGAGAAGATTTTAAAACCACAGATGGTGGTCGGAACGTGAGGGTAGAGGTGAAGAATAAGGCAAAGAATTTACTTGATTTACAACCAGCTTGTTTTAAAGTGCTGGTACTGTTCCGTAACAGGGTTGCAGAACTTGTGATTGTATGGCAGTGGATTTATTTAGTTACAGGTTTTGCCTTTTAGCTTCTTTCAAAATCGTATTTACTGAAGATAAAATGGGTGTAACTCTGGTTTAAACAGATTCGACACGGTATTGCTTTCTTATAGGTTTGTCTTCTAAAATTTCACAGGCTGGATGATGGTCTCAGAGGTCTCTTTCAGCCTCAATAGTTCTGTGATTTCTAGAATTAATTTATAGCTGGACAGCTAATTATGACGATAGAAATCTACCAGTAAGCAGCAATGTTACTACAGGACCACAGCTTCCAGTGCAAGTTATGCATTTTCACCAACACAGAGGGATTTCTGTCAGTGCAGAGACAGAAAATAAGATCCTGACAGCTTTTCATCAGGGTTTGGAACCTTTAGGGGCAGCAGATACATACAGTCATGCCTCAGGTTCTCTCACAGCCTGTGACCTGCACGGGGAGATGAAACCCAGTCCTTGCTGAGGCGTTGGGACGGTTAGACACTACAGTATGAAGAAATGCCCTGCTTAGGAAATTACAGAAACAAAATGCCCCTAACCTGGAAGTCTGGGAAGTAGAAGGGGAAATGATGAGTGCAGCCTGTAACCATTGTCCTGCTCCGGCAGGGGGGTTGGACTCGATGATCTCTTGGGTCCCTTCCAACCCCTAACATCCTATAATCCTATGATTGGAGTTGGTGAGATGCGGGGATCAGCACTTCAGATACTGGTTTGATCCTGTTGAAGAATTTTCACTGACAGCCTTTAAAAACTGTTCCCAGTTCTCATCTTTATTCTGGTTACTGGATAAAATGTTCAGCAGGAACTGATGGGTGCTCACTCACCTTTTATGTGTTCCCTCTGCTCAGTCAGCGAGTGTTTGCCTTGCCGTTGTACACACAGATGGCTCAACGGCTGCTTGCCTAGCGCTCGTTCTGGCACAGTCACACAAGTCCCATCTTTTCTCCTTCCACACAGAGTGAGCAGTGGCTTTCTTTCCTTATGTCTTTTTGCAGTCTCCAGCCTGAGACTTGTCCTCTACCTGTAACTGTTTCTGCAGCATTCTGGACTTCCAGGAAGTATTTTTGTTCTCTGCCTATGAAGGTGGTGACGTAGGAGGATGAGATGGGGCTTTTTTAAAGCCTCTGATAGACTTCATCAAAATAGTAGTAAAGGAAGTTGTAGACTGGTGGGGGTCAGGCTCTTCTCCCAGGCAACTGGTGATAGGAGGAGAGGGCAGGGCCTGAAGCTGCCAGGGGAGGGTTAGGTTGGCTGTTAGGAAGCCCTTCCTCAGGGAAAGGGTGTTCAGAGCCTGGACTGCCCAGGGCACTGGGGGAGTCCCTGTGTCTGGAGGTGTTGAAGGACAGCCTGGCTGTGGTTCTTAGTGCCTTGATCTAGCTGATGAGGTCATGTTAGGTCCTAGGCTGGGCTGGATGAGCTGAGGGCTCTTCTAGCCTCAGTGATTCTGCGAAGATACCAGAGTGAAGTTTATCTCTGGGTATTTAACACAAATATTTTAGCTCTCTATCTAGTCTTTTTTTTCTCTCTCGTATTTAAAGGATTTGGTTTAGGAACGCGTGTCTGAGCTTGGAGCAGGTTTTTCTGATTTAAAACTGAGTGCTCCCATGCTCTTTGCAGTTTACAGAACACTTAAACCATCTCTGCCGCTTTGTGTTGAGCTGCTGCGCACGCGTTTGTGGGAATGGTCACTGTCTCAGAAATCTTGCTCTGCTTTTGGATGGAACTGTGAACAAAAGTAAGACAATGATTTTCAGGGTGGAGTTCTCAAGCTGGTTTTGTGAAAAGTTGGGGTGCAGAGAGAGCCAGGGGGAGCTTTAGGGGCCTAGAAGGTGAAAGTCTTGCTGAAGCTTTATTCTGCAGTAGTGTTTAATGACGTTGTGCTGTGCATCCTTCAGAAAGGAGCAGAGGACGTACTGCAGTACAGGGAGAGCTCAGAGGGGACTGCAAGTGTGTGCCAACACTGGGAAGAAACCCTTTACAGCTTAAGGCTTCCAAGTCTCTTTCACTTTATTGCAGGTTAGGTAGCGAGTGGATCTCTTGGATGGTTTCTGCTGTGTGCAGGAGGTACCTGAACGCAGGGAGACCTGCTGTTGTGGTGCTGAGAGACATGAAAGCAGAACAGGTACAAGTTCTGTCTTGCAGTAAGAATTAATTTCATAAAAATAAATGATCTAAATGTTGGAACAACTTACCCTAAAAATAGAGGATGCATTGTTACTCAAAGCCTTTTAAGATGAGATTAGGTTGCTTGGTAAAAAATCATTTCTTTGAGTATCAGGGATGTTTTGTACCTGGCCTGGAAAGAGAAGATGATCCTTCCAGTATTGAAATCTGTTAATCTGAGCAAACCTGCTGCAGGGACCTTGAGGAGAACAGAATCGCCTTTGTGGTCTCAACATACTAATAATATTACTACAAAGATCATAATCAAATCTCGTGCTTCAGCTTTCCAAGTGGAAAGGTTTGGAAAGGAGTTTTTCCAGTGTGCAGTTAACTAACTCTGCACTGCCTACTCAGGGTTTGGTTGGCTTTGCTTGCCCTGCTGCGAAGCATCAGCTAGTGGCCACAGCCAGAGCAGGTTACTGGACCATCTTAACCCAACAGCACTGCTGTTTATAAACTGGTGTCACTGGCAGGATGCTCCTCAGTCCTCGATGGGTTGTCTTTTTCTTGCTGTGCTCGTCGTTTGGGCTTGTGTAGATGAGATGACAGCAGATTTTGTGGAAGTGTTGATCTGCTTGAGGGCAGGAAGGCTCTGCAGAGGGACTGGGACAGGTTGCATCAAGGGGCCAAGGCCAGTTGTCTGAGGTTGTGGAGGGGTTGGTGTTGGCCTCTTCTCCTTGGTGCCTGCTGACAGAAGCAGGGGCTCTGGTCTGCAGTTGAGACAGGGGAGGGTTAGATTGGATCTGAGGCAGAGATTCTTTGCAGCCAGAGTGGTTGGGCACTGGCAGGGCCTTCCCAGGGAGGTGGTGGAGTCCCCGTACCTGGAGGTGTTGCAGAACCGTGTAGCCATGGTGCTTCCCACCCTGCTTGAGTGGCATCAGCGAGGGGGTCAGGTTGTGTTTGTCAGTCTCTTAGGGTGTGAGGTTTTATTATTGGGGTGGGGATGATTTGACTTGGGAGATCTGGGAGCAACTTGCCAACCAGGATGATTCTGTGATTCTCCTGTCCAGGCAGTTCCCTGCACTTGCCGTCACGTCTCTCCCTGCTGGTTGCTCTGTGTGACATGCGGTTCAGTGCCAAGTTGCTTTTAAAGCATTTAAGAGTAGATATCTAGGCAGGAAGTCTGGGAGATATAATGGGCCTTTCTAACTTGACAGTGAAATCAGCTGTCTTGTGTAGAGTGAGTTTGGCAGCTCTGTTCCATGGAAGGCACCCGACAACTTCGTATTTAGAGCGAGATCTAATCTTCTGATTCTTTAATTTCACATCCTGCAGGTTGTTAAAGCTTAGTGAGAGATCATTGGTTGATTAGTATGGTTTTTAATAGTTGTACCCTTCCTTAAAGTCAATAAAATTGAAAATAAGGCTGTTTTTGCTGTGTGGATTGTATTTTTTATAAACAGCGAGAGGTTATGGTGTTGAAAACTGTACTTCAGAATAAACTAAAGGACATCAAGGCACAGTATCTGAACCAGCAGATGCTGAAGTTAACTTGGCTTTAGAACAGTTTTCCTAGGTTCGATGGGCTGTTCCCTAGTGAAGGGTGTACCAATGATGTTAGCAGTGTTACTGCTCGCTAGAACTCATCGTGATGAGTGGTACTCATCTAACTGGTGGCATCATCTCCTCAAGCTTGTGTTGTATACATGTAGAGAGTTAAAAAAGGCAGAGGGAGGTGCTTCCCTCTGTCTTTTCCTAAAGATTCAAGCTCCTGTCTTTGTGGAGATGGTATAAAATAAACTCTGCTGCACTGCATTGGCCAAACAGCTTCCTTCGTGGGATAGTCTTTGCTTTCAGTGCCATAATTAACTGGAGAACACCTCATGGGACGGATGTCCTGTAAAGGCCTGATGGCTGCTTTGTCAGCAGCAGCTCTGTTTCTATTTTATCTCTCTCAGGCTGTTCAGTTTTGGTTTCTGGGCTCGTGAGATTGTTTTGTAATCCCTGTCTGTTCCCTTTTGGAGTGGGGAGAGGCAGCAGGGAGGAGAGCGAACACCCCTGAGCAGGCAACACGAAACCATTCTGGGTGCAGAAGAATTCGGCTTCGTGTTGGTTCCATCAGTCTTTTTCCTATAAAAATGTGTGTTTTGGTCAGGGTTTTCTGTCTCTGTATGCAAACATTTCACACAGAGCCTTTCTAAACTGTGGCACTCGGAGCCAGCAAATCTGTGAAGAGGTGGGAGCTGGGGTGTGTGGTGCACAGGCACAGATGAGGTAGAGTGCCAGCTGTACGAAGCATCTGTTATTTTTCCTCTAGCCCTGCACTCCAGCAGTCAAACAGAAGATGACACGAGAGCCTTAGTGTGTTTGGACATTTACTAACGCTGATATTTTGAAGGCATTGGAGAATTTGTGTCCGTTATCTTTAAAGATCTCTGCGTTAAGCAGTGATTCAACAATCAAGAGAGATGATAATGAAAATTGCTCTGTGTGAAAATATAGATGAGTATAGACGATAATGAAAATGACTCTGTGCGAGTCATTTGTGAGAACTGTCTTTGTGAGACTGGATGTTGTTGCCAGACCACAAAGGCCACTGTTTTCACGTTGCTGTCTTGTTCCTCCTGTACATAATCATGTCTAGAGCAGCAAACTGTTGGACTTGATGATTTCAAAGGTCTTTTCCAATCCTGATGAATCTATGATTCTATGAAAATACAATCAGAGTCCTTCTGATCAATGAGAAATGTGTGGAGCTTCAGTTTATTAGAAGAAAACCTTGGCTGGAAGCCTCTGTGCTTATTGCTCCCAGACAGTGTATGTTTGTGTACCTCAGGCACGTTTGTTTGCAGTGTCTGATCTGATGAAATGAATATTCAGGACTCTTTCAGCTCTGTGGTAGCAGGCAGCTCAGCTTTTGCAGCCCTGTTGCACATCTTACATTGCTCAATTCCTGTCCTTCTACTTCCTTTCTTGCTTCTGTGCTTGTTAGACCTTCCGCTGAGCCCCTCTGGTGAGCTAACCTGGGGAACAATTCCCTCTAGAGGAGAAAGAAAGGATGAAGAGTTATTCCTCTGTTGATGGGTCACTATAGAACCTGTTGCATATCAGAGGCACAGAGAACTCTGAGCCTGGGCTTTGGGAATCACAGAACTGTAAGAGTGCAGGATAGCTCTTACTACTGCTTGTGAGCAGTGTAAGCTAATCAAGGTGCTCTTATTAATGACACAGAATGAGTCCTTCAGGCTATGTCTGTAATCTTCAGATCAGATCCTAGGAGCCATCTTCAAGTGTATTTGACCTTGTGTTTGAATTTATTTCACAGTATAATAAAAAAACCCCACATGCATATTGTTTTCGGATAAAGGTTTGTGGTGTACCAGGGAACTAAAGGACAGCTCATATTTGGGAAGAGGACTTTTGCCTTGGAGCTGGTTGTAGAGTTCCTCAGTAATAGGCCTTCCCACTGCTCCATCATTAGCACTGGAACTCAAGTTCATAGATAACTAGAATGGTTCAGGGTGGAAGGGACCTTCAAAATCATCTTGTTCCAACCCCCCTGCCATGAGCAGGGACACCTCTCACTAGACCAGGGTGCTCAAGGTCCCAGCCAATCTGGCCTTGAACACTTGCAAGGAGGGGGCAGCCACAACCTCC
>VZRI01000614.1:364256-411895 GCA_013397515.1 Upupa epops
GGCCAGGATGCCATTAGCCCTCTTGGCCCGCTGGGCACATTGCTGGTTAACTTATCTTTAGGCCTTGTGTAAGAAGTTAGAATTGATGCAGACTCACTGAATCTCTCCTCTCCTGCAGTTGAAGCAGTTGGAATGAAACTGTTTTGTCCAGAACTATTAATTTATGGTCTGTATAATTTGGTTTTAAATTGAGATTTGTAAATGAGAAGGGCGTGGGGAAACATCTCTTACAAGAGAGCTAAAATCAAGTAAGCCCCACGTTCAGTGTGTGATTCTCACAGCTGGATCCCTCCGTTGAGTTACATGTTCTGCCTTTTCCATCGAGAACTGTGTGCTTGGAAAGTGTCCCTGTGCTTCCCGTTCTGTGTCTGAAGATCTGTGAATATGAAAGGCTTCTGTTCAAAAACTTCTTGGATTCCTCCTTTTCTTCCATGAATTTGCACTTCTTGTTTCTAGATAAAGGCTCTGATAAACAGAGCAGTGACAAGATCCCAGAACAGGTTGTTATAAAACAGAGTCCTGAAAGAATTCACGATACAGAACTTATCACTGTGATCACCTTCTGTATCAGACAGATAGAAAGCAGTCAGTGTTCCACCAGCCTCAGGAACAGGCTACGGGAGCTGTCTTGGGACCTGCAGAAGAGATCAATGTTGTTTTGCAAATGTGTTGGTAAATTAATGCAGAATCAGATAGCAGACACACAGAGAAATCGTGGCTGTTGGAGGGAGGACCTAGTTTGCTAGGTGAAAACCATGACTTGAAACCTTTGTATCTGAAAACATCAGCCAGTTGGGGGTACACTCTGTGCTTTGGATTTACTGTAGTTCCTCCCCAAAGAGTCTCCGAGCTCTCGTGGGACAAGGAGGTGATCTCGTGGCTAAACAGTTGAATTGAAAACCATAAAAGAGGAGCTACTTGGCTGGTTTTCACACTGATGGGAGACAGCCATCCCGCTTCACCCAAGGTTATGTGTTGAGCATGATGTGGTTCATGATCTCACAGGTTTGTGGGTTGGAAGGGACCTTAGGGATCATCTAGTCCAGCCTCTTCAAGCAGGATCCAGTTGAAATGACCTGGCCCAGAACCCTATCCAGCTGAGCCTTAACATTGTCTACAGCTGAGCAATCCCCTCCTTCTCTTGGAAGACCATTCCACTGTGTAACAGCTCTCAGCGTGAGAAGCTTCCCTCTCAAATCCAGTTGGAATCTCTCCTGGAGCAACTTGTAACCATTCCCTTTGTCCTTTATACAGGACTCCTTGAGTAAGGGGAGTCTCCATCCTTCTGGGAGCCACCCTTGATGGACTGGGACATCGTAATAAGTCCTTGAAGACGGTTCTTGTGTACTGTGATGTGCGATCACAAAGCTCAGTTAAAGCATCAGGGGGGACTTCTGGGCACTCATTTTTCAGCCACATCGTATCTTGACAATTAAAACAATTAGAAGAGCATTTACTAATGCAATTAATAATGCACATATTATCAGCTAATTAAAAAAACACCATCTCCTGTTCTTCCTGATGAGGGAATAATCAGATTCCTAATTAATTAGGTCATATTGCTAAACGTTCCGGAGAGCTGGTAGATGTTAGCAGTGCATTTGGTGGCTTCCCAAGCACCACTTTCATTTCAGGCGTTGAAGAAGTCGGTTTTGGGAAGTCAGAGTGGGAGAGTAGGTGTCCTGGTGATTTTAGGATGCTTTGCTTTACCAGTTGGAATGTTTGGCCTCGCTGTGTAGGCAGGTTGGTGTTCGATGCACAGTTCTCTCTTGGCTTTTGCTCTTTGTTTCCTGTAACAACAGCTATTCCACCCTCAGAGTTTGTACAGCACCAGTGAACAAATAACCACAGACCTGCATGTTTGCTGACTGACACCCATTCTCACCTGTACTGAGGTGTTGATCATCTTGGTGGGAAAATCCCCACCAACTATGATGCTTTCATAAATTTACAGTGAGCTGGGCAGGGGATTCTTTCAGTTTCAGCTTTGCTTTGCTTCTTGCGGGTTCGATCATTACGGCAGTCGCCGAAGGTAATTGAGGATCCTCCCGATTCCATCCTTTCTTTTTAATGGAGCTTTTACTGCGCCGGGTCTGTCATAAATACGCCGTGTTGTTCTGTATCAGATCTTTGCGCTTCCTGAAGCGAAGGTTATGTGGTTGGGATGAGAGAGGATCCTTCATAACTGCCACGTACCGGTAACCTGGCGCTTTATCATTGGAGAATTCATATCGATGCTTTTGAAATAATTACATTTAGATATTGAATCTTTAAACCGATGCATTTAACGTTCAAGCGCACGTTCCGTTTCTCTTTTCAGGATCCTTGTCGTGGTCCTGCAAGAGAAAATCGCCGCCTTCGACAGCTGCACCTTCACCAAAAAATTCTTCGTTACAAGTACGTATGATGCTCGGGTTCGGTCGTTTGGCTGTGCTGCTGGAGTGAGGGAAAACTGAGTGGTTTTTAATAGGCTTTTAATTTTTAAGTCTGCTTTGAAGACTTAAACCCGCCCCCCTGTGGGTGGTACTCTGTGAGTCCATGTTCCTAGAGCTGATTTCTCCCTGACATCCATAGGCACCTGAAAAACTCTCTCTTTCCTTTTGCACCAATGGGCAGGAGGTTCAGAATCTCAGAATAATCCTGGTTGGAAAGGACTTCCCAGATCCCTGAGTCCAAACGTCCCCACACCAACAAAAACCTAAAGACTTGATTGATGGAAAAACACAAACTAGCCCCCTCCCTGCTGCCACTCGAGCAGGGTGTGAAGCACCATGGCTGCGTGGTTCTTCAACACCTCCAGGCAGGGGGACTCCACCACCTCCCTGGGAAGGCCCTCCCAGTGCCCAACCACTCTGTCTGCAAAGAATCTCTGCCTCAGATCCAATCTAACCCTCCCCTGCCTCAACTGCAGACCAGTGCCCCTGCTTCTGTCAGCAGGCACCAAGGAGAAGAGGCCAACAACCACCCCTCTACAACCTCCCTTCAGGGAGCTGTAAAGGGCAATGAGGTCCCCCCTCAGCCTCCTCTTCTCCAAACTCAACCTGCCCAGCTCCCTCAGGTTTGAGTTCAGGTTGTACACAAGCAGTTGAAAATGCATCACATCAATCTACCTGCTTTTCTTTTTCATTGCTCTGCAGAGCCAGGCATGTTTTTGGGTTGTTTTTTGGTGTTCTGCCTTTTGTGTGTATATAACCCTACTGTAGCAGTCCCACAGCTCAAGCAGATCAGGAAGGTACTCTTGTAGAACAACTCCAGGCTGGTTGTTCCCTCTCAGGTGCTTTCATGTAATGTCTATAAATATATGAGGGNTTTGAGTTCAGGTTGTACACAAGCAGTTGAAAATGCATCACATCAATCTACCTGCTTTTCTTTTTCATTGCTCTGCAGAGCCAGGCATGTTTTTGGGTTGTTTTTTGGTGTTCTGCCTTTTGTGTGTATATAACCCTACTGTAGCAGTCCCACAGCTCAAGCAGATCAGGAAGGTACTCTTGTAGAACAACTCCAGGCTGGTTGTTCCCTCTCAGGTGCTTTCATGTAATGTCTATAAATATATGAGGGGTGGGTGTCAGGAGGATGGAGCCAGGCTCTTCTCAAGGGCATCTGGTGACAGGACAAGGGGCACTGGGTGCCAGCTGGAGCAGAAGAGGTTCCCTCTCAATCTCAGCAGGACCTTCTTCCCAGGGAGGGTCCCAGAGCACTGGACCAGGCTGCCCAGGGGGGTTGTGGAGTCTCCTTCTCTGGAGACGTTCCAGCCCCGCCTGACTGTGTTCCTGTGCAACTTGGTCTAGGTGATGCTGCTGTGGCAGGGGAATTGGACTGGATGATCTTTCGAGATCCTTTGTGATCCCTAGTGATTCTGTGATTCTGTGATTTCTTGAGCTTGAAGGAACCTGTTTGCTCAGAATGCCCTTTATCTCTCTGTACCCTACAATCTGCCTCTCAGCAGGAGGCAGCTGATGGTGATGGGTAAGGTGCTCCCTAAAAGCTGTTTCCCTGCTCTACGTGTCCCTTTGCTGCCTCAATATGAGTGTTTTAGTAGAGGAAAGAGGGTGTTTTTTATACTCCTTGTGCTCTGCTCTGCCACAGGAGGTGGGATAGGATTAGGATGTGCTTTACCTGCTCCCAAGGTGTAGTGCCAAACACCAAGCAACTATTCACCCCACCAAACTTTTTCTTTACTTACTTTTTCCATCAGTCAGCATGCTGTGCTTCTCTTTACCAATTAGAGTAACCTCTTAGAGTCTCTTGGTTACTGGGACTTCTGGAAGTATTTGGGAGAGTCAGACTTTTACGCTGCAAAGGGAGAGTCTGAAATTGCCTGGCTGTGTTTTCAGTCACGGTTAGAAAAGCTGTCGTTTGTCAGTTTATCTTCTCTCTGCATTTAAGGAAAAATCGAGGAGAAGCCCTTTCTTGTAACAGAGCAGCAGCTCAGTGCAGTAATATTAAAGCTGCCAATAGGTGTCAGTTTGTTCCTGTACATGGCTGCAAGGTACAGGGGGAGAGTCGGCTGGGCTTCCCTAACGGGAAAGGACTTGGTTGTGTCCTTCTGCTCCTCACTCCTGTTCATCTCACCAAATAGAATGAAGGCACAAGCCTGGCTTTAAAATAACCTGGGTTAGGTGGGTATCTTGACAGCTCTCGTGCAATTCTAATCCCAGTGAATGCTTGGTATTTCTTTGGCAGAGGAGACGCAGCAATTTGTTTCTCAGTGTTTTGAAGAGCAGGGGTGTCCTGTTCCTAACTGTAACTTTCAATTTGCAGTGGAATTTAAAGAGAATAAAACAAAACTTTGGGAGTTATTTCCCAAATGATGTGAAAATCCAAACTCCTGGAATCCCACCACTCAGTGGTTTTCTCTGGTGGTGCTGTATGTATAGGTATTGGGTTTTACTACAAGAGACTCGGGATGCTCACGTTCTAGTCCTGGGCTTCCAAAGCTAATAGTTGTCCTGAAGATTTTGCAGCTTAGTTGTTTCACTCAGCAGCTTCTGCTGCCGGGTGGGTGCTGTGCTCTGTCTTATTGGAGGCTTTGTCTGAGCTTCCAGATTTCATATGTGCTGAAATCTCTTTGACCTCAGACTATATCTTTAAAGGCTTAAGTTACTCTAATGTGTTTGAAATGTGATGTAAATGAGCTACCTGGTTAGGGGCAGGGATTTTTGGTAGCCAGCCAGCTGGCCAACAACTCACTGTGCTTGGGTGTTTTAAATTTAGGAGAGGGCACTGTCAGCTTACATTGGAAAAATGGAAATCCCTGACAGGGAAGCTAGGGAAAGGTCTTAGAGGCCTCTCTGTTCCCATTACTAGAGCATCCCTCCTCTGTTGGACAGTCAGCTGTGTCCCGTGTGGACCCATTCTTCTCGGTAAGAAGTCCTCTAGGCAAGCAGTGACAGTTTCAGCATGAAGCACATTCTCAGCTGTGACTTCTCTGTGCTTTTGGGCAGAAGCAAAGAAAGAAAAGGTCAAAATTATTCAGCAAGGATCACTAGCTCTTTGAAGGTGATGATTTGGTGATGATGTGAAATCACATCTTCCATCTGTATGCGTTCAATTGTGTGGGAGCCTTAGAACCTCAGCAAAGGGAACTTAAGCAGAAGCTCTTATCCATTGTGTTGACTGTTTCTCCCTAGAAATCAAATGCAGGATGTAAAACCAGTGTCAGGAATCCTGAAGCTGGGTTCCTCAGAAATGCAGCTGCCCTGCACGTGAAGAGCATTTGGCTTTCTGGTTTTATTTTTGCAGTAAACACACCGTAAGGCATTCAGGGTGTGGAACACAGTCACGTTCGTGCAGCTGTTGGAACGTTTTAACTTCTGCACTTCCTGATTTGTCTGGAGCAAATTTGCCATTCGATGGATTTTGCTTGAATGCAGAGAGCCAGAGCATTGAGTTTGTGCCTTTTGTAGTGAAAACTGGGGGTACAGGTGCATCTGAGACAGGTGCTTAGGTTTGCGGGGGAAGGATACTGTGGGTGATGTAGGAAAAATACCAGGACACCCTATAGTCCACCCTGTGGGATGTTCTTTTCAGTCCCTGCTAGGGAAGGGTAGAGCATCAGCATGCAGAGAACTTGTGGCAGTACCTGGGATGTAGCGCTGGTTTGGAATTGTCCCTTTGCTCAGAGCCAGCTTGTTTCATTAAGTGAGAGTTTGTATTGAGGGGAAGATGAAGGTAAGCACTGATTGCACATCCTGCACTCCTTTAAGTGCTCACATGGCCAGGCTAAAATCAAACACTGTTTGATGCTCACAATGGGACTGTGGTTCCTTTGGTAGTTGGGAATGTCGAGGTGTGGATTTTAAGTAGAGTCTGAAATCGTTCAGAGTTTTATTGTGGTTCACTCGAGCTTTCCTTTTGCTGAACGCTGCGTGGGACCCAACAGGCAGAAACCAGACTGATGGACAGGCTTTATATTTCCCCCCCTGCTTTGCTCTAAACAATAGATGCAGAAAATCTGAATTTTATTGATTTTTATTACATCAGTCCTCCCTCAACCCTTGTCCAAAACTGCTTACTTAGTGCAACGTTGATGATTATGAATATGGCCTGATGGCTCCTTTCTCCTCTGTAAGGAATATCCTTCCCACCCCCTGGGCCCTAAGTAAAGAATTATCACAGATAACATCATGCATGTGGCATCATCTTTGTGTCCGATAGCCAGTGCCTGCTCCGTTTCTCCGGCCCTTCCACTCCTCGTATCGATATACTCTCCATCCATTATTCTCTAGGGATGGAGACAGTTATTGCAGCCATTAGCTGGCACCACATTTCTATCGATGCTGTTCAGCCAGAGCCTTAAGAGGTAATTTTCCAGATTTTAGTCAGAGTACTTTATTGCACAGAAAGTCTCAAAAGACCTGCCTAACCACGGGCCAAAAATGATCCTGTGGATGTTTGTTAATCTTACTCCACGTGCAGCTCTCAAAAGGAACAAACCCTAAACCACGCGGCGTGTGATACCCTCACCTGCAGCTTGGCTCTGACTTCCCTATTTTCACTGACATTCACGTGCAAGAAATGAGGTGGTGGGTTGAGTTTGCAGCAGGTCCGGCCTGGGAATCATCTGGGCTGCTATGCATGGGTTTGTTAGCTCCAGTAGGATTCCTTTCTGTTCACTTTTGATCACTTAGAAACGCTGGAGGGCTTAGGGGAAGGTTTAATGCCCAAAGAGCTACAAACACAACTTCTGGAAGAGTGCATGTTCCCCCCCTGCGTTGCAAACAATGTGGACATTCCACACGGTGAAAGAATTGCTAGGTTGCGTTCCTCTCGCTCTGGAGGAAGACTCTTCAGTTCAGATCCAAAAGCCTTTAGGGTTTAGTAAGATCCTGCTTCGATATTGATCAGTGAGGAGAAGCTGAGTGCATCCCCATGAATTGTAGACAGGGGGTTTACTTTTATACACATGTTGAAATATATATATGAACACCCCCCCACCCCATTCATGTCATTTGTGACTGCCAACTGAGAAATACTGATGTGATCTCACTCTATTTATTTATAGGAGTATTTTTTCCTGAATGTGGAAGTCAGTTTATCACTGTTCCAGGATAATGTTGAAATACTTCTCTGAAACGGTCTTTAGGGCAGCCTGGGAGATTCATGGAAACAGATGTCTTTGTTGCTTATGGTGTGTTGTACTACAGAGTGTGAACACCCCAGAAGAGTCACAGGCATTGCTTCCCAACATGTGTGGGCATCTCCTGTCTTGAGACTTCTAAAAGCAATGTTGTAGAAGGGGAAAGGCCATTTGTTTCTCTGTAAGTTATTTTTATCTAAAGCATCCAAATCTTTAAAGGCCAAAGCCAAACTTACCTTGACCTGTGCAGAACCCTAGACTCCTACTGGAACCATCCTACCTTGTCCTGTCCAGACCCTAGACTCCTACTGGAACCATCCTACCTTGTCCTGTCCAGAACCCTAGTGCCTCCTATTGACACCATCCTACTTTGTCCTGTACGGAATGAAGGTTGGAAAAGACCTTCAAGATCATCAAGTCCAACTGAAACCACCACCTCTGTATTAAAATGATTGATTGTTACTGTTCAGTCTTCTGAAAAGAGAGGAGTAAACCTGAGATTGAAGCTTTATCCTGAAATCACTCAGGTTTGTGCTAAATTAAACAACCAAGCCTAATGAATATTAAAGGCCACAGAACTCTCGAGTAAGAGCTCTGGTACTGCTCTTAGACCTTACAAGAGCAGAATCACGGACTGTTAGCGGTTGGAAGAGACCTCGAAAGAGCATCCAATCCAATCCCCCTGCCACAGCAGGATTGATGACAAGAAAAATTCTCTCTGTGGTCCTTCCCCAAGTTTATGAGAGGGAATTCTGCTCTTCAGACCCAGGGGGAGCACAGGATGGGACTCACAGCAGCGCTGGCTCTGCTCTCTGCATGATGTGTGCTGTGAATTTTGCCCTGGGTAGCATTTGTGGCTGAAATCTTCCTCTGTGTTTCTAGCTGGGGGGGGATGTTAGTGTTTTCATAGTAATAATGTCACCACAATTGAACTGAAATACAGAAGGTGGTGGCCCTGGATGGCAAACATGACTTCACAGGAGGGGGCATCCTGCTCTCTTGCTCGGTTTTTATGGGTGATGCTTAAACAGAAGGAAGTACGAGAACAATAGAAGAGTTTTGGAAAGTATGTGACAGTGTGAGAGTAATAACATTTACACAGAGCCTTTCATCTAGAAGGAACCCAGAGGAATTTATAAACAATATTGCTTTAGACAGTTTATAAACAAATAAATTCGGTTTGCTTGGTGATGCTAAAAAAACCCCAACCAACCAAACAAAAAAATACTAGATAAAACAACTTACATGATTTGTTTTCTTTGGAATAAACAAAGCTTTTGCAACAACAATATCACTCTACCCATAGTCGGTTGTGTGTTCTCTCGGAGCTCTCTCTGTTGTGGGTCTGTTTTCTGGATTGCAAGGCTGGAGAAGGTAGTTTTTTTGGTCTCATTGCTGTAGAATGTCATTCATTTCATAGGGTCTAGAGGAAAAGTATTGATTATAAGCTACAGCCAGGGCCTGAAAAGCAGCACAGCTGGAGCGGGTTATGGTAGCTCTTCATTTCACAGAATCATCCTGGTTGGAAAGGACCTCCTAGATCCCTGAGTCCAACCATCCCCACACCAACAAAAAACTCAATTCCTGAGAGACTGACAAACACAACCTGACCCCCTCCCTGCTGCTACTCCAGCAGGGTGTGAAGCACCATGGCTACACGGTTCCTCCAGGCATGAGGACTCCACCACCTCCCTGGGAAGGCCCTGCCAGTGCCAAATCACTCTTTCTGCAAAGAATCTCTGCCTCAGATCCAATCTCCAACCTCCCCTGCCTGAACTTCAGTCCAGTGCCCCTGCTTCTGTCAGCAGGCACCATGAGGAGGCTAACACCCGCCCCTCCACAGCCTCCCTTCAGGGAGCTGTAGAGGACAATGTAGCCTTCCCTCAGCCTCAAAATACACAGTGCTGCTGCTCGCAGATTTTTCAGTAGGTGGTTGGAAGATACCTCACATTATTAAAGGCAAAGCATTTGGCTGAAGAGATTGACATGGTTTGGAATTAGCTCAGTGTAAAAACCCAGGCTACTTAGGATGGCATTGGGCATCTTTAATGAACCTCCTCACACCCTGAAAGAGAAAACCCTGCAGTGTCCAGCACTCAGCTTTCTCAGAAAGGCTTTGCTCTTGGTTCTGCCTTAGGATATAGGTTGGCCTTGGAGATCTCTGCCTTGACCAGCGTTCCTTCTATCTGCTGGCTGTATCCAACCTCAAAGTTCTACTCATCATCCTCAAGAGATGCAGTTTCATCCATGGTTTGGGATTAGAGACAGCATCCTATGAAGTTTTTATAGTAGCACTGTCCATACCCATTGATTTTATAAACACACAGGGATGTAGCTTGAAATAAACCTGGGCAACACATTGCTCACAGATACAGAGTGTGGGATAACATTAATAAATTACAGTAATTAAGAGGATTGTTCTTAAAGGTGTTACCAAAAAAAGGATGAGTATGTATCTGTGCAGAGGAGATTGGGGAAAAGAAAGCAGGGAAGGCTGAGGGAGCTGGGTCTCTTTAGCTTGGAGAAGAGGAGGCTGAGGGAGGACCTCATGCATGTCTACAAATATGTGAGGGGTGGGTGCCAGGAGGATGGAGCTGGGCTCTTCTCAAGGTCATCTAGTGCTAGGACAAGGGGCAGTGGGTGCCAGCTGGAAAAGAGGAGGTTCCCTATCGATATCACAAGGAATGTCTTCACAGTGAGCGTAACAGAGCACCGGAACAGGCTGCCCAGGGGGTTGTGGATGTTCCAGCCCCACCTGGCTGTGTTCCTGTGCCACTTGGTCTGAGTGATCCTGCTGTGGCAGGGGGATTGGACTGGATGATCTTTTGAGGTCCCTTCTGATCTCTTATGATTCTGTGAAAAGGAAATAAAAGAGAAAAGGACTTTCTGAAATGGTTTTCATTAATAAGTTAGACAAAATGTCAAGACAGAGGGTGCAGGTATCACCCACACAGGCTTCTCTTTTCCGGACTAGAGAAATAGCTGCAGGGAGTAGGAGTTCCTGCAGCGTGCTGTGAGATTAAAAAGCAGCTAGCAGTGCCTTAAGACAAGTGTGTTGGGTGGTGTTTGAGGAGACCGGTTGGACCTGTAGCGGTGTCATGGACAGGGTGCTCTGGTCCTCCTTCATAACTGAGCTGGTGACAGCACAGATGCCTGCGGACTGCTAATTCCCTGTGAGATTCCAAAAACTCTGTGTTTGGATGTGAAGTAGCAATCTGCCCAGTTTCTCTGGATCTGGGGTATCCTTGCAGCATTTACCCACCAGTTCACCATCCTCTAGTGGGCTTTTGTGCGTGTGTACCTATATAGGTGGTTGTTTTAGCTTGCTTTCTCATGCAAGAGCAGTGCAGCCTGCTGAAGAGCTGCCCCTGTAGCTCAAGGAACCCAAAGGTTCAAGTTTTAATAGTGATGTGTTTTGTGATTTATTGACTTAATCTCTGCTGGAGCTGACAGGACGTTTAATGGCCCCACTCCTCTTAGCAGTGCTTTCCCAATGTGCTGTTTGTTTAAAAGCTAAGTGGGAGGGGAGGAATGTGTTGCTTTTTTTCCTTCTTGGCTGCTGCGTGAGCATTCACACTGCCATTCCTGCAGTTAGAGGATGAGCTTTTTGAAAACAATTTAAGGAAAGGTCTGGACTCTGACTGTTCCGTAGGGGCACAGGCCAGTGGGAAAGATCCGAGTGGATATTTGTGTGAGTTTTCAGAGATAAATAGGGGAGGAGGTGGTTCAGTGTATTACGAGCGTGTGAATCTCCACAGGGCGGTGGAGATTTTCCTAAAAGTAACTGAAAAGAAATGTAAAATAAACACCTTCTCCTTGCTCCCTCGTCCAGCCAAGCGTTGTACTGCTCTGCAGAGGAATTTGAGTAACTTTTAGGATCTCTATTCCTAAAACCCAAATACACAAAGCCAGCACAGCCCCGAGTAAGCGAAAACCATCTTTGAATCCACAGAGTACTTCAGATTAGAATTTTTTAACTCGTTCATTTAAAAAGTAGTGGAAAGAAGCTAAGAAATGGCAATGCTTAGGAATTTTCCTGCACTATTGTGTCAGTGTAGATAACACTTGCATCATGGAAATGGGAAAAGCCAGGCTCAGGCTTGAGATACCAGGGTGCTGCCTGTTAAATCCTCAGCCGATAGCTCTGTTTGGAGGGAACTTGAAGCCCATTTCTTACTCATCACTGTTGCTTGGGCCAGCCTGGGCTGGAGTTGTTTGGTGGAGGAGGAGCTTCATCCAATTAACAGAGTTTAACAAACAAAAAGCACTCCAGCCATCCAAAATAGCCATCGTTTGACTCTTCCCAGCTTGACAGCGGTGCATTTCCCTGTGGTGCCATCCCGAAGCGCCAAGGGGGAGAGGAGTTGGGTACCGAGAAGCACATTAAATAGTTGCCAGTAGGTTTTCACCTCTGTGTTGCGGGTGATAGTCCCAGTAAAGCTGATCCTAAGCTCAGATGTTCTTTAGTGCTTGCTCGATTTGCTGTACTCTTGGAAGGACTTGCCCTGAGCAATCTCTTCTTGGATGACCTCTCCTCACTGTCATTAAAACTTGGAAGCTTTGCTCTTCTTGACAGTTAGTTCTGCATTGTCGCTGTGTTCGTTCCTAGTGTAAACACGCAACATTTGCTGCCGTCGTTGCTTCGGATGGATTTTTCCCTGCCTTGTTTTGAAGTTTAATAGAAGTTAATCTTTAAGAGAGTTAGGCTGGTAACGATTGGATGTTCCAGCTTGATAGGTCACGCCGCGTCTGCCTTTTCGTTTGCCTGGTAGATGAGGTTCTGCTGACTCCAGCGGTTTTGTTTTGGAACGCAGAAAAACAATTTGCTTTTCCTTCCCATAAAGTAGAACCCTTTGTTTATCCGCGGGCTGCTGCGAGTTTACAAAATGCAGAGACTCGCAAAGAAAAGAAAGGGGGGAAATCGCTCTCTTTTTTCTGTGTGTTTTGCGCTGGTTTTCGTATCGGAGAGTAGAGTTTAGCGCTCACTTGAATTGTTGACCTCTGTCAAGGTTTATTAGTAGTAGTGGCCCATTGACTGAGTCCAGCTGAAGAACAAACCGCCCACAGCGGGGTTGGTGAAGACAGTTGTCGGTTTTCTAAGCTAACTGAAGAGTTTTTACTTGGTTGGTTTTTGCATTGAAGGGTAATACTTCATGCAGTTATCCATGTACTTCAGTCCCCTGCTGTAATTGAGAACAGCTCCCTCGTCCGAGCGAGCCGATTCTTTTTGTCAGGATTTATTGAACCGCTTGGGTTTTGTCATTCCATCTGTTGACCGATGCTCCTTCCACCGCGAGGACGTTTGGGAAACAGGAGTGACCGATTCTCAAATCACTGGGAGAGATTTATATGATGAGGGCTATCATCTGACAGCTCTTAATGCTCTATTTTACCCATAAAAGAGAATGAAAATAAATAAACTTGAGGGGACCTGAATGTCTTTAACTGGCCCAGATGAGACTTGCTGAAGCAGAAGTCGGCACTAAAACCTTTCTGGTCCTGATCTATAATGTCATCGGAAGACTACGCTTGTATTTACAACCTAGGCTTCTATTTGCAATCTTTTTTTGTGTGCTTGCTTTATTTCTTAAGAGGCTCTGGCTACCCACAGTTTATGCACTCCTGGAATACAATAACACTTGTGGCATCATCTCTTCAGAATTCACTTTCCTTCCTGAGATCAAGGCCTTACAAAATATTCTCTTGGTTTTGCTTTCCTGGCTCAGGATGGATTTAATTGGATGAGTTTGTTGCTTCTCTCCTTCCACTGCTTTATGACCTTTCCAATAGCTTGCTGTGATCTCTCAAATTTTGCAATACCCTCTAAAAATTGAAACGGAGCTGTTTCGCTCAGACAGCACCAGCAGCGGAGCAGCCGCTTCTGCACGTACCCAACAAAGCCCATCGAGCCTGGCTTTAACTGCGGTCATCAGTTTAAACTCAGACCTAGTGCCACCCTCCCACGCACCCTCATTCTGCAAGCATTAGAAACGATGCTGTTAATGCCTTCAGTTTCTTTATCCTCACTAAATGTTCTGCTCATTTTGGGGGCCAGCTGGAGGCAAACGATGCAGCGGATCTATTTGCTCTTCCTTACAGCGGCTGGCAGATCGGTCGCGAGAGTCCGACGCGAGAGACTTTGGGGAGATGAAAGGTTACCCAGCAGCGTGGGATTTTATGCTGTAAACTCCAGTTGTTGTTCTTCTGCAATACGGGCCCAGCAGACCAGGGCTCCTTTAAATGAACCACACATGGCTCTGAGTTTTAAAACGTTGGCCAACCAGCGAGTGACTCTGAACGGCTAAATTGTCTGTATTATCCTAAGAACTGATGAAAACGGAGATTAACCGTTTGCTCTGTAGTCCCTTCCTTCCCCCATTCTCTCCCTGCTTAGACAGTATTTCTTTTTGATGTATGCTTTAGCGTCCGAGAGCAGGCTTAGGGCTAGGAATTGGTGTTATGTTCAGCTGATGCTCCTCGTTTACTGAAGAGTCGTGCGGCTTCATCCGTGTCCCTTCAGTATCTGAACTTTCAGACTCTCCCGCTGAAACCAGTCTGCTGGAACCACGAGCACGGTGGTTTCCAGTGTCGGGGCTGGAATACTAAAGTTCAGATACATCTGTAGGATTTGAGTGCTAAATGCAGCCTAGGGTTACAGGGTAACAGAGATAGAGCAGCGGGGGAAAAGATGCTGCTTTCCAACTGAGGGAAAAGAGAAGAGGGGAAACGGGACAGGAACAGCAGTCAGGATGAAGGTCACCGTGCTACTTGTGATTGTTCTCTCTGCTTTTCATGTAGCTGTAAACATTACCTGTTATTGAATCGTTTGAAAGAATTTAAAATATTCTCTTTTTAATTTTAGTATTTAGTAGTGAGATCTTGATTGCTGGTTTTGAGGGGATTTTGTTGGGGTTTTGAACCTTTTTTAAACTTTCTAAATTAACTTGCATTTTACATGGGCCTCGCTCATTTTACACTCTGCTGTACTTTCACCCACAGCTGTTTTCAGTGGCTTTTCTAGGTATTTTCACCTTTTAACCCTTGGGAGTAATTTTCTCTTGCGTGTTCGTCTCTCTCTATCGTGTATATAACTATTTGGAATTATAAAGGTAATGAAAAGCAGGTGAACGATGGAAACATCGCTCTAGATGGGCAGTTAGAAGTTACAGCGAGGAGTTGGAAGTCCTCTCACTGAGTAGTTAGGAATGGGTGAGCTAAAGGGCTAGATAAAACTATTAAAGACTACAAAAAGCACGATATGGCCTTTCATCTCACAAAAATCCTAGTGGAGCGTGAAGCAAACCCAAACTTGACCAATAGAACGACATCGGTCAGGTAAAACTAATGAAAACATGAAGGTACAGACCGATCCCATCGAACTTCAGTGTTGCCCTCATCCCACGGTATCCAAATGGCATCAGAAAAATGCAACCATAAGGAGAACTGAGTATTTACACATCATTAGCTGCTCAGAATAGCTCATCTAACCGCAGCCTTATCTGCAGGAACAAAAATGCAAGCGTTTACTGAGTGATATTAGCAATTGAAAGGTTTTTGTTTAGACTTTTTTTGTTTTCTTGGCGATAAATGAAATTCCTTGCGAGAAGTCATTAAGAGATTTCTTAACGTTGCCTTGTAAAACTTTTCAGGCTGTTATCCCTGTCCTGGGCCAAACATGAATCCTATTGCTCTTGGAAGCCGTTGGCTTGCATATGCAGAAAATAAGGTAAGGGAAGGCTTCGTTTCCAAACCGACTCTCTTGGTTCTAGATTTCATGCTAGGTTTTGGGTAAGGAGTGGAGACAAAGGGAAGCACAGTCTCAGAGAAGAGAAATGTGATAAAGGTGATCTCTCAGAGGACTTGTACAACAACACAGTCCTGCAGTCCAGCTCTTTGACCCACACTCGTGTTTGATATTCGTGTTTGTTGTATCTTTGCACATTTGACTTAAGTGCCTGAACTCGGGGAGCAGAAATATGTGAGGAGAAGTGATATGTGAGGAGAAGACAGCTGTCAACATGTGTTTCCAGTGGGGTTGCTCAATACTCAACTCCTTTTGCATCTAAAAAGTTGAAAGCGATGTAAATGTAGGGGCTTCTGAAAGGGAAGTAAGGATTCTTGAGTTGTGTTTGGGGAAACTGAGTCTGGGCAGAGCCCCAGTGAGATTGCACAGAACGAGCCAGCAGGAAGGTAGGAAATGGCACTAAAAGGATCACTCAGATTGTTTGGCTCCAGGGGACATAAAACCAAACAGCACATTAATTGCATTTTTCTTATTTTAGAGGCAACAGGAAAAAACGGATCCCGAGCAAAACGACTGTCACTGCTCTTACCCAGAGAAGTGACTGTGTGTTTAAAGCTGGGAGAGTCTGGGAGCTTCAGTTTAACTCCTGATGCCTCTTTATCTCACAGCAGATCTTTTGCCTCCCTTCCACCTGTGACTGCAATAGCTGTTTCTAGAGCTGAACCAGGAATGAGGAGAGGGGCAGACAGTGGAAATGTAGTTGTTAGACCTTTTCAGCTGGTTTCTCTCTAGATTCAGACCTTTCCTTTCCCTCAAAGCCACGCCTGCGTGGTTTTGTACAACCTAACCTGTCAGCCTGGGCTTTAAAACCTCTGCTGCCAGAGCTGTCAGTAAGGCAGAAGAGTTCTGCCACAGAGGGAACTGAAATGGGGCGTGTGTTCCCAGGTGGAGCTGCTGTGGACTTCCCTTTTCTCCGTAGTTGAACTGTTTTTGTTTAGATACTTAAATATCAGCAGGAAAGGAAAGACTGAAGCAACAAATAGCATCTCAGTTGAATTTAATTTGCTCCTAGCTGAAGCAACCAGGCAGTGCGTTGTGCGTACTTTCATTTTTCATTCATTTTATTTAGTCAGCAGCACAGATTCGATTGTTCATTCCAGTTCAAGAGGAAAAAAGCAGCTTTTCTAGGTTGATGTCAGGTAGAAGAGGCTTCTTTTGATTGATTTATTAATTTTGAAGGAAGGCAATAGAGAGCAAAACCCACGTACATTCCTTTAATCTAGTAAAAGAGAAGTTTAAAGTAGCTCTCTGCCTTTGTCATTTCTTTGCTTGCTAGTCATGAAAAGGAGGGGAAAAGCCACACTTGGATTCTTAGCATGTTTGATATTTAATGTTACATACACACAGCTAAAGCTTTTGATTATATTTATTTAAATTTATTTGTGGTATTGCTGCCAGACCAAAAATCCCACCATTTCAAAGTTTATGAATTCTTAGTGACTACTCATCTGGTAATTGAAAACTGGAGTGGAGGACGCGACAGTCTGGGTGGCACCCAGAAGATTATAAAAAAGGGGTTAAGTGTCTCAGCAGGGCTTTTTGCTATTTGTAGGGAAAAAAAACACACCACTGTACATGATAAATAAGAGCTATGGTAATGGGTTATGGGTTTGCGTAGTTTAATAGTAGTTACTTGGTTGCTGTCTTTCTTCTCGTAGCTGATCCGATGCCATCAATCCCGTGGTGGAGCCTGTGGAGACAACATTCAGTCTTACACTGCCACAGTCATTAGTGCTGCCAAAGTGAGTACGTCGTCCGCTGCTGGGAGAGGTTATCGTGGCACGTAATTATTAGGTCTCTCCGCTGCACCGTGCTGTGTGTCATCGCCCCCGCCGCCCCCATTCACAAAAGAGAATGCAGCCGTCGGCACCGTGCGTGCGCTCCTGATCCTCCACGTCCCGGAGCAGCCGTTGCTTTTCACACAGTGTTCTTGGCCTTCTGATCTGCTGGAAAAAAATCCAGTTATTTATTACAAACAGCTCTTCATATTAGTGACCCCTGCTACAGGGAAACCATAGCAATATGGATTTGTACGCTGGCTCTTCGTAGGACTAGAGGATTAGAAATCAGCGCTGTGATTTATTACTCTTTTAGCATCATGAAAACCGGCTTTACAAGTACTTGGTGCTTTTTGGACTCAATCACACTAGCCTTACATGTTCTAATCTCTCTGAAGGATGACAGCTCAATACTGGGCCTAATTAATTACCTGGCAGCTCTCTTTGAACACTAAGAGTTTGTTAATGACTCTTTACGTATTGGTTCCATTGCCTAGTTGTCTTAGTTTGGATGACATTATAATATCCCTCTGTTCTCAGAGGAATGTCTGGGTTTTCCTAGTATCAAAAGAGGACCGTGGCTTGGGAAAAAGTCTTGTACACAGTAAAAATCTGAAGAGCTGTTGTTTTACCATTTCCCCCCCACAGTGCTCCTTTTCCTGAGGTCTTGCCTGCAAGTTTTTGCCAAGTAATTTCTTTTCCTCACACACCAAGTGAGTTTGGGCATTGTCTGGCGAACTTGGTGCTGATTACAAGCTTTCCTTGTAACCACCAGCCTTTTCATTTGTGATAGCACAACAAAACAAATCTAATAATAGGAATTAAATGACAGCACAGAACAGAAAGCTCAGCGTCACTGAAGAAAACAACAGTTAGAAGAACCCACAAAGAGAGGCGCAGGGCACGCTGTCGCATGTGAAAACAAAACACCAACCCAAACGTATTCCTTCAGCACAGCTTTGGGCACCGTCTCGCTGTGGCTGGAAGAGGAGGGGGAAAAAGGGACAGGTTTCTACGTTGTTGGAGTGGTCTTGAATTGCTGTTGCTGTTGAAGACACCTGGAATTTGCTGAGTGTCTGCACGCTCCCACCATCAGAAAGAAAGTAAAATCAAATGGGGAAGGATCTCCCTCTCCTCCTTCGATCTCGGTGTCATTGCCATGCATTGATAGCACAGATAAGTCTGCAAACCCAGCTGGCTTAGTGTCATCGGCCACAGTTATGATCAGACTTGGTAAAACCTTGGGACAGATCACTGCATGACCAAAGCCAAGCCTGCTCCTGACTGAGGAACAGCATGGCTTTCTTAAACTGGTTAAAGCCAATCAAAGGTTCCAGTAGTCATTAAACTCTGCTGTTTAATTTCTTTCCACAGCCTAGATCAACAAAAGGAGGGCATCTGTTACAGTCCTTACTCACAAGGACTGTGGTTAATGAGGTTTTAAAGGCAGTAAGGAGCATGATGATAACCTGCTAGGCAAGGAAAGGCTACAGATGCCTAGTCTAAGCATAGAACTAATCTAGAACACCCCCCAGTAAGGTGAACATATGCAAACCCTGAAGTAGTGGTGTTGCATCTCATGAATAGTGAAGGTGAAGTGTTTTTATAACCATAGGAAAGACTGGAGTGTGCTAAAGGCTTATTCATGTCTGATGCCTGATGCTAAAGCTGAAATGCTTGATGTATCAGCAATTTCCTTCAAGTTTTCATCTCGGACATCTGAAATGTTAACTTTCCTGTTGGAAATGCATCCTCTAAATAATCTCTTGCTCTTTGTCTGTCTTGTTACCTCACCATAAACTTTACTCCTTACTTAAGTATTAATTTCTAAACCTCTGCAGCTGTTGCCTCTTACCAGCCTGCAGTGGTTGTGGCCAGCACAACGCTCAGCTTTTTCATAGAATCATTAGGGATTGGAAGGGACCTGGAAAGATCATCCAGTCCACTCCCCCTGCCACAAAGAGGGTCACCTATACCAAGTCACACAAGAACACAGCCAGGTGGGTCTGGAACATCTACAGAGAAGGAGACTCCACAGTCCCCCTGGGCAGCCTGGTCCAGGGCTCCGGGACCCTCCCTGGGAAGAAGATCCTGCTGAGATTGATAGGGAACCTCCTCTGTTCCAGCTGGCACCCAGTGCCCCTTGTCCTGTCCCCAGATGCCCTTGAGAAGAGCCTGGCTCCATCCTCCTGACACCCACCCCTCTCATATTTATAGATATGAATGAGGTTCCCCCTCAGCCTCCTCCAAGCTCAAGAGACCCAGCTCCCTCAGCCTTTCCTCAGCAGGGAGCTGCTCTCCTTCCTTCATCATCTTCATTGCTCTGTGCTGGAGCTGCTTTTCTTTCCCTACATCACTGCTTTCTGATTCAGAAATGGTTCTGTGTAAGTTCTTGTTCAGTCAGATTATCGTTGGGTTCCAGCCTTGACTCTGTTTGGATTCCATTTTCTTATTGAAGGAAGTGAGTGAACATCCTATAAAAGACAAGGGAAAGGCTGAGAGCAGAGAGTCATGCCAGCAGGGTCCCTCTGGAGAATCACCTCTCAGATCCTCTCTAGAAGATCTCAGTGGCAGCACCAAGGTTTTGCCTTTGAGAAGTGCGTTTGAGTGTCTTGGTGGTGAGTGGTGGCTTCGCTCTCAATGTGATGCTCTGCTGTGGCCTCTACTTGATGCAGCAAACAGCTTTCCTCCCTAATCAAATACCCTAGGAGTGAGAAACTCCCCTGTCAATCCAGCATTCCGAGGTCAGCACTGTGGTCAGGGTGGAGTGCGATGCTGACTGGTGCCAAACCCCTTGTTGTTGTGCTAACAGCATGAAGAACTCCTTTAACAGCATGAAGAACTCCTTTCTAACAGGGCCAGAGAAGAACTTTCTACATTCCAGAAGGCTTTTATTTTGAACGCTGAACTTCTTCATGGCTTCTCCTGAGCTGCATCCTGAAATAGAAACATCTTTACAGAGCATCTCAACAACCACTCCAGTTTGCACCCAGCTCTAGAATTGATCGTACGTCCGTCTTGAACTAGCCACGAGCCTCTCACATTGCTGGTTCCCAAGGCTTTGGGGTATCTCCTTCTGCTTTCAATAGGTATTTTTCATCGGTAAACAAATATATCATGGAAAATGGATTTATTACAAGAAACAGGAGCCGTGTATTGTCGTCTCGCTAAAAGGATGGAAGACCTTTGTTGGAACAGAGACAGGCACTGCACACTGCATTTTAATTCGCCGTTCTAATGGAGGTTGTAGTTATTTTTTCAATTAAAGGAGGAATGAGCACATACATTTCTTTTAATTAAATAGAAGGGTGTCCTTATATCTGAATGAATGGGAACAGCCTCATTTTTCAGTGGCACACGTGAGTGTGCAAATAACCTGTGTGTTTGCACAGAGTGCTTCGATGCTCACAAGAGGTCAACTATTTTCCCTTTCTTTATAAGAAAGCTTCACTCCAGATGCCCTGGCGGGTTCCCATCAGCGACAGAGGAACCGGGACAGTGCAAACTTTTAACCCGTTTCATTTAAAATGCACTTGGTCTGTCAAATGTCTAGCGTCAAATTATAAACCAAGTCCTTCTCACCTCATAACTTCTTTAGTTGATTCTTTCTCCCTATCTTTTAATCCTGTAGCAGTAAAGCGATTTAGCAAAGGCTGCATCTGTTTTCTCTTGTTACCTGATAACTTCTTAATGAGTACTAACAGCTTATGTGAGAGCAAGGTCATTAGCTCTAATGGATGGAGGGGACAGCTGATATGGCATGGGAAAGGTTAAAGATTACGGGGAGGTTTTGGCAAATATACACAGAGCACAAAGCAGTAAGGGCCATAATGCTCTCACACTGATAGTTCTCAGCTAATGGCCTCGGCCATGTCTTCGTACACCTCCTACTTCTCACGAGTCCCGCAGTCCCAGCCAGCTCCAACATGTACCGCTCGTTCATTCTGCGAGATAAGCACGTTGATTTTTTTTCCTAGGGGGCTCTAAGTTTCTGCTTGGCACTGTGTTGCCCCGTTTCTCTAGTTAGAATATTGAAGGTGCTTCCTCAGACAGGTCAGTTACCATCCATCTTTTCCCTAGCACGTACCTTTTATACTTCCACACCAGTTTCTCTTCCCTGCTGGAGAAGCGGCCAGTGCATCATTTTAACAGGGCCAGAGAAGTCCCTGTCAAAGTTTGTAAGGAGAGCAGCTGTTGAAACGCGTTCTCATGGTGGCACTGGGTCTGTCTGAGGTCTGTTCCTCGGAGATGGATACCTGCTCTGTGTTGCCTTTTCCCAATCTTTGGAGTTTGCCACCCTTAACGTTTTACTCGGACTCGTTGTATCTGAATATAAAAAGCAAGGAGTAAGAGAGCAACGGCAGGATGTTACTAAAGACTTTAAACCCCAAAGACATTCCTACGATAAAGGCACGGCTCGATTTTAAGTGGTAGTATCTCCATTAGCATTAATGGGGTAAGTACATCAACGGAGGCATCTCAGAGGTTAATCAGGCTTCCTGGCTGGCCCTGGCCATCAATACAGTGTGGCGCCTAATTCTGTTGGCCCTTCAGAGGTTTTCCTGACAACACACTAACAGACTTTGTGTAAGTCATTTCCTATGAATTATTAAAACAAAACGTTTGGCTGCTAATTGATGAACACTAATGTGTTTTCTAATCACTGCAGTTTGAGATTTTAGCACTAAACAAAGCAGTTGCAATTGATTTGTGGCTGCTTCTTGGTTTCAGCCTGTGATCCGTACGATTTTTTTCCTGCCTTTTCAATTTAGCAGGCAGCTTAGCTTGTCTTTTTAGTTAAGAGTTGGCTTGTTACGGTGTCGTTCCCTTCTGATCTCTTTTGCTATTTCTTATTTATGTTGCATAATAAATCCGCTCGATTCTTTATAGGCAGCTAAGGCACCACAGTCCTTGAATCAAGGAGAAAATACTTCAAGCTGTAGTTTGGGTTGTTTTTCTTAAGCGTGGATCTCTCCCACTGCCTGTGTTCTCTCTCTTCACATAAAAGATAGCAACATGAAGGCACTCTTTTGCATCTTTACCTGAGAAAAGCTACAGCAGTTTTCAAACCCAGTCTGGAAAGCACAGACTGTGAAAGTCCCATTATCTGTGGGCACACGCACGGTACCGAGTCCTCTCTAGTACCCTGAGGACAACGATTTTAACTGGGATTGAGCCCTCTGTTCAGCCAGACTGAGAATCAAATGTCTGTCCTATCTACCAAAGGGCAAGCTCCTCATCTCTCGTGCAGAAGAAAACTATTTCAGAATTAACTGTTAGGAGCTGGAAGTGTTTCTCTGTGGAACACTGCCCTTCACTCATCTTGGCTTCATCATCTGAGTCTTGCTTTGGGCCTCTTGGAATAAGTAAATAACAAAGTTAAAGAAAGAAAAGAACCATAACATTTAGGAAACACTCAAACATTTCTTCCTTCCTCAAAAACGCTTTGGAAGCGTTGAAATCTAAAATAAAGGTGACTGCTTGCAATTGATAGGACACTAACTTGTCTCAAGATCCTTCTGTTACAGCTGTTGTCAGCTTAGATCTCACTCACAAAGACGTTGTGTGCACAACCTGCTTAATAGTGTAGAGGAAAAATTGGAGGTAGAGGCACAGAACCACCCTAAATGTGATTTCCTGGTTGTCTTTACAGACGATAAAGACTGGACTCACAATGGTTGGGAAAGTGGTTACCCAGCTGACGGGGACGCTGCCTTCGGGAGCAACCGAAGAAGAGATATTAGCTCATAGCAACGTTCGTCGAAGTCCTCTGGTGCCTGGAATCATCACCATCATCGACACGGAGACCGTTGCAGAAGGGCAGGTAATGCCAGTTTGCACTGAAAAAAAGGAGAAGGCCCTCCTGTTTGCACAGAAATCTCAGGAAAATGAGGGGGTTTTTTTTCTGCTTTAGAAAATGAAAAGTAGGTGAAAGTTTTGCTGGGTCAGCAAAACCCCAGACCCAGCCCTGTTTGGGGCTGAAATTACCCTGAAAAATAAACACCGTCCTTGGAAGGTATTGATGTGACGCTTTGACAGCGCCGCGTGTGAAGTGTCACATCTTGTCTCTCTAACACTTGCCTGTAATTGACAGTGAGCGATGCTGATCGCTTGAAACGTAGCTGTAGTCTCGTTATATTTATTAATATATAACGTGGCTGGGAGATGTGATGACCTAGAAATCCAGCAAAGCCTTCCATTCCACTTTCAAAAGAAGGAGGGGTGAAGTTGGATGTTTCAGACCTCGTAATTTTCCATCAGTTTCCAAGCTAAAATGTGATCGGGGATGCTGCTGCGCTGTGAGGCAGAGGTGCTGTTGTACTAATAACACACGGTGCACAGTCCTCTGTGGCAAGATCTGAAACCGTGATCTCACCAGGTGGAAATGGCTGGTCTGATGGCAGAAGATCTTCAGGATCTTCAGGTTCTTTGGGTTTTTTCTAACCATCATTTCGTTTTCTGACACCAGACTTAGCAGTCCCTGTCTCTGCAGGACACCCAACACTTCCCTATTCTATAATAATTCAGTAGAATATTTTCCCTAAGTGTTCAAATTGATGGAAATAATAAATCCAAGTCCTTTTTTAGCTTGTTTTGCCGATCTTTGATGATGCCTGTTGCAGGTAAGGTAGTAAAGTATTCATGACAAATCAATAGTCAAGTTGTTTTCTTTTCCTACCTCGGAGGAAAATAAACCTTTGACTTGAAAATAAATAAAGCAAAGCAAAACCCCGGTGGGTTGCTCGAGCTGTGGTTGTTCCTGTGCTTTTGGAAGTAGTTAGCCAAGAAATATTACGTTGAGAGGGGGTTGGTATAGAGCGTCGCAGGGCTTTACTTGCAAAATTGAATAAAAGAAAGAAGAGAACGGAAAGAAGATTTTATTTTCCTTGAGATCTTCAAGTCAGGTCTTTAAAATAAATCTGTAGTCTGTTGGGGTTTGGGTTTGTTTCATAGTGGGGGGGAGGAAAAAGGGGGGGGGGGTTGGCTCCTTGTATTGCCAGGAAAAAAACCCAAGAAGAAGAAATTTACTTCATAAATTTTCCTTCATAAATTTCTCATGAAGCCCAGTTTAATGTGGTTGTTCTTCGTGATGGTCACTGTCTCTGCTGGATAGACCTAGGGGAGGGAAAGATAGATCTTCTTAGGGGTTTTATTCTTGTGTGATTGAGGGGTTTGATGAACTTGGCCTCTGACCTCAGCAACAGTAAGGAGCTATCAAGCTGGAAGGGCGCTCTGGAGAAGAGGCTGTAGAGATGATAACACGCGCTGTGTCCAGATACCTCTGCCCTAACGGGAAAGGAGCCCTCTGTTCCAGTGAAATAATTTTTGCCTCCTATCTCCGGGGAGCAAAGCTCCGAGTTCAGATCCTAATTGTATCTCTTGCCTTCGCGCTTTTACGATCCCGAGTTTAAAAATGCTGTTCAGTGAATAATTCATTCTCAGTGCCGAGGTTTGCTTTCAGAATTAACGTTATCAGGTCTTTTCCTCAGGAAAAAGAAAAGAATTCTGCTGTGCTGCTAGACTGTTTTGTGGGACGGAGGAGGTTTTGACAGTCTTTTCTCAGTGAAATGTACAGCTAGCAAAAAGAAAGCTGATTAAAAATAAATACTCTTTGTACACGGTCTGAGTCGGGGCTGGCGCTCGGCACTGCCCCGGTGATCTGATGTGAGGAGTGCCGTGTGTGCTCACCGTCCCCACTGGCTTCTCGTCCGTCACTGCAGCTGCATTTCCATTGCCAGGTGGAAATGTAACGTGGCCAGCTGATGATGGTTGTGGCCGCTGTGTGAATTGCCTTGTCCCAGGGAGTCTGGCCGGGCTCTGTACTGGCCAAAGCAGGCAGGGCTATGTGAGTGCTCCCACTTAGTTCAAATTACATGAGTGGGTCTGGCTGATTGTTACAGCACTAGTGAGTGAAGCTTCAGTTCAGGGAAGTCTTTCAGCAAGTCTGACCTTTGAAAGGATGGGGGTCATCTCACTGAGCTACAGGTATTTGCTCATAGACTTCATAAACCTGTGGTTAAGCATCGTGCTGAGTGGGAACCTGCTGGCTGGGTGAGCCACAGGGAAGTGTCCTCATTAGTTTCTGAAGTCTTCTGTGGCAAATGGGCTTGCTGATAGTAGTCACCCAGACTGCTGTTAGCAACCCTTTGGTTGAAATCGAGGAGGGATTGAGCACGTAGACTGGTGCAGAGCACAGCCTCACCTCTGGATTGGGTAGGGATTTTTCTCAAGTTACTGGTTTCTCATCCTGGTTTTCAGGTGAGAAATGAAATGCAATGTCCCTTTGGGTACAAAGACACTCGTAGCGCAGTTCCTGCTCCCTCCTGTGCTGAAGACACCTGCTTCGGAGTATTTCACTGCTGCTGACTGGCTGTGCCCAAGCACGGGTCTTCCCAAACCTCACTGGGAACCGTAGCACATCAGTAATGCCCACCAAGTGTCTTCGGGGCTGACTCCACAGCCTTGCATCTCTTCCCTCAGAATTTTGTCTAGCAACTCCGTAGAGATATTGGCAGGGGGTGTGTGGTTTGCGGGGCTCATCAGCCTCAGTGTAATCGAGGGGAATTTCAGAAGCACAAAGGAGTCATTTTCTGATCATCATAGGCTCCTATTGTGAAAGGAGCTTCACCTCCTTCAGGCCTGTAACAGTTTCTATCTACCCGCAGAGCCAAATCCCCCTTTGGGTTTGGATTGAAATCACTTCAAAGCAATAAAATCATTTCCAAGTAATAAAATCATTTCCAGTAATAAAATAATTTTCACTAATAACTTCCAGTGATAAAATAATTTCCACCTAATAAAATAATTTTGAGCAATAAAATAATTTTGAGTAATAATTTCCAGTAATAAAATAATTTCAAGTAATAATGTCCAATAATAAAATAATTTCCAAATAATAAAATAATGTTGAGTAATAAAATAATTTCAGGTAATAATTTCCAGTAATAAAATAATTGTGAGTAATAATGTACAGCAATAAAATCATTTCCAAGTAATAAAAGAATTGTGAGTAATAAAATAATTTCAAGTAGTAATTTCAAGTAATAAAATAATTTTGAGTAATAATTCCCAGTAATAAAATCATTTCCAAGTAGCAAAAGAATTTCAAGTAATAAAATAATTGTGAGTAATAAAATAATTTCAAGTAATGATTTCCAGGAATAAAATAATTCTGAGTAATAATGGCAAGTAATAAAATAATTTCTAAGTAATAAACGAATTTTGAGTAATCATTTCCTGTAATAAAATCATTCTGAGTAATAATTGCAAGTAATAAAATCATTTCCAAGCAATACAATAATTTTGAGTAATAATTTCCAGTAATAAAATAATGCCGAGTAATAATTTCAAGTAATACAATAATTTCCAAGTAATAAAAGAATTTCTAAGGAATAATTTCCAAATAATAAATTAATTTCCAAGTAATAAAAGAATTTCTAAGGAATAATTTCCAAATAATAAAATAATTTCCAAGTAACAAAAGAATTTCCAGTACTAACATGATTTTCAGTAATAATTTCCAGCAATAAAATAATTTCCAAGTAATAAAATACATCTTGAAGCTAACAGAGCAAAAATAAAACCTGAAGAAATCTGTTACAGAAAGAGAAAGCAAATAGAAGAAGCTGAGTAAACGTAAGGCATGCGAGCTTGCTCTTTCGAAGCAGCGTTTATTTCCATGAGGGAGCAGGGTTTGATTGAACAGCGATAGAAGTGTAGAGGCTGGCAGAGCGGTGCTGCACGTGCCTGTCCATTCCCCATGAGCGTAACAGCACAGGTGTTAACCGTGGAGCAGGCTGCTCTGTGCTGTGTGCCAACACAGCTTTATTTGTCAGCAGGACAACGAAGAAACCTATTCTGGCCACGAGCCAGACGGACTAACTACAGCGTGGAGATTGCTGTTTGATTTAAATATGCATTTTCTCTAGTTTAAGCTCTTTTACACTCTTTGTTTCATTATTTTTTATTATCTCTGCTCTCTCAGAGACACCCAATATAAAGGAAGCGCGGGGGGACTCGGCGCACCGCGTGACACGGGCTGCGCTCCGGCGGCAGAGATCAAACTGTCAATTCACCGTGGAAAAACACACCATTAGAGCCCGCAGAAATCTTCGGGAGTAATCTTGCAGGATTACATCTGAGGGGGAAAAATACTCCTAATAAACCTTCTGAATGCAGATACTGTAGTAAAATCTCCTACCCGGCGGTTGTTTACGCGCCAGCACCTACTTTCCGAATGGGTGCTACTCGGCGAGAAGGTGAATTATGAAGTAATTAAACGAAGGCGAAGGAGCGCGGGAGGTTTGCAGTTGGCTGTCAGGATATATTTGTACAGGGAGGAAAAATAATTAGCGGGATGCCCGAGTAACTTTGCGGTGAAGCCGGCTCCGTTCACGAGGTTGCGTGTGCTTGTTTCTACTGCCTTCTAATGAAGTGTTAGCAAACCTCTCTTTATTTGAGCCCGCTAATTAGCCGCAGTGGCTAAAAGTGGAGCTGGACAGCCGTCCTCTGCTTGGGGAATGGGAATTCAAGGTGTAAGGCTCAGAGCGGCTCGAGTTTTAAAGAAGAATGATTTTCTTTTGACCTCTGTTTCTGTCTTCTTAATGAATTCATCGACCGGGCCACCCACGTGTGGTCTGCAATAACAACCTTCCTCCGGAGTCGCCAGCCGTGCGACTGCGTGTCAATCTGTTCAGCATCTCACGCGCAGCTGACAGAGCGGGCGTTTAAAACTCCGAACCTTGACGCGTAGCGTTTGGGATGGAGCGAGGTGATTGAGGAGAGAGCCCCTCCGTTGCCTTCGCACATCATCCGAAAGGCATGAAAATATTTGAGGAGATCCTTTGCAAAAATAACTTAGCAGAAGGGGATAACATGTTGATCTCTTTATGGTTTCAGATGCGATCGCTGCTCTTTTAGTTCCCTGTGCCCCATTAACTTTTTATTGCATTAAAGAGGAATTTTTTTGAGGGGAGGGGGGGACCAACCCAAACAACCGCAGTTTGCAAAGTTCATTTTCATTTGCTAAGAAATCGGGAACCATTGAACCAAATAAAGATGCTTATCGGGAGCAGGGATTGTTGCGAAGCTTCAGTGCAGAGCAAAAAGCAGCTGAAAGGATCGAGCTGGAACTACAGGCGTCATCCCACCGGCCGCTAACCCCGGCGCTTTCATTTGTAAGAGCAGCTCGCACACAGGCTAATTTGATGTCCTAACGCTCGTACATTCGGCATCGATTTTCTTCGCTCTTTTCTCTCGTGGTGTCTTACAGAAGAATTCTTTTCAGATATATAAATATAAAAAGAGCTCCAGGATTCCCTCAGAGCATAATACTGTCTGCTCTACTTTTATTAAAGGAGATCTGTTTTTTGTCAAGAAGACATTTTTGTCTCAGATAAATGGTTCAGGCTGAGCACAGGGCTGGTTTGAGTTTATGCTGGATTCTATTAAAAGGAGTGCAGTAGTTAATGCCACAGATTTATCACTTTTAGCCCTTTTCCACTGATGTTTGACCTTAGCTATAAGTTGGGGGAGGCTAATTGGGAGGAGGGGGTATGGAGGGGGTTTGGATTTTGTGGCTGTGAACCGGAGGGGACACTGCCTTAACTTCTCAAATCGATGGAGATTGTAAGAACTATCAGGCAGAGATCTCTTTTATTATATAATGTTTGTGTTTATAAATATTGCCAAGCCTGGTTGTTTTTATGGTGATGGGCTTATTCTTTCTTAATTTTATTAAGAGTAGGACCTGCTTGATTAGATTTGTGTCCATTTTTATTTGCCTTACTTTCATGTTTTATTTAAAAACATGTCTCCGCTGGGATAAGCGCTGCAATTTGCCTTTAAAGATTAAAATAATTGAAGTCATAATTACGAGTGGCTTCTGTTGAGCTGTACGGAAAACACAACGAAGGAAGACAAATAGGGCCTGGGAGGAAAAAAAACCCTTCAGCTATCTCTTATCCTCAAAGCAAACGCTGCTGTCTGATAGGAACTGTAACGATCCCTTAGGTGTGTTGCCTGGTTCTCTTTCAGAGGCAGATAAAGAGAGCTCGATTCATCTTTGCTCAGCTCCTGTTCTGTTGAACTTCAGGAGGACCAGCTGGAGAGCTGTGGCGTTGGCGCCGTGTGTCCAGCTGTAGGAAGTGGTGCTGCAGCTCTCTTGACAAGATACCCTGTGGGCATCAGAACCAGGCTGAGGGCTGGTTTACAGGGCCACCTTGGTGGAAGAACCTCGGTGCTTCCTTCTTGCTGGTGTTTCTTAAAATGCTGGTTCTGTTTGTACGACGGTAGGGAGCTCCACGAGGGAGACACTTGAGCATCCTTGCAGAGCTCCACGGCTGTGCGTAAGGGTAATGCTGGGACTGGTGAACCTTGTTCAGTGAGAGGCTTTGTAAAGTCTTTGAATAGTAGAGTGGTTAGGGGCCGCTGCTTTGGAGAAAGAAGCCTATTTGGGATGCCAAGTAATTGCAGCCTCAGGATTCCTGTGGGCTTTATGTACTCTGTGCATTGGGAAGCTCAGTGAGCTGCTTCCTTCGAGGTTTTCAACATCTCTTGCATGTGTTACTGGGCAGTTGGTCTTGATTTCCAAGGAAAAATGCCCTGCTTTGCCCTTCTCAGTAGGAAGAAACCATGAACTGGGTGAAGAGAGCCAGTTGTACCAAGTCAGTATGGGCTTGCTGTGTTCTTTGTCAGCCTGTGGAAGTCATTCTCTCCAGCACCTTCCACTGCAGCCTTTGCAAGGAGTGCTTTCTAAATGTGAAGTTTGTGTGGCATAGGGCTGGATTAATTCTTCATCCTCATCTGCGTGAATCTCTGCTATTTCATCTATTAAATTCATATAAATCCTGCTCTACTTAAGGCTGTTACAGCCGCTCAGAGAGCTCTCAGAGAGAGAAGAATTCCAGTATAAAGCTGTCAGCATAGTTTTGCCTTCCTTCAGTGGGGTGAAGCGGTGAAACTCACACCCGGGCTGAGCACAGGCTGTGGATCAGCTGTGTAGTGGCAGGTCTGGAAGGGGCTCTTCCAGAAAGGCTCCTTTCCGTGTGATGATGTCTTGAAGTCACCCGCTGTAATTCCTTTTGATTGGGGTGTTTCCCCTCCTTCCTTTGTCGTGTTGAGACTGTGAAGACTGGGTGGAACTGTTTTCCCTAGCCAACCACTGCAAAAATACAACTTGGAGATGTAAAAACAAATCACCTTTCCTTCTTGCTTCCGCAAGAATTATTGACTCTGTGATTCAAAAGATGAGCTTCATCTTTTAACTTCATCTCCCCTTTCATGATTTTAACATTGTGAATTTGTTTTGTCTCAGATTTCCAGAAGAAAACAAACCTACTTCACCATCCAGAGTGTTGCTTGCCTGTTGGCCAGGGGGGGTTTACGTTGCAGGGATGGTAACGGCGCTGCATTCATCATCAGTTTAATTAAAACCAAATAAAACCCATGCTGAATTAATCCAGTTTGCAGTCTGCAGAAGATGGTGCCTGTGATTTGCGCTGTCTGACCGGTGGTAGCGATGATGATGTTGGTGCCCATACAGTTACAGCTTAAATGTTTTTTGTTTGAAAGACTAGATTTAAAGACACCCCCCCTCGACTCTTTCTTTAGTGAGGCTGGTTTATGAGGTTACTTTATCATCATCATGATGTAGCTCTAATTAGAGCAGAATGTTTAGGCTAAGACTCGGTTACCTAAAAGCGGGAGCTGTGAAGAGCTGATGAATAGGAGTTATTTAACGCAGCTCGTGTAGGCTGAGAAAAGAACAGTGTTTCTTTGAAAAGCTCTTAGGAAGATCACCAGACCCTTTGGTTAGTGGTTCTGGAATAAGCACGAAATGCTGACAGCGGAAAGCAAAGCCATAATTGTGCTGATGTGACAGTGCCAAGTAATCTGAACGGTTCGAGCGAGGCAGGCGCAGGCTTCTTCATCCCCTATTACGTGACTTCTTTAAACATTTAAAGATGATTTCTCTTTTTGAAGCACAAAAATATCTTCAAAATATTCTGATATCTGTTCGGGATAGGAAGTATTAAAAACCTTTCAGATTCTTTTGGAAGCAGCAGACAAATTATGCTGAACTCGAAAGGGGAAATTTTGCGCTATCTTATTAAGAAGGCGGTTTCTGCTCACCACAGAAACCCCTCTCTTCAGGCTCTTTCTGACAGATCTTTCTCATTGTTTTATTTGATTTAGGCTGTAACGTGAAGAAACCAGGAAAGAAAACCCTTCCACAACTCTTGCATAAGTTTTGTCCGCACATCTTTTGGCTCTCTTCTGTAAATCTAAAGGGTCTCTTTTCATACAGTGCTGGGTCCCTTTTGTACCTCCTCACCGTCAGCCTTAGTTGTCACTGGCCCAAGCAGTTTTATCACTTCAAGTAGCCTTTTGTTTGAAAACCCCCAACCTTCATCCCTTTCTCCAGAAAACGTTGCATAACGCAGATCTCAGCCCAGATATTTCCTTTTCCACTTAATTTCCCTCTGTTGTGAAAGCTCTCTCCTGCCTCTTTTTTTTTTCAGCTCAGCAGAAGGTATTTGATTGCAGCCTGATTTCTTCTGAAGGGCTTTGATTAACAACCTTTGTACTGCTCTTGCTTCACGTCCGTCGGGGTGGTTTCAAGATGGAGAAGTCTCTCGTGAGCAGCGATTTGTGACGCAGTGCACAGTCCCAGCGCTTAGCAAGCCTTGTGTCGTTCGTAGAACCAGATCCCTCGAGTCCATCCCCATGCGTGAGCAGGGTGCAAACCCGTGTTCCTGCCTCTGCAACTGGTGGAGAGCAAACCCACTTTCATGGCATCTTTGCCCTGCTTTGCCATAGGTGCAGTGTGCCCTGGTGGCCAAGAAGGCCAATGGGATCCTGGGGTGTATTAGGAGGAGTGTGTCCAGCAGATCGAAGGAAGTTCTTCTCCCCCTCTACTCTGCCCTGGTGAGGCCTCATCTTGAGTACTGTGTTCAGTTTTGGGCCCCCCAGTTTAGGAGGGACAAGGATCTNAACCCCTAACATCCTATGATCCTATGATCCTATGATCCTATAAAAGGCCCCAGAGAAAATCCTGCTTTATCTAATGTACCTCCTTCCCCTTGGAAAGACTCTGTGCTGCCTCCAGTTTTCCTTTATCAGGAGATTGTTTGGATGGCTTTTGTGGTGCTTACAGAACTGTGTGCTCTGGAGTGTCATCACATGGGTCCTCCTCATGTTAGTCTGACTGCACACTGCTGCTCTATGGTGGAATCGAGCGCCTGTGCCCAGCAGAGCTGCGTGAGCAGGAGACCTCCTGTCACAAATTTAGGAGGAACAGGCCCTCTCAGTTACAGACATTCAGCAGCAGTGATGGAAACCTTAAATGCAGCATCCTGGTGGTGCCCTGCATACAGACGTTTGTAACGAGCCTCTCTGCAGCCAGTAATCTGTTCTGAGGTAAACCAGTGATGGTTCACCATGTGTTTGATAAACCATGAGAGAATCCAGGTGTAAAGTGCATAAACCTTTCTAGTTAACAGCAGGGTATTTGAGCACCTCTCGTGTCTCTATCTGAAACAGGAGATTGTTTGTGTTTAGCTCACCTGCCTCTTTATTTCCACTTCATACAGCTGTGTGTGTCTCACAGGGCAGTTCCAGTATAAGCAAGCTAGCATCTTCTCTCTGGTCTGTTTTTAGTTCCTAACTTTCCTTGTCTCTGTTAATATTATGCAGGTCCTTGTCAGCGAGGACTCAGATAGCGATGGCATCGTGGCCCACTTCCCTGCACATGAGAAGCCTATCTGCTGCATGGCTTTTAACCCTAGCGGTAAGTTCTTTCACTGGTTTAATGTGGGAGTTGTAAACCAGGTGAAGACAGTGAAATATCACAGCTCTGAGTTGCATTGCTTTGGAGGAACTGCAGATGCCAGCCTACGCATGCACACTGCTACTCACCCTTCTGCCCTGCTCTGCTGGGTGTTGAACGTGTCATTCACCGGTTCGTTTGACTCCTCTGGACATGTCAGCCCTAAGTAGCTGTCGCTGTCACACTGTGCTGCGTGGGAGCAGGTTCAGTCCACCATGTGGAACGTAGCAGAAGTACTAAGGAATTCTGTTGGGTATCCTGCCAGCAGCTGTCCAGATGTTGTGAACTGCAGGTATCTGGAGGTTCAGCATGTTTTACTCCTCCATAAATATGAAAATAGCCTGAACAATTTCAGTGGCACTGGTTGTTAAAGGATCTTGTGTTGCTGTTACTTGTTTTGTTGATGAAGTGTTTGCGATTCTACTGAGTGAAATCAGCTCTAATCTGAAAGTACTTCAAGAAACTCCTCAAATTTCCTATTCCTCTCCTTCCTCTTCATAAATAAACAGGGGCTGCGAGCAGCAGAGGTAACTACACGTGAATCTTCTCTATTAATAGAGCTTATTAATTTGACAATTAAGTTGTCTATCTAGAAGCAGCAGAGATAAAAGGGGGGGTTGTTTGATCACAGTAGTAGTGAACTGGCCAGTGAATCAACAGCTCCCGCTTGCCTACATGAACAGTGTCTCAAACATAGCAGAAGCCACGAGGATCTTGAGGATGAAGTCAAAGAATAAAACTAAATGTCTGTTATTGATGTTTTCAGTGCTACTGACCAGTTGGTCTTACTCTGACATCCCATCTGTTATGTCAGAACTCTTTAGTAGCGGTGTGTGGCTCACAGCGTTTTCACTGTGAGCTTTTGACATCAAAACCTGGATTCTCATCTGGCTCTGTTTTCTCCTGATAGTTATGAGAGTTTCTTGCGGAACTCTGTGCCTTGAGCTGAGGATCAGCCAGCTCAGTTCCACAGCGTTAATGTTTTTGAGAAGGATGATACCTGGAGTTGAGCAGGGCTAATCGAGGGAAATAAATCCGGCTGCTTCGACTGGAATGATTTACAGACAGTAAGGAAGACAGTCGTTACGACTTCATAAATCGAGGGGAAAGAGTCTGTTTATGCAGGAGTAACTTCTTTGTTCTTTGAATTGAAGGGTGTATTTGCAGGCTGGAGGGGTGGGCAGGGAGGAATTGAATGAAATACAAGGGCACTGTAGAGTCTGGCATCTAGGGAACAACAACCCCAGGAACCGGTGTGGGTTGGGGACTGACCTGCTGCAGAGCAGTGTAGGAGAAAGGGACCTCTGAAGTCCTGGTGGCCAGCAGGACGGCCAGGAGCCAGCAATGGGCCCTGGTGGGTAAGAAGGCCAGTGGATTAATGGGGGGTGGTTAGGAGATGAGAGGGGTTCTCCTTCCCCTCTACTCTGCCCTGCTGAGACCACATCTGGAGTACTGTGTCCAGTCCTGGGCCCCTCAGTTCCAGAAGGACACAGAGCTGCTGGAGAGTGTCCAACGCAGAGCCACTGAGATGACGGAGGGGAGCATCTCCCTGATGAGGAAAGGCTGAGCGAGCTGGAGCTCTTGAGCTTGGAACAAAGGATCCTGAGGGGTGACCCCATGACTTTTGATGAAGATGGAAAGGGCGGGGGTCAGGAGGAAGGAGCCAGACTCTGCTCAGGGGCACCCAATGCTAGGACAAGGGGCACCGGGTGTCAGCTGGAACAGAGGAGGTTCCACATCAAGAGGAGAAGCAGCTTCTTCCCAGTGAGGGCGCCAGAGCCCTGGAAGGGGCTGCCCAGGGAGCTTGTGGATTCTCCTTGTCTGGAGACATTTCAAACCTGCCTGGCCTTTTCCTGTGCCACTGGATCTGGGGTTCCTGCTGTGGCAGGGGGATTGGACTGGATGATCTTTCAAGATGCCTTCCAGTCCCTAGCACTCTGTGATTCTGTATTATAGTCAGGATCATCTGCTTTGCTGAGGTACTAAACCCACCATCTCTCTGTGAAACAGACTGTTGCCTTAGATCTCGTGGGGTGATAGGATCCTTAATGGCACAGAGGTTTTCTCTAATTGCTGTTATTTTTGGCCGATTGCAAATCCTGAATGTTAGGAGGTACCTGCAGCAAGGTACTGAATCACAGTGTGTGCTCTGGGCAGTTGAAACCCATTACCTCAACCTGTGACAGTATGAAAGCAGCACTTAAATATAGAAAGAGAGAGTCCTGTGTTGACATCAAGGCGGTGTTCTGTTTGAAGCCGGTGTTGTGAGTAACATCATCGTAATCCATTCTGTAGCGGTGTATTGCCAATCAAGCTGATCTCATTACACAGCAGAGCAAAACAAGAGGGGGGTGGCTTTTGATATCGGCTTTGTCTGTGGGATGGTTGTAGTGAAAGCCCACTTGTGCTCATCGTTTCATGGGCTAGAACATGTTCTGCTGTGAAGGCGACCAGGGAGTGCTGCTCTGGTTCAATGAAACGGTTTGTTCTCTAAGGCTGATCAAACAGCTTCGTTCGATGGTGTCTCAGCCCAGGGGCCCGTGAGCTCAAGTGCTCGGGTCTGTAAAACTGACAGAATCATAGAATGGAATGGAATGGAATGGAATGGAATGGAATGGATGACAGGATTGGGGTTGAGGGTGGGAAACCCTGAAACCAGAGCACTGTTGGCACGTTCCAGTGTCATGGAAGGGCAGCGGGTGTGGACGATGGAGGTGTATGACTTCTATACAGGTAGTAAACCCGTAGAACAGTGCCCACAGCCACTTTAAACTGTGCCTTAAAGGTATTGGTGGCTAGTAAGATGCTTCATTACTTCATGTTTGTTCTGTGTGTGATTTTACTCTGAGTAAGGAGATCGCTAGGGATAAATTACTGGTGGTAACGGTATGGAGCTGGGAGAAGAGCTTCTGAGAAAGTCGAATGTGTCGCTTCATCGTAGGGTTATCACAAACCAATGCAAAGGGAAGGAGACTCACTAATGTCAGTAACTGGCAATCACATTTGCCCCTAATCCTTCTTTCTGAAACCAAGAAGAGATCTTTCACTGCACCGTGAGTGTCCAGAATCCATCCCGTTACGATGGGTCTGATTGCAGCTCTGCTGCAGACCACGGCAGGACTCCTGCTGAGGAGAGAGTGCCTTGTTCTGTCAGTTTCCCTTCTTTTCGCTTTGTTTTTGAGGCCTTAGGGCTTGGTTTTTCTTCCCAGCAAGGTAAATACGCGGGGTTCTGAGTCGGATTAGTTGGCAACAAGAACTCTCTGTGTGGAGCCATTTGCTTCAGCTGCATTAAAAGGCAAAATGATGAAAGAGCAGGCGGGGAGGGGTGGTGGTGGTTCTGCGGAGCGTTGCGTTGTGCTGTGTAGACATTTCTATAGCGACTTTTGCTGGCATTCGATCTACCTTTTGTTTCAGTTCGAGGCGATTCTATTGAATTTTTGATTCTTTCCTGTTTTTGAGGTCTTCGAAGAAAGAAAGGACTTGGCATGCACTTAGTTTTTGTTGCATTAGATCTGCGGCTGCTCAGCAAATCTGGTTGAATAATAAAATAACAAACGTGAAATATCATTTCGGAGTCCACTGAGGAGGCACCGTAGGTTCTTTTGGGGTTGGTTTTTTTCAGTGCTGCCCAACATATCCCAACAGATCAATTCCAGACCCTTCTGTTACTAAAAGTTTGCTTTGAGTCAGTTAATTTTTGGGGAGTCTGTGTGTGACATAGAGCAAATCATGGTTAACATTAGAAAATCCCAACCAACCCCAAAACCATAAAGGAGGACCCCCCCATCCTGCAGTTCCTGGTAGTTTGTGTTTTCTCTGTGTTTTTGTCTGTGTAGATCAAATTCTAGTTCTCAAAAACCAGTTGGGATGGTTTACTGTGGGGTACTCGAGGTTTTGTTGTAAGGGCTTGGGGCACTGGAGCTGAGGGAAGGAGAGGAGAGTGTTCGTACCACGGCTGACAGTCAGTCCCCAGGCATCTTATCCCTTAGTCCTGTGGGATTTCTAACAGCCAGGTCCCTGCCTATTGCAGTTGCTGCTCTGCCTCAGTTTTCCTTTCCCCGGGTAAGAAGTGTAGCAGTTCAATAACAACCAAGAACTGGTTTGGTAACTCCTTTGCCCCTGTTCGCATCTTTGGGATGGGAAACCCTTAACTGGGTCTGTATTCTGGGAGTAAAAATCACCCTGATGGTGTGAGACTCCTCACCCCCATCCCTTTGCCAGTTGTGTTTCATGTCCAGGCGGCCTGGAAGTTGCTGTTTCTCTGTTTCTTGTTTAATTGCTCGACTGCGAGTGTTTCGCGAGTCGTTTCCTTGCACAGGAACCCAGCAGTTTTTTCCACAGACTTGGTTTTAGATCCAAAATACTGATTGATTTCTACAGTGCCCTGCGTGTCACTGGGGGCTTTTGGGATTTGCTGAAGATAAGGTCCCTCTTGTGAAGTGCAAGCGTTTGGAGTTCTAAGCATCCACCCAGTACTGAATAAATTAAATCAGTGTTACAGTAATAGCTGAGAGCTGCCGAGCGCCGTGGAGGAGATGCTGTGTACGAACAGGAAAGGGGGATCTGATTTTGCAGTAGATTTGCTTTAAGGAGTGCTGCACACACATGGTCCTTATTTATTTGTTACCACAACCCCTTCCCATGAAGTGACACGGGTACTTGCATGTCAGAGGAAGGAGCGGTGGGGCCCCGGTGCAGGTGATGACCAGCACTGAGCTCCTGCCAGCTCAGTAATTGATGCAGCTTGGAAATAGCCAACGAGGCGATGAATTCTGCAGGGAGCTGTGGCTGAGACACCGACTGTAGGCTGGGCACGGCCCAGCAGAGTCTTGAGGATGGCAGATGCTGGATGTCCTGTGATTATAGCGCTGGTCTGTAGTCGATTGGGAGAGTAACAGCATTTCTTCATCCTGATCAGTAAGGATCCATGTGAACGGCGCATCTGAGAGGCACAGAGAAACCACTGCGAGGGGTGTGAGCTGCTCTCTGAGAAGCTTTAGATCTCATCTGACCACCCTGCTATGGGCTGTGTAAACCAGCTGCTGCAGGCAGTGAGGAGCACCACGTCCACTCCTCTGCTGAACAAAGAGAGGCAGCTACTAACTTTTAGGAAGACTTTAAGCCTTTTAGTAAAACTTTTCAGGACGAGACTAAATAACAGGAGGAAATGAAGTCATGTTAATAGACTGGGGACTGTACTAACGTACCCCTGGCACGTCTGTCAGTGTAGTGGAAACAAGAGGCTTTTACTTACAAAGAGACTCTAAGAACAGTTACTTTAATTCCCTTCTTAAATGAAAATCACATTAAGCTGGATGCTTTTACTTAGCGTTAGCATTGCCTTGATTTATTTCAGCTTGAGCACTCAGGTTTGGATGAACGGAACTTAGTGGGACAGGGTGTCCAGAGAAAACCTTCGTGTTGGCAACTGATTCCCTGTAGGCAGTCGATTTGTTTTCTGAAGAAAATCTCGGTGCTTTTAAATGAGCTCCAGGTACCAGCCTTGTCTTCAGAGCAGTGAACTCGATGCAGCTCGGCCACACAAAATTCATCTTGGATGATTTTAGCCGGCCTGAGCGGGGGATCATGTCACCTGCATGATTTCCTCTGTGAGATGAACACATGGCTCGGTCGCTGTGGTTTACGGGACAGCGTAGCCTTCCGCTCTTTCTTGCAGTGGGGGTTTGGCCTTTCCAAAGCCATAAATGGAGGATATTTAGAAATACCAGCTATGTACAACCAGTAACAATTTACTATTACAGAATATAAAGCAGCACTGTTGACACTAAGCTCTGTATTGATTATGGTTGAATTTTTACCAGGAGAAGAAAAAATTGGCAAATATTATCATGTTTATTCAGATGTTTTTTCTGTCAGTGCAGCATTATGCCAGAGTTTTATTTTGGGAGGCTTCAAAATGTTTTATAGAGATAATAATCCCATTTTCCAATAGATTTTCATTCTATTATTTCCTTTCTATTTACATTTCTTCTGTGTATAGTTATATAAGCTCACGTGTTTATGTGTTTACACGTATTCCTATCTATTTATAGCATAGAAATCCCAGGTATAAAGGGTTTTCAGAGCATCACAGTCGTTACAGATCGCAGGAGCATCCTGTCTGATGTGATGGATGAGAGTCTGTGGTGTAAATTCTGCATGAAGGACTCTCAGCCTAAATTTGGGAGGTTCACAAAAGGAAGGAGTAAATCGTAGGGGAGTACCTACAGCAAACCCTCCAAGCTTTGACGGCGTTGATGGTAGTCTGCCAGGAACTGTGAGCGTGTGCAGGGACTGAAATGGGGAGAGGGAAGGGTTAAATGTTACCAATTAGAATCAGTTGCTCAACGGTAAACTGGATTAGCCTAAACTGGAGAGTGTCTAGACTGGAGACTGAAGGAACCGTACCAATGCCCTCGTTTTTCATTATGTTGTATTACTAGACGCTGTGATTTAGAAAGGAGGAAAAACCCTCACCGATTCTGATGTCAGCCGTAGTCTATTAAAACTAATTCACTTTGTTCCCTCTTCCATCGTAGACATCGAGATAATTGCTGTTGTTAAAGGCAATAAATACGCCGGGCTGCGCAGAGCTCTGGCTGCTCTGTTATGGAAACGTCTGTGTACGGCTTCAGTCGAATGTTTTGCTTTATTGCTGTGCCTTTGAATACTGGGCCAACGCAGTCGCTGCTCTACTTTCATCTGTGGCAGCCGAGTTGTGGATGCGAATACCCTGCGTTGAGATGGTACCGAGGATTCAGACTGCGCTGGGATTTGGGAGACGTTAGGTCTGCTCTCTGCTTTTTACTTTCTGTAAGAGCTCAGTGTGAAGTTCTACAGGGGAATCTTATTTACAAGTTGGATTTCCCTGGGTTTGAAAGAAGTGGTTCTTGATTGGCATCTTGTAGCGACACTGTGTCCCTCCCACCTCAAGAAAACAAAGCAGTTGCTTTGTGAGATGATTTTAGGTAGCTTTTCACACCCCAGAGCTGAGAACTGAGAAGAGGAGGATGCTCCATGCTTGAGTAACTCTCCCATTTGCTATATGCAATAAAACTTATAAGTATTATTGAAAATATTATATACATTCAAATTAAAGTGCAGTTACCTGCTCCGTACTCAAGCAATCTATTCCACAATAAACCAGGAATTCTGGCTTTCTTAACATCCTCATTTTTAATCATCTGAATTCTTTACTCCTATCTTTTAGTTTAAAAAGGTTGTGGCCACTGCTCCCCTTTCCTTAATGGATTTCTTTCAAGTCCATTCACGTTCCCGATTCTCCGTCTGATTAGTTTTTGTAACCCTGTGCATTCTGGAAGAGGATTTCTGTTTTAAAAATAGAATTATTATTATTTCTTAAAGATACTCGAGCGAGTTTGGAGGAGCCCGAAGCTTCCTGTCTCACCCCTCTGTCTCTAGTTCTGTTGTGTGGTTTTGTAGTGCATTTGAAAATGGTTTCTCAGAGCAGAGCTTCTCAACCATCAATCTTCTGGTCACTGGGTGCATTGGAACGGGCTCTGGACTGTCACACGTACAGACGCTCCAAACTCATTCTGATCCCTCTCGTACGTGAGGATGATTATGGAATCCTTCGATTAGACAGAAGCTCTCCTCTGCTCACACAGATCTAACGAGAAACCGGGAGCAAATAGTTCCCCATTGTTTGCCGACCGCATCTCAAAGGGAAAGTTAAAAGTACAGTAAAATTTACATGACGGAATAAGGCGGCGAAATGGAGCTCCAAGGCTTGGAGCTTGGCTGAGCGGCTGGCACGCGGGCTGCGGTGTATGGCTGCTATTCATAGACGTCAAATTAAAGGATGCAGTTAAAGGCAGTTGTGAAACGTCCAGTCCAACAGCTGCATTCAGTTTGTTTTTCAATTTCTCGTTGCCTTTCTTGTTTATTAGCTGTGACTCTGAGGTCAGAATTAAAACAAATATTTTAATGGCAGCATTTATGATGTTGGCAGGGAGCGCCACGGCCGAGTCCCGCGAGCCGGGCAGGACTCGCACTGGGTGGTGCGAGGTGGTCCCTGCCCGCTCAGCACCGAGTCGCCGTCAGTGAGACTTTTCAAAGAGCATCGTCAGTAAATCACCCCGCTGATAAGCATCGCGGAATCTGCTCCTTAGTTCTTTCAGCAAACTGGACGTCCTCAAAGGATCTTAATTTTAGGAGGCCAGAAGGGAGGATCCTTTTATAGATTTTTAGCGTGGTAAAAAGGAACAGAGTCCCACTCTTCTTTTTGGCAGATCCGAGGTTTAAAGGCTTTTATGAACTGTGATAATTAAAACCAACTTGTGTGTAAATTATACCCATCTCTTCATGCTGTAGAAGCTGTTCTACATGATTTTAAGAGCAATTATAGAGTGCATGGGACTGTAGGTTTATATTGATGAATTGTCTTTACTTCACCACATTTAAAAGCAAATGAAAGGGGTCCTAGCTGTGCTAAAGCTGAGCGTTAGCTGCTGCCTGCATCGGTCTCCACGCTCTTCTGCACCGAAACAGATCATACAATCAAAACAGAGTCGGTAGGGAAAGAAAGAAGGTCAGTATTGCAGAGATCTCCTGCAAACCTCTCCAGTCAGGAGGATTTAGCGTGTGTATTTTAAATTCCAGATTGCACGATGAACTATGAAATTTGCCTTAAAAAATCGTGTGGCTGCTGAAGGCTTCATCCATCCAGGGCTCAATACAGATGGCACGAGTTAATTTCACCTTCCTCCTAACACAAAGACTCTAAGTGATGCTGGGATGTCAGAGGGGACAGGAAACACTTGGTTCTTTCCTCCCAGAGCAACTGCTCTTCTTGCTTTAGCAAACACTATCAGCAGCCTGGAAATAGCCAACCCTCGGCTTTTTCTTTCTGTCTCTACCTCCGTTAGTTCTTTTTAAGGTGAAGATCTCTTTCCTGCAGCAGTGTCTTCTGGCTACACGATGTGGTTCATGCGAGACAGAACTGTTGGGAAGATCAGCTGAAAAAGGCACTTCCTTCGCAGCGTTTGGAGCTGAGTGGTGAATTCTGTTTGTTTGCTGTGGGTTAGGGCTGTGGAAATAGGGATTTTCTAGGAGTTGTAGAAATATGAGCCCCCTGCATGAGTGTTCTCTGCGAGATTAACTCTGGAGGCTGCTTGGACTAGATTTAACACAGCAAATAAAGGTGAGTTTTCTCACTTTTCTCTAGGAAAGCCTTTTCCTAGAGGCACTGAAAGAGAAGGAAGTGGAATCGAGTTAATTACCAAGTAAAAATTAACCATTAATCGATTATCAAATCATAATTAATAACCCACTATTTTTAGCTTTAGTGTTAGACATTTTGCTGTCAGTAAAGACAGTGGAGATGCTGCTGCAATCAAGTTTTGAGGTGGAAATAACGCTGTCCTGATGCTAAAACCTTTGCTCTTCTGCCTATGAAAGTGCTAGTTAAGGAGATAACATCTAGGAAAGGAGTTAGCACTCCAGTTAAGGAGTCAGTGCTGTACTTAATCACAGAATCACAGTGTTAGGGATTAGACGGGACCTGGAAAGATCCCCCAGTCCAACCCCCCTGCCACAGCAGGATCACCCAGACCCAGTGGCACAGGAACACAGCCAGACAGGGCTGGAACATCTCCAGAGGAGGAGATTCCATAACCCCCCTGGGCAGCCCCTTCCAGTGCTCCAGGACCCTCCCTGGGAAGAAGGTCCTGCTGAGATTGAGAGGGAACCTCCTCTGCTCCAGCTGGCACCCAGTGCCCCTTGTCCTAGCAGTTTCTCATCATACTAAATGTTTTTAGCTAACAAATACCTGGCTGCTGCTTCTCAGGTCTAGGAGGATATTTTATAATCAATTACAGATACTCCAGTTGACCCCCATACTTATCGGAGCTGAAAATTATTGATCACTGCACAGGTTAATTGAGTTTGTTCTGCAGGGTGTGGGGGTGAAAGCTGTGCTCTGTAGGTCAAACTTGGGCGCTTGGTGACAGTGTTCATGAACACTTTACCATCGCGTTCGTGTTATTGTCTCTAATTTCATTCCGTGCGAGCCACTAGTTACTGGATAGTCTGCTCATTTCTCTCGTGCATGGGTCAGTAAGTTTTCTCCTCTCCCTCGAGATGGGGGGGAGGCAGGACCACATCCTCTGCAGCTTCCAAAGGAAGGTATGTTTTCTGTTGTGTGTTCTCCCTGACACACTCTGTGGGATCACAGTTGTAGGAGCAGTCCCACAGCAAAGGGTGCAGCATCCCTTCACACTAGAGTTGGGGTTTTTTTCCTTACTTTCTGCTTTCCTTTTTCTCTTTACTCTATTTTTCTCTTTTCTCTCTTTTTCTCTCTCTTTCTCTCTCTGTTTTCTCTCCTTTTTTTCCTCTTTTCCTTCTTTCTTTTCTCTCTCTCTCTTCTCTCTCTCTTTTCTCTCTTTCCTTTCTCTTTCCTCTCTTTTCTGTCTCTCTTTCCTCTCTCTCTTTCCTCTCTTTTTCCTCTCTCTTTTTCCTCTCTCTCTTTCCCCTCTCTCTTTCCTCTCTCTCTTTCCTCTCTCTCTTTCCTCTCTCTCTTTCCTCTCTCTCTTTCCTCTCTCTCTTTCCTCTCTCTCTTCTCTCTCTCTTTTCTCTCTTTCCTTTCTCTTTCCTCTCTCTCTTTCCTCTCTTTTTCCTCTCTCTTTTTCCTCTCTCTTTCCTCTCTCTCTTTCCCCTCTCTCTTTCCTCTCTCTCTTTCCTCTCTCTCTTTCCTCTCTCTCTTTCCTCTCTCTCTTTCCTCTCTCTCATTCCTCTCTCTCTTTCCTCTCTCTCATTCCTCTCTCCCTTTTCTCTCTCCCCTCTTTTTTCCTTCCCACTCCTGTAAACAATCCCAGCTTCTTATATTTTACGCTGAGGCTGCAGAAGGGGACTTTCCCGTGTGAATGGGTGAGCAGCGTCACGGGTAGCCTGGTGGTTCGTGTGCACGTTCTGGTGTCTCAGTCAGGTTGGCGGTGGAGCCAGTGGTGCTGAGGCAGGAAGAGAATGTGCTCTGCAGAGCTGAGGCACAGCCACGCGTTTCTGGCTGCGGGACTGGTGCAGCGGTTCTCTAAGTGGGTGTCGGGGTGAATAACCTCGGTGTCTGCAGCGAAATCCCCCGCCTCCAGCTGAACTCGGGCAGCATTTTTCCAGGCAGTTTGCTGTGTGTCTGCCAGGTTGCTGAGATACTTCTCAGCCCTTAGAGACATCGGAGACAGTTCATTTTTGTTCTTTAAGCTGGCACCGTTCCCTACGATCATTGAGGGGGTGCCAGCCATCCACTGTGGCAGCTAATCACACGGCGGCGTTTCCTTTGATTCTGTGTTCTCCTGGGGACTGGAATTGTCTCACACCAGGAAAGAGCAAGTTCTGGCTTATCCCCAGAAACAGAACCAGGCAGACCTGTGCTGAAGATAACTCTGCAAACCAGACGTTCACAGGACTAACACGCTGCCTCTTGTTGTGGTCCTTGACACAGAAGGGACTTCGCAGGCTCCATTCCGATCGTTATAGTCCTCTTCAGTCCCAAGTTTTTCAAGCAGCGCCAGTGTGAATAAACAGAACCTCAAAACACGTTTGTATGTGATTTCCCCATTTGTAGATAAAGAGTAATGGGACCTCATTTCAGCTCTGTCCTCTACTCCTGAGAGCCTGGCTATTCAAATACTGAGTGTGATTTTGCCAGATGCCAGGACATGTGTTGCTGTTCCATCGATCTTCAATAAGAACTGCTCTACTCCTCTTCCTCTGTCGTTCCGTTTCCTATAGAGGCCTCAGGTTACATGGACTAGTACAGCAGATACTTCTGGAAATAGCGCTGAGCTGTTGAGCAGAGCAGGAAATTGTGCGTAGGTCCTAATCCCTCTTTTTCACCTGTGAGAACTGGCAGTGCAGGACACAAACTGGTCGTAGCCTCCCGTTCTCCATACAGGGTTCCTACATCCGTCCTGCTAGGTTTTTCAGAGGAGGCAGCCCAGGAGCTCTGGGCGCTGTGGTTAGAATGAGCTGTGATCAAACCCATGCGCCTTCTCCTTCCTCTCTCCCCTGGTGCGTTTGGCAGAGCCTTTGACATGAATTCCTTCCAAAGCCATAGTTGCAGAGTAACTGTACCAGGACAGGCCAGTAACTCACTGCAGGGCTGTGGGACCTCCCAGTTTCAGGCTTTTGCTGTTGAGCTGGGACTGGCCCATTTGGACTCAGACTGTAGCGTCAGACACCGCTGATGAGCGGCGGAGCCACCGTTTCTTTGCTCCTGTTCCTGGTTATTCAGAGCACACGTACAGACTGATCTGTTCCTCGTATTTGTTTTGGGAGTGGGGCTAGCAGTGGAAGGTTGCACATCTCTCTGAAGTGTGTTTGGATCCTGTCCCTTACGGTTACTGCAGGGGTTGTGCCTTGTTTCTCAGTTGGGCTGGGGAAGGAAACCTTCACTGCCAAGAGCTGTAACTGCACAAACTCCCGTAGGTGGTTGTGGGCAGCCAGCAAAGATGAGAATTACCCCGTGTTGGAGGTTTTCTAGAGGTTCTGCTTCAGTTGCCAGTTGGTTAAGGCAAGGATTAGACCCAGAGCCTCTGAAAAGGATGTGTTGTTACAAAAGCGAGCTGGAGGTCTTCTCTCGGGACACTGTTTTCCAAGGGAAGTTCTTCTCTGCACATTTCAAATGGAGCTCTAGAAGACTTTGCCAGCTACAGGAGTCGGTTGTGGCTTCTACACTGTTTTACAGGAGCAATGGATGAAAGATTTTTCAGTAGAAGCCCTTAAAACCAAACTGAAGAGGCAATAATTAAGTAAAACAGCATCAACTTCCACTTTCAACTTTGAAAATGGAGGGGTAGGAGTAAGGGTAGGAGTAAGGGTAGGGGTAAGGGTAAGGGTAGGGGTATGGGGGGTCCATTCTAATGTACAGAGTTACGTAGATAAAATTCATACAGGTAGCTTGGAAGCTGAGAAGGGGATGAGCTCTTGGACCAAGACTCCTTCTGGATGAGGCAGGAAAGATATAGGATGTAAAGCTTGGTCCTTATGGAGTTAAAGGCCACAGTGGTAATAAAGATCGTAGAGAAATAGATTCAGCAAAGAGGAAAGTTCTCAGTGAACTAGAGGTGGAAGAAGACTTTTCGAGCTGTAGTAGTTGCCTGATGGACTGAATGGTGGCCCAACTCCAGCACTAAGGGGGAGGGGATAGATGTTTGCAAGCAGTACAGAAATGAAAGCTATGGATTCAGTTTATTGGAACAGGAGAGGCCATCAAGAAGGGGAAGTTGAAAATGAGCTGTAAGAACTTCAGACTTGTGACATTAGGGACTGAGAGCTTCAGGAAAACTGGAGCATTGAGAAGCTGTCACTCAGTCAGGATCACCCTGCAGCAACTCAGTGCCAGAGACAGATACTACATCGGGACCCTGGTTCTGAATCCGTTGCTGAAACCTGGAAATAAGATGTTAAATTCAGGTCAGTTTTGGGTTTGCAGTTGGTCATTTTAATGTCGAAGGGAGAAACTTTTCAAGTTAGATCCTCCATTAGCAAATTGTTTGACAAATGGGGCCGTTTGATAAATACCTGGGTAGGTGGGCAGTACGCAATCTGCTCCGCTCAAGCGTCTCTCCTGCTTGCCCAGCCGCTGAGAGCTGTGAAGTTCAACACATCCAAAATCCTAAATAATTACGCTTCTTTGGCTACAAAAGAGCTTTTCCACTCATTAATAATGAGAAAATGAATGTTGGACCAGCAGTAAAAGAGATTAAACTGTTTTAGCCCTTTGGATGCCTGACTGCACCTCTAACAGACCTGAAATTCCTCTGATTATTTAAATGTTCTATATTGAAACGTGACGGTGGCCTTGAGTTAATAGTTAAAGAGCTTTAAATTGGAATGGCTCTGCACAAGTTGTTCCCATTGATCAGAGCAAGTGGGCAGAAAATGCCTGGTCGGATGGTTGGGGAGCGCTGATGGTGCTTCACACGTTAACAGGTTTCCTGACGAGGTTTACAATCAGGTTCAATCACGTAGATCAGTTAAGGCTTGGAGATGGGGTAAACTGATTGACGGTAGCACCGAGAGGGCTGTAACCAGCACCTCATCTCTGTGTGGACTTCTGACGGCTGCAACCTTCTTCTCAAGTGCACAAGATCAGAGTCCTTCTGGAGCATCCCCGTCCATCTGGAGTGAAGCAAGCTGTAATTATTTAAGGACAGAATAATTCAGTGGTTCTTGTGTTTGTTCTGACTTTTGTTTTTTAGCTTGAAGTCTGTTAAATCTAATGTTCATCGCATTCGGTGAACTGCAGCTACAAAGGTTCTGTCTCTGTATCAGAAGGCAGGGATAGAAAGTGGTCACAGAATCACCCTGGTTGGAAAGGACCTCCTCGATCCCCCAAGTCCAACCATCCCCACACCAGCCTCAGTCCCTGAGAGACTGACAAACACAACCTGACCCCCTCCCTGCTGCCACGTGAGCAGGGCGTGAAGCACCATGACTAGACAGGTCTTCAACACCTCCAGGCAGGGGGACTCCACCACCTCCCTGGGAAGCTCTTCCAGTGCTTCCCCACTCTTCCTGTAAAGAATTTCTTCCTCAGATCCAATCTAGCCCTCCCCTGCCTCAGCTTCAGACCACTGCCCCTGCTTCTGTCAGGAGGCACCAAAGAGAAGAGGCCAACAGCCACCCCTCCAC